>OY757014.1:187275059-187832559 GCA_963580285.1 Lucinisca nassula | reverse complement strand
CATCATTCCGCAACCGCAAGTAAGCAAATCACCTATACCCTAACCCTAACCCAACCCCAACCCCAACCCTAACCCTAACCCTAACCCTTAACCTTAACCTTAACCCTAACCCTAACCCTTAACCCTAACCCTAACTCTAAACAACTAATACCTTTCCAATAATATCCAAGCAATCCGCATCATTCCGCAACCGCAAGTAAGCAAATCACCTATACCTAACCCAACCCTAACCCTAACCCTAACCCAACCCTAATCCTAACCCTAACCCTAACCCTAACCTACACCGTCTAAGTCAGAAGAATAATAAGGTGATATAAGTCTTCGGTTAAATACATAGTATCAGACGCCGGCTTGGTAGAGCGGCTAAGTCTGAAGAATAAGAAGGTGATATAAGTCTGCGACTAAATACATGGTATCAGATACTAGCTTGGTACACCGGCTAAGTCTGAAGAATAATAAGGTGATATAAGTCTTCGGCTAAATACATAGTATCAGATGCCGGCTTGGTAGAGCGGCTAAGTCTAAAGAATAAAAGGTGATATAAGTCTGCGACTAAATACATGGTATCAGATACTGGCTTGGTACACCGGCTAAGTCTGAAGAATAATAAGGTGATATAAGTCTTCGGCTAAATACATAGTATCAGATGCTGGCTTGGTAGAGCGGCTAAGTCTGAAGAATAATAAGGTGATATAAGTCTGCTATTAAATACATGGTATCAGTTACCAGGCTTGATACACTGGCTAAGTCTGAAGAATAATAAGGTGATATAAGTCTGTGACTAAATACATGGTATCAGGTACCAGCTTGATACACCGGCTAAGTCTGAAGAACAATAAGGTGATATAAGTCTGCGACTAAATACATGGTATCAGATACCGGCTTGGTACAGCTGCTAAGTCTGAAGAATAATAAGATGATATAAGTATGCGACTAAATACATGGTATCAGATACCAGCTTGGTACACCGGCTAAGTCTGAAGAATAAGAAGGTGATATAAGTCTGCGACTAAATACATGGTATCAGATATCGGCTTGGTACACCGGCTAAGTCTGAAGAATAATAAGGTGATATAAGTCTGTGACTAAATACATGGTATCAGAAACCGGCTTGGTACAGCGGCTATTTCTGAAGAATAAGAAGGTGATATAAGTCTGCGACTAAATACATGGTATCAGATACCGGCTTGGTACAGCGGCTAAGTCTGAATAATAATTCAGTGATATCAGTCTGCTACTAAATACATGGTATCAGATACCTTCTTGGTACAGCGACTAAGTCTGAAGAATAATAAGGTGATATAAGTCTGCGACTAAATACATGGCATTAGATACTATCTTGGTACAGCGGTTTAGTCTGAAGAACAATTAGGTGATATAAGTCTGCGGCTAAATACATGGTATCAGATAACGGCTTGGTACAGCGGCTAAGTCTGAAGAATAATAAGGCGATATAAGTCTGCGACTAAATACATGGTATCAGATACCGGCTTGGTACACCGGCTAAGTCTGAATAATAATATGTGATATAAGTCTGTAACTAAATACATGGTATGCTGACTTTGAACTATTACAACCAGAAGAAGGACCACGTGAGTGGTAGTCTGCATAAATGAATTTGTTCTCCTGATTCTGATCTACACATACATGTAAACATTTCTTCCGTCCGCCGAGGCATTCTCGATCTATGAATCATTGAATATTGAGCAAAGCCAATAAATTGAAAAAATCCTGGAAACAGCCATTTTGCTTACTTTGAACTCCTACAACCTTGAGAAGGGGTATCTCAGGCGTAGTCTGTATACATGAGCTCGTAGTCCCCATTCCGATCTACACGTACATGTAAACCTTTTTTCTCTACGCCGAGGCGTTGCCGAACTACATAGTTCCAAAGTATTGCAAATTGGAAAAATAACTTAGCAAATTTTCATGTCGAGTCGTAAACAGCCATTATGCTAACTTTGAAGTCTTACAACCTGGAGAAGGGGTACCTCAGGCGTAGTCTGTATACATGAGCATGTAGTCCCCATTCCAATCTACACGTACATATAAATTTTTTGTCTGTACGCCGAGGCGTTGCCGAGCTACACAATTCCAAAGTAGGCTATGTCATGGAAATTTCAAACTTATTCCAAACTTTGTTATTTCCCTTGTTGAATACTCTCCCTTGAAAAAAGAAGTTCGGTAAAATTTACTAAAAATAGTAACAATATCCTACGCCAGGGTTGGTAAAAAGGCAACCCTAACCTAAGTACACACCAACCCTAAGCAAAATATACATCCGCTAGGGTTAGAACGTTAACGTTAATGCCAAATCGCCTATACCCTAACCCTAACCCTAACCCTAACCCTAACCCTAACCTCTAACCCTAACCCTAACCCTAACCCTAACCCTAACCCTGACCCTAACCCTAATCCAAACCCTAGTTTTGAACAAAATTCTTGGACAAACCTCGTTTCAACCCCTTACCCTAACCCTAACCCTAACCCTAACCCTTAACCTTAACCCTAACCCTAACCCAACCCTAACCCTAACCCTAACCCAACCCTAACCCTGACCCTAACCCTAATCCAAACCCTAGTTTTGAACAAAATTCTTGGACAAACCTCGTTTCAACCCCTTACCCTAACCCTAACCCTAACCCTAACCCTTAACCTTAACCCTAACCCTAACCCAACCCTAACCCTAACCCTAACCCAACCCTAACCCTAACCCTAACCCTGAACACCTAATACCTAACCAATAATATTCAAGCAATCTGCATCATTCCGCAACCGCAAGTAAGCAAATCACCTATACCCTAACCCAACCCCAACCCTAACCCTAACCCTTAACCTTAACCCCAACCCTAACCCTAACCCTTAACCCTAACCCTAACTCTAAACAACTAATACCTTTCCAATAATATTCAAGCAATCCGCATCATTCCGCAACCGCAAGTAAGCAAATAACCTATACCTAACCCAACCCTAACCCTAACCCCAACCCTAATCATAACCCTAACCCTAACCCTAACCTACACCGTCTAAGTCAGAAGAATAATAAGGTGATATAAGTCTGCGACTAAATACATGGTATCAAGTATCAGCTTGATACACCGGCTAAGTATGAAGAAAAATAAGGTGATATTAGTCTGGGACTAAATAGATGGTATCAGATACTGGCTTGGTACAGCAGCTAAGTGTGAAGAATAAGAAGGTGGTATAAGTCTGTGACTTAACACATGGTATCAGATACTGGCTTGGTACACCGGCTAAGTCTGAAGAATAATAAGGTATATAAGTCTTCGGTTAAATACATAGTATCAGATGCCGGCATGGTAGAGCGGCTAAGTCTGAAGAATAAGAAGGTGATATAAGTCTGCGACTAAATACATGGTATCAGATACTAGCTTGGTACACCGGCTAAGTCTGAAGAATAATAAAGTGATATAAGTCTGTGACTAAATACATGGTATCAGATACCGGCTTGGTACACCGGCTAAGTCTGATGAATAACAAGGTGATATAAGTCTGCTTCTACCTACATGGTATCAGATACCGGCTTGGTACAGCGGCTAAGTCTGAACAATAATTAGGCGTTATAAGTCTGTGGCTAAATACATGGTATCAGATACCGGCTTGGTACAGCGGCTAAGTCTGAAGAATAAGAAGGCGATATAAGTCTGTGACTCAATACATGGTATCAGATACCGGCTTGGTACAGCTGCTAAGTCTGAAGAATAATAAGCTGATATAAGTCTGCGACTAAATACATGGTATCAGATACCAGCTTGGTACACCGGCTAAGTCTGAAGAATAAGAAGGTGATATAAGTCTGCGACTAAATACATGGTATCAGATATCGGCTTGGTACACCGGCTAAGTCTGAAGAATAATAAGGTGATATAAGTCTGCGACTAAATACATGGTATCAGAAACCGGCTTGGTACAGCGGCTATTTCTGAAGAATAAGAAGGTGATATAAGTCTGCGACTAAATACATGGTATCAGATACTGGCTTGGTACAGCGGCTAAGTCTGAATAATAATTCAGTGATATCAGTCTGCTACTAAATACATGGTATCAGATACCTTCTTGGTACAGCGACTAAGTCTGAGGAATAATAAGGTGATATAAGTCTGCGACTAAATACATGGCATTAGATACTGTCTTGGTACATCCGTTTAGTCTGAAGAATAATTAGGTGATATAAGTCTGCGGCTAAATACATGGTATCAGATACCGGCTTGGTACAGCGGCTAAGTCTGAAGAATAATAAGGCGATATAAGTCTGCGACTAAATACATGGTATCAGATAATGGCTTGGTACACCGGCTAAGTCTGAATTATAATAAGTGATATAAGTCTGTAACTAAATACATGGTATGCTGACTTTGAACTATTACAACCAGAAGAAGGGCCACGTGAGTGGTAGTCTGCATGAATGAATTTGTTCTCCTGATTCTGATCTACACATACATGTTAACATTTCTTCCGTCCGCCGAGGCATTCTCGATCTATGAATCATTGAATATTGAGCAAAGCCAATAAATTGAAAAAAATCCTGGAAACAGCCATTATGCTTACTTTGAACTCTTACAACCTTGAGAAGGGGTATCTCAGGCGTAGTCTGTATACATGAGCTCGTAGTCCCCATTCCGATCTACACGTACATGTAAACCTTTTTTCTCTACGCCGAGGCGTTGCCGAACTACATAGTTCCAAAGTATTGTAAATTGGAAAAATAACTTAGCAAATTTTCATGTCGAGTCGGAAACAGCCATTGTGCTAACTTTGAAGTCTTACAACCTGGAGAAGGGGTACCTCAGGCGTAGTCTGTATACATGAGCATGTAGTCCCCATTCCAATCTACACGTACATATAAATTTTTTGTCTGTACGCCGAGGCGTTGCCGAGCTACACAATTCCAAAGTAGGCTATGTCATGGAAATTTCAAACTTATTCCAAACTTTGTTATTTCCCTTGTTGAATACTCTCCCTTGAAAAAAGAAGTTCGGTAAAATTTACTAAAAATAGTAACAATATCCTACGCCAGGGTTGGTAAAAAGGCAACCCTAACCTAAGTACACACCAACCCTAAGCAAAATATACATCCGCTAGGGTTAGAACGCTAACGCTAATGCCAAATCGCCTATACCCTAACCCTAACCCTAACCCTAACCCTAACCCTAACCCTAACCCTCCTAACCCTAACCCTAACCCTAACCCTAACCCTAACCCTTACCCTAACCCTAACCCTAACCCTAACCCTAACCCCTAACCCTAACCCTAACCCTAACCCTAACCCTAACCCTAACCCCTAACCCTAACCCTAACCCTAACCCTAACCCTAACCCTAAGCAATCTGCATCATTCCGCAACCGCAAGTAAGCAAATCACCTATACCCTAACCCTAACCCAACCCCAACCCCAACCCTAACCCTAACCCTAACCCTTAACCTTAACCTTAACCCTAACCCTAACCCTTAACCCTAACCCTAACTCTAAACAACTAATACCTTTCCAATAATATCCAAGCAATCCGCATCATTCCGCAACCGCAAGTAAGCAAATCACCTATACCTAACCCAACCCTAACCCTAACCCTAACCCAACCCTAATCCTAACCCTAACCCTAACCCTAACCTACACCGTCTAAGTCAGAAGAATAATAAGGTGATATAAGTCTTCGGTTAAATACATAGTATCAGACGCCGGCTTGGTAGAGCGGCTAAGTCTGAAGAATAAGAAGGTGATATAAGTCTGCGACTAAATACATGGTATCAGATACTAGCTTGGTACACCGGCTAAGTCTGAAGAATAATAAGGTGATATAAGTCTTCGGCTAAATACATAGTATCAGATGCCGGCTTGGTAGAGCGGCTAAGTCTAAAGAATAAAAGGTGATATAAGTCTGCGACTAAATACATGGTATCAGATACTGGCTTGGTACACCGGCTAAGTCTGAAGAATAATAAGGTGATATAAGTCTTCGGCTAAATACATAGTATCAGATGCTGGCTTGGTAGAGCGGCTAAGTCTGAAGAATAATAAGGTGATATAAGTCTGCTATTAAATACATGGTATCAGTTACCAGGCTTGATACACTGGCTAAGTCTGAAGAATAATAAGGTGATATAAGTCTGTGACTAAATACATGGTATCAGGTACCAGCTTGATACACCGGCTAAGTCTGAAGAACAATAAGGTGATATAAGTCTGCGACTAAATACATGGTATCAGATACCGGCTTGGTACAGCTGCTAAGTCTGAAGAATAATAAGATGATATAAGTATGCGACTAAATACATGGTATCAGATACCAGCTTGGTACACCGGCTAAGTCTGAAGAATAAGAAGGTGATATAAGTCTGCGACTAAATACATGGTATCAGATATCGGCTTGGTACACCGGCTAAGTCTGAAGAATAATAAGGTGATATAAGTCTGTGACTAAATACATGGTATCAGAAACCGGCTTGGTACAGCGGCTATTTCTGAAGAATAAGAAGGTGATATAAGTCTGCGACTAAATACATGGTATCAGATACCGGCTTGGTACAGCGGCTAAGTCTGAATAATAATTCAGTGATATCAGTCTGCTACTAAATACATGGTATCAGATACCTTCTTGGTACAGCGACTAAGTCTGAAGAATAATAAGGTGATATAAGTCTGCGACTAAATACATGGCATTAGATACTATCTTGGTACAGCGGTTTAGTCTGAAGAACAATTAGGTGATATAAGTCTGCGGCTAAATACATGGTATCAGATAACGGCTTGGTACAGCGGCTAAGTCTGAAGAATAATAAGGCGATATAAGTCTGCGACTAAATACATGGTATCAGATACCGGCTTGGTACACCGGCTAAGTCTGAATAATAATATGTGATATAAGTCTGTAACTAAATACATGGTATGCTGACTTTGAACTATTACAACCAGAAGAAGGACCACGTGAGTGGTAGTCTGCATAAATGAATTTGTTCTCCTGATTCTGATCTACACATACATGTAAACATTTCTTCCGTCCGCCGAGGCATTCTCGATCTATGAATCATTGAATATTGAGCAAAGCCAATAAATTGAAAAAATCCTGGAAACAGCCATTTTGCTTACTTTGAACTCCTACAACCTTGAGAAGGGGTATCTCAGGCGTAGTCTGTATACATGAGCTCGTAGTCCCCATTCCGATCTACACGTACATGTAAACCTTTTTTCTCTACGCCGAGGCGTTGCCGAACTACATAGTTCCAAAGTATTGCAAATTGGAAAAATAACTTAGCAAATTTTCATGTCGAGTCGTAAACAGCCATTATGCTAACTTTGAAGTCTTACAACCTGGAGAAGGGGTACCTCAGGCGTAGTCTGTATACATGAGCATGTAGTCCCCATTCCAATCTACACGTACATATAAATTTTTTGTCTGTACGCCGAGGCGTTGCCGAGCTACACAATTCCAAAGTAGGCTATGTCATGGAAATTTCAAACTTATTCCAAACTTTGTTATTTCCCTTGTTGAATACTCTCCCTTGAAAAAAGAAGTTCGGTAAAATTTACTAAAAATAGTAACAATATCCTACGCCAGGGTTGGTAAAAAGGCAACCCTAACCTAAGTACACACCAACCCTAAGCAAAATATACATCCGCTAGGGTTAGAACGTTAACGTTAATGCCAAATCGCCTATACCCTAACCCTAACCCTAACCCTAACCCTAACCCTAACCCTAACCCTAACCCTTAACCCTAACCCTAACCCTAAACCCTAACCCTAACCCTAACCCTAACCCTAACCCTAACCCTAACCCTGGACAAACCTCGTTTCAACCCCTTACCCTAACCCTAACCCTAACCCTAACCCTTAACCTTAACCCTAACCCTAACCCAACCCTAACCCTAACCCTAACCCAACCCTAACCCTAACCCTAACCCTGAACACCTAATACCTAACCAATAATATTCAAGCAATCTGCATCATTCCGCAACCGCAAGTAAGCAAATCACCTATACCCTAACCCTAACCCTAACCCTAACCCTAACCCTAACCCTAACCCTTAACCCTAACCCTAACCCTAACCCTAACCCTAACCCTAACCCTAGTCTGCGAAAAAATACTTGGTATCAGCTACCGGGTTGGCACAGCGGTCAAGTCTGACATATAATATGTTTGCGTTTCAATACTTGGTATCAGATACTGGATTCATACAGCACCCAAGTTTGAAGAATAATTTGGTCGTATAAACATGCAGCTAAATACATGGTATCAGATACCAACTTGGTACATCCCCCAAGTCTGAAGAATAATAAGGTGATATAAGTCTGTGGCTAAATACATAGTATCAGGAAGCAGCTTGGTACAGCAGCCAAGCTGTAGAATAATAAAGTGATATAAGTCTGCGACTAAATACATGGTATCAGATACTGGCTTGGTACAGCGCCTAAGTCGGAAGAATAATATGGTGATTAAAGTCTGTGAATAAATACTTTGAATAAAATACTGGCTTGGTAAAGCGACTAAGTCTGAAGAATAATGGCGTGATATAAGTCTGCGACTAAATGCGTGGTATCAGATACCGGCTTGGTACAGCTGCTAAGTCTGAAGAATTAGAAAGTGATTTAAGTCTGCGAATAAATACTTGGAATCAGATACCAGCTTGGTACAACGGTCAAGTCTGACATATAATATGTTTGCATTTCAATACTTTGTATCAAATAGCGGATTCATATGGGACTTAAGTTTGAAGAATAATTAGGTGGTATAAGTGGCTAAATAGTTGGAATCAGCTACTGGCTTGGTTCAGCATCCAAATGTGAAGAATAATAAGGCTGTTTAAGTCTGCGTCCAAATACTTAAAAATCAGATATCAGCTTTGTACAGCAGCCAAGTAATAAGAATAATACGGCATGAAACAGGCATTATGCCAATTTTGAACTATTACAACCAGAAGAAGGGGCACGTGAGTCGCAGTCTGTATGAATGAACTTGTAGTCCGGATTCTAGTCTACACATACATGTAAACATTTCTTCCGTACGCCAAGGCATTCTGGATCTTTGAAACATTGAATATTGAACAAAGTCAATAAATTGGAACCCCTCATTATGCTAACTTTGAACTATTACAACCAGAAGAAGGGACACGTAAGTCGTAGTCTTTATAAAAAGAACTTGTTGTCCGGATTCTGATCTACACATACATGTTAACAATTCTTCCGTACGACAAGGCATTCTTGATCTATTAAACATTGAATATTGAGCAAAGCTTATACATTGAAAAACAATCCCGGAAAAAGCTATTATGCTAACTTTGAACTCTTACAACCTGGAGAAGGGGTACCTCAGGTATAGTCTGTATATATGAGCGCGTAGTCCCCATTCCGATCTACACCTACATATAAACATTTTGTTCGTACGCCGAGGCGTTGCCGAACTACACAGTTCCAAAGTATTGTAAATTGGAAAAATAACTTAGCAAATTTTCATGTCGTGTCGGAAACGGCCATTATGCTAACTTTGAAGTCTTACAACCTAGAGAAGGTGTACCTCAGGCGTAGTCTGTATACATGAGCATGTAGTCCCCATTCCGATCTACAAGTACGTGTAAACATTTTGTCCGTACGCCGAGGCGTTGCCGAGCTACACATTTCCAAAGAAGGCTATGTCTTGAATAATAAGGAAATGAACAAGTTTGGCCATCTCAATTTGGCCATCTTCGTACTCCAGCTTATACCCTAACCCTAACCCTAACCCTAACCCTAACCCTAACCCTAACCCTAACCTAACCCTAACCCTAACCCTAACCCTAACCCTAACCCTAACCCTAACCCCTAACCCTAACCCTAACCCTAACCCTAACCCTAACCCTAACCCTGACCCTAACCCTAATCCTAACCCTAGTTTTGAACAAAATTCTTGGACAAACCTCGTTTCAACCCCTTACCCTAACCCTAACCCTAACCCTAACCCTTAACCTTAACCCTAACCCTAACCCAACCCTAACCCTAACCCTAACCCAACCCTAACCCTAACCCTAACCCTGAACACCTAATACCTAACCAATAATATTCAAGCAATCTGCATCATTCCGCAACCGCAAGTAAGCAAATCACCTATACCCTAACCCTAACCCTAACCCTAACCCTAACCCTAACCCTTAACCCTAACCCTAACCCTAACCCTAACCCTAACCCTAACCCTAACCCTAGTCTGCGAAAAAATACTTGGTATCAGCTACCGGGTTGGCACAGCGGTCAAGTCTGACATATAATATGTTTGCGTTTCAATACTTGGTATCAGATACTGGATTCATACAGCACCCAAGTTTGAAGAATAATTTGGTCGTATAAACATGCAGCTAAATACATGGTATCAGATACCAACTTGGTACATCCCCCAAGTCTGAAGAATAATAAGGTGATATAAGTCTGTGGCTAAATACATAGTATCAGGAAGCAGCTTGGTACAGCAGCCAAGCTGTAGAATAATAAAGTGATATAAGTCTGCGACTAAATACATGGTATCAGATACTGGCTTGGTACAGCGCCTAAGTCGGAAGAATAATATGGTGATTAAAGTCTGTGAATAAATACTTTGAATAAAATACTGGCTTGGTAAAGCGACTAAGTCTGAAGAATAATGGCGTGATATAAGTCTGCGACTAAATGCGTGGTATCAGATACCGGCTTGGTACAGCTGCTAAGTCTGAAGAATTAGAAAGTGATTTAAGTCTGCGAATAAATACTTGGAATCAGATACCAGCTTGGTACAACGGTCAAGTCTGACATATAATATGTTTGCATTTCAATACTTTGTATCAAATAGCGGATTCATATGGGACTTAAGTTTGAAGAATAATTAGGTGGTATAAGTGGCTAAATAGTTGGAATCAGCTACTGGCTTGGTTCAGCATCCAAATGTGAAGAATAATAAGGCTGTTTAAGTCTGCGTCCAAATACTTAAAAATCAGATATCAGCTTTGTACAGCAGCCAAGTAATAAGAATAATACGGCATGAAACAGGCATTATGCCAATTTTGAACTATTACAACCAGAAGAAGGGGCACGTGAGTCGCAGTCTGTATGAATGAACTTGTAGTCCGGATTCTAGTCTACACATACATGTAAACATTTCTTCCGTACGCCAAGGCATTCTGGATCTTTGAAACATTGAATATTGAACAAAGTCAATAAATTGGAACCCCTCATTATGCTAACTTTGAACTATTACAACCAGAAGAAGGGACACGTAAGTCGTAGTCTTTATAAAAAGAACTTGTTGTCCGGATTCTGATCTACACATACATGTTAACAATTCTTCCGTACGACAAGGCATTCTTGATCTATTAAACATTGAATATTGAGCAAAGCTTATACATTGAAAAACAATCCCGGAAAAAGCTATTATGCTAACTTTGAACTCTTACAACCTGGAGAAGGGGTACCTCAGGTATAGTCTGTATATATGAGCGCGTAGTCCCCATTCCGATCTACACCTACATATAAACATTTTGTTCGTACGCCGAGGCGTTGCCGAACTACACAGTTCCAAAGTATTGTAAATTGGAAAAATAACTTAGCAAATTTTCATGTCGTGTCGGAAACGGCCATTATGCTAACTTTGAAGTCTTACAACCTAGAGAAGGTGTACCTCAGGCGTAGTCTGTATACATGAGCATGTAGTCCCCATTCCGATCTACAAGTACGTGTAAACATTTTGTCCGTACGCCGAGGCGTTGCCGAGCTACACATTTCCAAAGAAGGCTATGTCTTGAATAATAAGGAAATGAACAAGTTTGGCCATCTCAATTTGGCCATCTTCGTACTCCAGCTTATACCCTAACCCTAACCCTAACCCTAACCCTAACCCTAACCCTAACCCTAACCCCTAACCCTAACCCTAACCCTAACCCTAACCCTAACCCTGACCCTAACCCTAATCCTAACCCTAGTTTTGAACAAAATTCTTGGACAAACCTCGTTTCAACCCCTTACCCTAACCCTAACCCTAACCCTAACCCTTAACCTTAACCCTAACCCTAACCCAACCCTAACCCTAACCCTAACCCAACCCTAACCCTAACCCTAACCCTGAACACCTAATACCTAACCAATAATATTCAAGCAATCTGCATCATTCCGCAACCGCAAGTAAGCAAATCACCTATACCCTAACCCTAACCCTAACCCTAACCCTAACCCTAACCCTAACCCTAACCCTTAACCCTAACCCTAACCCTAACCCTAACCCTAACCCTAGTCTGCGAAAAAATACTTGGTATCAGCTACCGGGTTGGCACAGCGGTCAAGTCTGACATATAATATGTTTGCGTTTCAATACTTGGTATCAGATACTGGATTCATACAGCACCCAAGTTTGAAGAATAATTTGGTCGTATAAACATGCAGCTAAATACATGGTATCAGATACCAACTTGGTACATCCCCCAAGTCTGAAGAATAATAAGGTGATATAAGTCTGTGGCTAAATACATAGTATCAGGAAGCAGCTTGGTACAGCAGCCAAGCTGTAGAATAATAAAGTGATATAAGTCTGCGACTAAATACATGGTATCAGATACTGGCTTGGTACAGCGCCTAAGTCGGAAGAATAATATGGTGATTAAAGTCTGTGAATAAATACTTTGAATAAAATACTGGCTTGGTAAAGCGACTAAGTCTGAAGAATAATGGCGTGATATAAGTCTGCGACTAAATGCGTGGTATCAGATACCGGCTTGGTACAGCTGCTAAGTCTGAAGAATTAGAAAGTGATTTAAGTCTGCGAATAAATACTTGGAATCAGATACCAGCTTGGTACAACGGTCAAGTCTGACATATAATATGTTTGCATTTCAATACTTTGTATCAAATAGCGGATTCATATGGGACTTAAGTTTGAAGAATAATTAGGTGGTATAAGTGGCTAAATAGTTGGAATCAGCTACTGGCTTGGTTCAGCATCCAAATGTGAAGAATAATAAGGCTGTTTAAGTCTGCGTCCAAATACTTAAAAATCAGATATCAGCTTTGTACAGCAGCCAAGTAATAAGAATAATACGGCATGAAACAGGCATTATGCCAATTTTGAACTATTACAACCAGAAGAAGGGGCACGTGAGTCGCAGTCTGTATGAATGAACTTGTAGTCCGGATTCTAGTCTACACATACATGTAAACATTTCTTCCGTACGCCAAGGCATTCTGGATCTTTGAAACATTGAATATTGAACAAAGTCAATAAATTGGAACCCCTCATTATGCTAACTTTGAACTATTACAACCAGAAGAAGGGACACGTAAGTCGTAGTCTTTATAAAAAGAACTTGTTGTCCGGATTCTGATCTACACATACATGTTAACAATTCTTCCGTACGACAAGGCATTCTTGATCTATTAAACATTGAATATTGAGCAAAGCTTATACATTGAAAAACAATCCCGGAAAAAGCTATTATGCTAACTTTGAACTCTTACAACCTGGAGAAGGGGTACCTCAGGTATAGTCTGTATATATGAGCGCGTAGTCCCCATTCCGATCTACACCTACATATAAACATTTTGTTCGTACGCCGAGGCGTTGCCGAACTACACAGTTCCAAAGTATTGTAAATTGGAAAAATAACTTAGCAAATTTTCATGTCGTGTCGGAAACGGCCATTATGCTAACTTTGAAGTCTTACAACCTAGAGAAGGTGTACCTCAGGCGTAGTCTGTATACATGAGCATGTAGTCCCCATTCCGATCTACAAGTACGTGTAAACATTTTGTCCGTACGCCGAGGCGTTGCCGAGCTACACATTTCCAAAGAAGGCTATGTCTTGAATAATAAGGAAATGAACAAGTTTGGCCATCTCAATTTGGCCATCTTCGTACTCCAGCTTATACCCTAACCCTAACCCTAACCCTAACCCTAACCCTAACCCTAACCTAACCCTAACCCTAACCCTAACCCTAACCCTAACCCTAACCCTAACCCCTAACCCTAACCCTAACCCTAACCCTAACCCTAACCCTGACCCTAACCCTAATCCTAACCCTAGTTTTGAACAAAATTCTTGGACAAACCTCGTTTCAACCCCTTACCCTAACCCTAACCCTAACCCTAACCCTTAACCTTAACCCTAACCCTAACCCAACCCTAACCCTAACCCTAACCCAACCCTAACCCTAACCCTAACCCTGAACACCTAATACCTAACCAATAATATTCAAGCAATCTGCATCATTCCGCAACCGCAAGTAAGCAAATCACCTATACCCTAACCCTAACCCTAACCCTAACCCTAACCCTAACCCTAACCCTTAACCCTAACCCTAATTAGGGTCCCGGTGCCAAATTTTGATTTGGATTAGCTGACTCTGCCTTTAATAACTTTTTTATTTTCAGAGATATTTATTTGCCGCCCATTTAAAAAATGTTCGTTTTTACGAGTTTTATCACATGCAAGTATTAGTTTTCCTATATCAGTATATTTAAAGTAAAATTTTTGGTCATATGTAAAATTTCGATGCCAAATTTTAAACTTTTGCTTGTTTTGTGGCCTTAAAGTGGTCTGTTTTGTATGATTTTTTGGCCCTAGGCGATTAGCTCGATGTTTTTTAATCTAATAGAAAAGATCTGTAACCCACCCACAAACAAAAAAGTTGCTAGATTTTCGAGGGAAGAAAGTTGTCTTCTGGTGTACACCTGGTAGACGACAAATTCTCTCTGAATGAAATGAAAAAATCGCAAAATTTCAACTTTTTTTATTTCTCAATAGATCTTCCCCAAATTTTCAGGAAACTTAAATATTAGATAGAAAATAAGATTCCCAAAGTTTCAAACATATATACTGAGATTTATTGAAGATATTAATATTTTTAGAGAGCAAAAAAGTCAAAATTTGGCATTCCGTGCTAACAGCCTCCAAATTGGTAGTTTTTTTTTAAAAAAATCTTATTTAAATAATATTATCCAAATAAATATATTTATACAGATTTATTTGCTTCATATACTTTCAAATGAAAGTGTTTTTATTGAAATATAATAGAAGATAAAAGAAATATGTGCAAAATTTGGGCCATTTTGGGCTAATTTTGAGCTATTTTTGAACATGAATTTTCTTAAGCTAATCGCGGCTAACAGTGTTGTTAATCTAAACAACGTTTATAACTTTGTTAAAACTATTTATTTTTAATAAAAACATGTAGTAGACTCTTTTGGAATGAAAAATAAATAATGTTTTACATGTGTACCCCAAATCAGGGTTTTAAAAATTGGTATTTTAGGCTAACAGGGTTTAAAATTAGCCCAATTAAAATATGGTATTGAATTGCTAACAAGAAATAAACACTGGCAGGGTTTTCTACTACCATTGCATTAAAACTAAAATAATTCCTCCCTGTCGCAGTTATATATATTAATGTAGATATATTGCATAGACCGAACTCTGCTTTGATATATACTTAAATTAATGGACATCTTTAAGCGATATACGCTTTGATATTTTAAGATTTCCATGTCCGCCGCAGTCTGATATACTGATATTGTTACACATGTATAAGTGGAGTCCGCTTTGATAATTCCTGAAATTCTTCTCCGTCGCAGTCTTATATACTTATATAAGTGGGTATATTTAACCGGTATATGGTTTGATATTTAAAGACTCCTATCTGTATTGCAGTCTCATCCACTATCCTTGTTGTAAACATATAAGAAAAAACTGATTGATAATTTAAGATATTCTTCTCAGCTGCAATCCTTCTTACCAATATATTCGTATAAGCCACTGTCTATATCATTATATACATTATGGATCTTGACCACCTAACCATGCTTCCTTCCAATATATATGTATCAGCCGCAGTCTATATCATTATATTTATTATGGGTCTTGACCGCTTTCCCATGATTCCTTCCAATACATATGTATTAACTGCAGTCTTTATCACTATATTTATTATGGGTCTTGACCTCCTTACCATGCATTCTTCCAATATATATGTATCCGCCGCAGTTTATATCATAATATTTATTATGGGTCTTGACGGCCGTACCATGCATTCTTCCAATATATATGTATCAGCCGCAGTCTGTAACACTATTATCATTTTGGGTCTTGACTGCCTGACCGTGCATCCTTCCAATATATATGTCTCCGCCGCAGTCTATATCATTATATTTATTATGGGTCTTGACCGCCTTACCATGCTTCCTTCCAATATATATGTATCAGCCGCAGTCGATATCATTATATTCATTATGGGTCTTGACCGCACTACCATGTTTCTTGTATAAGTATGTGGATAAATACTTAGCATCAGTTACTCTCTTGATACAGCGGTCAAGTCTAAGGAATAATGGATAAATACTTAGTATCAGATATTCTGATGATTTGATATATAAGATATCTGATATGTTAATTAAGATATATGAATTGTCAATTAAGATATCTTATTTACTAAAACATATAAGATATCTTATATGCTAAATAAGATATCTAAAAAAATAAATAAGATATCTAATAAAGCATATAATACATTTTAAATAGCATATCAGATATCTTATATATAATGTTATATAAGATATCTTATCTATATTAGTAAATAAGATATCTAAATTGGTATATCAGATATATTATTTAGCATATAAGATATCTTATTTCCCTTTTATAAATAGGATATCTTAAATAACATCGTTGACAGTTTGACTTCATTATATATTTTGTTAAAATATATTAGATATCTTATTTGTCAAATAATATATCTTATATATTTAGGCAAATAAAATATCTTATATATTATATAAGATATCTTTTATGCTATATAAGATATCTAATATATTAATAAAGATATCCGATACAGGATATAAGATATCTTATTTACCGCAATATATAAGATATCTGATATGCTAAATAAGATATCTAATATACCAAATAAAATATCTAATATAACAGAAAAGATATCTTATATAATATATCAGATATCTTATATATCATGTAAGATATCGTTTCTGCATCTTTAAATAAGATATCTTATCAAATAAATAAGATATCTTATATAATATATGAGATACCGGCTATGTTATATAAAATATCTTATATGCTATATTAGGTATCTTATTTAGTATATCAGATATCTCATAGAAATCCATCCCTACCACAGTCTTAAACACTAATATAAGTAAACATCTGTAACCAGTGTATGCTTGATATTATAAGACTTGCATCTCAGCCACAGTCTCATGTTCTTATATGGTTGTATATATGTAAGCGGAGTCCGCTTTGAAAATTTGACCTCTGCCGCAGTCCTTTATACTTATATTAGTCCACTTAAAAATTTAAAATCTTCACATTCTGCTGCATTTTCTTTTACTTATAGTAGTAAATTACCTCCCTGCTACTGCCATTGCTGCTGAAAGGTCTAATATTATTATATCTGCTTATTGTACAACCCTCACTAGCAACAAATTCACTTCTACTGCCTCTATTTATTATACAACACAAAATAAATGGCATCAAAGACTGAGTCTTGAAATAATTCACAAAGACCCTTTAGAAATATGTTGCCAAATTTTCAATCATGCAAAATATAATTGTGAACAAGTTCCTTCAAAACGGGGTAAAAACACAATTTATAACACTAAATAATATATTGGGTCTTCCATTGTCCATTCCGGCATTATTGCAGCAAAATACAGCTTATTAAAGAAAAAAAACAAGAATGCCACTTTTTGCTGCCAAATTTTGACTTATTAGCGTCCAGCCAGATTTTCACCCCAAAATGCCAGAATTTCATACCCCGATGCCAGAATTTGACTGAAAATGCCAAATTTTGACACCCCGATGCCAAATTTTGAAACCCGGGATGCCAAATTTTCAGGAGGTAGCCCTAACCCTAACCCTAACCCTAACCCTAACCCTAACCCTAACCCTAGTCTGCGAAAAAATACTTGGTATCAGCTACCGGGTTGGCACAGCGGTCAAGTCTGACATATAATATGTTTGCGTTTCAATACTTGGTATCAGATACTGGATTCATACAGCACCCAAGTTTGAAGAATAATTTGGTCGTATAAACATGCAGCTAAATACATGGTATCAGATACCAACTTGGTACATCCCCCAAGTCTGAAGAATAATAAGGTGATATAAGTCTGTGGCTAAATACATAGTATCAGGAAGCAGCTTGGTACAGCAGCCAAGCTGTAGAATAATAAAGTGATATAAGTCTGCGACTAAATACATGGTATCAGATACTGGCTTGGTACAGCGCCTAAGTCGGAAGAATAATATGGTGATTAAAGTCTGTGAATAAATACTTTGAATAAAATACTGGCTTGGTAAAGCGACTAAGTCTGAAGAATAATGGCGTGATATAAGTCTGCGACTAAATGCGTGGTATCAGATACCGGCTTGGTACAGCTGCTAAGTCTGAAGAATTAGAAAGTGATTTAAGTCTGCGAATAAATACTTGGAATCAGATACCAGCTTGGTACAACGGTCAAGTCTGACATATAATATGTTTGCATTTCAATACTTTGTATCAAATAGCGGATTCATATGGGACTTAAGTTTGAAGAATAATTAGGTGGTATAAGTGGCTAAATAGTTGGAATCAGCTACTGGCTTGGTTCAGCATCCAAATGTGAAGAATAATAAGGCTGTTTAAGTCTGCGTCCAAATACTTAAAAATCAGATATCAGCTTTGTACAGCAGCCAAGTAATAAGAATAATACGGCATGAAACAGGCATTATGCCAATTTTGAACTATTACAACCAGAAGAAGGGGCACGTGAGTCGCAGTCTGTATGAATGAACTTGTAGTCCGGATTCTAGTCTACACATACATGTAAACATTTCTTCCGTACGCCAAGGCATTCTGGATCTTTGAAACATTGAATATTGAACAAAGTCAATAAATTGGAACCCCTCATTATGCTAACTTTGAACTATTACAACCAGAAGAAGGGACACGTAAGTCGTAGTCTTTATAAAAAGAACTTGTTGTCCGGATTCTGATCTACACATACATGTTAACAATTCTTCCGTACGACAAGGCATTCTTGATCTATTAAACATTGAATATTGAGCAAAGCTTATACATTGAAAAACAATCCCGGAAAAAGCTATTATGCTAACTTTGAACTCTTACAACCTGGAGAAGGGGTACCTCAGGTATAGTCTGTATATATGAGCGCGTAGTCCCCATTCCGATCTACACCTACATATAAACATTTTGTTCGTACGCCGAGGCGTTGCCGAACTACACAGTTCCAAAGTATTGTAAATTGGAAAAATAACTTAGCAAATTTTCATGTCGTGTCGGAAACGGCCATTATGCTAACTTTGAAGTCTTACAACCTAGAGAAGGTGTACCTCAGGCGTAGTCTGTATACATGAGCATGTAGTCCCCATTCCGATCTACAAGTACGTGTAAACATTTTGTCCGTACGCCGAGGCGTTGCCGAGCTACACATTTCCAAAGAAGGCTATGTCTTGAATAATAAGGAAATGAACAAGTTTGGCCATCTCAATTTGGCCATCTTCGTACTCCAGCTTATACCCTAACCCTAACCCTAACCCTAACCCTAACCCTAACCCTAACCTAACCCTAACCCTAACCCTAACCCTAACCCTAACCCTAACCCTAACCCCTAACCCTAACCCTAACCCTAACCCTAACCCTAACCCTGACCCTAACCCTAATCCTAACCCTAGTTTTGAACAAAATTCTTGGACAAACCTCGTTTCAACCCCTTACCCTAACCCTAACCCTAACCCTAACCCTTAACCTTAACCCTAACCCTAACCCAACCCTAACCCTAACCCTAACCCAACCCTAACCCTAACCCTAACCCTGAACACCTAATACCTAACCAATAATATTCAAGCAATCTGCATCATTCCGCAACCGCAAGTAAGCAAATCACCTATACCCTAACCCAACCCCAACCCTAACCCTAACCCTTAACCTTAACCCCAACCCTAACCCTAACCCTAACTCTAAACAACTAATACCTTTCCAATAATATTCAAGCAATCCGCATCATTCCGCAACCGCAAGTAAGCAAATAACCTATACCTAACCCAACCCTAACCCTAACCCCAACCCTAATCCTAACCCTAACCCTAACCCTAACCTACACCGTCTAAGTCAGAAGAATAATAAGGTGATATAAGTCTGCGACTAAATACATGGTATCAAGTATCAGCTTGATACACCGGCTAAGTATGAAGAAAAATAAGGTGATATTAGTCTGGGACTAAATAGATGGTATCAGATACTGGCTTGGTACAGCAGCTAAGTGTGAAGAATAAGAAGGTGGTATAAGTCTGTGACTTAACACATGGTATCAGATACTGGCTTGGTACACCGGCTAAGTCTGAAGAATAGTAAGGTATATAAGTCTTCGGTTAAATACATAGTATCAGATGCCGGCATGGTAGAGCGGCTAAGTCTGAAGAATAAGAAGGTGATATAAGTCTGCGACTAAATACATGGTATCAGATACTAGCTTGGTACACCGGCTAAGTCTGAAGAATAATAAAGTGATATAAGTCTGTGACTAAATACATGGTATCAGATACCGGCTTGGTACACCGGCTAAGTCTGATGAATAACAAGGTGATATAAGTCTGCGTCTACCTACATGGTATCAGATACCGGCTTGGTACAGCGGCTAAGTCTGAACAATAATTAGGCGTTATAAGTCTGTGGCTAAATACATGGTATCAGATACCGGCTTGGTACAGCGGCTAAGTCTGAAGAATAAGAAGGCGATATAAGTCTGTGACTCAATACATGGTATCAGATACCGGCTTGGTACAGCTGCTAAGTCTGAAGAATAATAAGCTGATATAAGTCTGCGACTAAATACATGGTATCAGATACCAGCTTGGTACACCGGCTAAGTCTGAAGAATAAGAAGGTGATATAAGTCTGCGACTAAATATACATGGTATCAGATATCGGCTTGGTACACCGGCTAAGTCTGAAGAATAATAAGGTGATATAAGTCTGCGACTAAATACATGGTATCAGAAACCGGCTTGGTACAGCGGCTATTTCTGAAGAATAAGAAGGTGATATAAGTCTGCGACTAAATACATGGTATCAGATACTGGCTTGGTACATCCGTTTAGTCTGAAGAATAATTAGGTGATATAAGTCTGCGGCTAAATACATGGTATCAGATACCGGCTTGGTACAGCGGCTAAGTCTGAAGAATAATAAGGCGATATAAGTCTGCGACTAAATACATGGTATCAGATAATGGCTTGGTACACCGGCTAAGTCTGAATTATAATAAGTGATATAAGTCTGTAACTAAATACATGGTATGCTGACTTTGAACTATTACAACCAGAAGAAGGGCCACGTGAGTGGTAGTCTGCATGAATGAATTTGTTCTCCTGATTCTGATCTACACATACATGTTAACATTTCTTCCGTCCGCCGAGGCATTCTCGATCTATGAATCATTGAATATTGAGCAAAGCCAATAAATTGAAAAAAATCCTGGAAACAGCCATTATGCTTACTTTGAACTCTTACAACCTTGAGAAGGGGTATCTCAGGCGTAGTCTGTATACATGAGCTCGTAGTCCCCATTCCGATCTACACGTACATGTAAACCTTTTTTCTCTACGCCGAGGCGTTGCCGAACTACATAGTTCCAAAGTATTGTAAATTGGAAAAATAACTTAGCAAATTTTCATGTCGAGTCGGAAACAGCCATTGTGCTAACTTTGAAGTCTTACAACCTGGAGAAGGGGTACCTCAGGCGTAGTCTGTATACATGAGCATGTAGTCCCCATTCCAATCTACACGTACATATAAATTTTTTGTCTGTACGCCGAGGCGTTGCCGAGCTACAGAATTCCAAAGTAGGCTATGTCATGGAAATTTCAAACTTATTCCAAACTTTGTTATTTCCCTTGTTGAATACTCTCCCTTGAAAAAAGAAGTTCGGTAAAATTTACTAAAAATAGTAACAATATCCTACGCCAGGGTTGGTAAAAAGGCAACCCTAACCTAAGTACACACCAACCCTAAGCAAAATATACATCCGCTAGGGTTAGAACGCTAACGCTAATGCCAAATCGCCTATACCCTAACCCTAACCCTAACCCTAACCCTAACCCTAACCCTAAACCCTAACCCTAACCCAACCCTAACCCTAACCCTAACCCTGAACACCTAATACCTAACCAATAATATTCAAGCAATCTGCATCATTCCGCAACCGCAAGTAAGCAAATCACCTATACCCTAACCCAACCCCAACCCTAACCCTAACCCTTAACCTTAACCCCAACCCTAACCCTAACCCTAACTCTAAACAACTAATACCTTTCCAATAATATTCAAGCAATCCGCATCATTCCGCAACCGCAAGTAAGCAAATAACCTATACCTAACCCAACCCTAACCCTAACCCCAACCCTAATCCTAACCCTAACCCTAACCCTAACCTACACCGTCTAAGTCAGAAGAATAATAAGGTGATATAAGTCTGCGACTAAATACATGGTATCAAGTATCAGCTTGATACACCGGCTAAGTATGAAGAAAAATAAGGTGATATTAGTCTGGGACTAAATAGATGGTATCAGATACTGGCTTGGTACAGCAGCTAAGTGTGAAGAATAAGAAGGTGGTATAAGTCTGTGACTTAACACATGGTATCAGATACTGGCTTGGTACACCGGCTAAGTCTGAAGAATAGTAAGGTATATAAGTCTTCGGTTAAATACATAGTATCAGATGCCGGCATGGTAGAGCGGCTAAGTCTGAAGAATAAGAAGGTGATATAAGTCTGCGACTAAATACATGGTATCAGATACTAGCTTGGTACACCGGCTAAGTCTGAAGAATAATAAAGTGATATAAGTCTGTGACTAAATACATGGTATCAGATACCGGCTTGGTACACCGGCTAAGTCTGATGAATAACAAGGTGATATAAGTCTGCGTCTACCTACATGGTATCAGATACCGGCTTGGTACAGCGGCTAAGTCTGAACAATAATTAGGCGTTATAAGTCTGTGGCTAAATACATGGTATCAGATACCGGCTTGGTACAGCGGCTAAGTCTGAAGAATAAGAAGGCGATATAAGTCTGTGACTCAATACATGGTATCAGATACCGGCTTGGTACAGCTGCTAAGTCTGAAGAATAATAAGCTGATATAAGTCTGCGACTAAATACATGGTATCAGATACCAGCTTGGTACACCGGCTAAGTCTGAAGAATAAGAAGGTGATATAAGTCTGCGACTAAATATACATGGTATCAGATATCGGCTTGGTACACCGGCTAAGTCTGAAGAATAATAAGGTGATATAAGTCTGCGACTAAATACATGGAATCAGAAACCGGCTTGGTACAGCGGCTATTTCGGAAGAATAAGAAGGTGATATAAGTCTGCGACTAAATACATGGTATCAGATACTGGCTTGGTACATCCGTTTAGTCTGAAGAATAATTAGGTGATATAAGTCTGCGGCTAAATACATGGTATCAGATACCGGCTTGGTACAGCGGCTAAGTCTGAAGAATAATAAGGCGATATAAGTCTGCGACTAAATACATGGTATCAGATAATGGCTTGGTACACCGGCTAAGTCTGAATTATAATAAGTGATATAAGTCTGTAACTAAATACATGGTATGCTGACTTTGAACTATTACAACCAGAAGAAGGGCCACGTGAGTGGTAGTCTGCATGAATGAATTTGTTCTCCTGATTCTGATCTACACATACATGTTAACATTTCTTCCGTCCGCCGAGGCATTCTCGATCTATGAATCATTGAATATTGAGCAAAGCCAATAAATTGAAAAAAATCCTGGAAACAGCCATTATGCTTACTTTGAACTCTTACAACCTTGAGAAGGGGTATCTCAGGCGTAGTCTGTATACATGAGCTCGTAGTCCCCATTCCGATCTACACGTACATGTAAACCTTTTTTCTCTACGCCGAGGCGTTGCCGAACTACATAGTTCCAAAGTATTGTAAATTGGAAAAATAACTTAGCAAATTTTCATGTCGAGTCGGAAACAGCCATTGTGCTAACTTTGAAGTCTTACAACCTGGAGAAGGGGTACCTCAGGCGTAGTCTGTATACATGAGCATGTAGTCCCCATTCCAATCTACACGTACATATAAATTTTTTGTCTGTACGCCGAGGCGTTGCCGAGCTACAGAATTCCAAAGTAGGCTATGTCATGGAAATTTCAAACTTATTCCAAACTTTGTTATTTCCCTTGTTGAATACTCTCCCTTGAAAAAAGAAGTTCGGTAAAATTTACTAAAAATAGTAACAATATCCTACGCCAGGGTTGGTAAAAAGGCAACCCTAACCTAAGTACACACCAACCCTAAGCAAAATATACATCCGCTAGGGTTAGAACGCTAACGCTAATGCCAAATCGCCTATACCCTAACCCTAACCCTAACCCTAACCCTAACCCTAACCCTAACCCCTAACCCTAACCCTAACCCTAACCCTAACCCTTATTCCAAACTTTGTTATTTCCCTTGTTGAATACTCTCCCTTGAAAAAAGAAGTTCGGTAAAATTTACTAAAAATAGTAACAATATCCTACGCCAGGGTTGGTAAAAAGGCAACCCTAACCTAAGTACACACCAACCCTAAGCAAAATATACATCCGCTAGGGTTAGAACGCTAACGCTAATGCCAAATCGCCTATACCCTAACCCTAACCATCTAACCCTCTAACCCTAACCCTGACCCTAACCCTAATCCTAACCCTAGTTTTGAACAAAATTCTTGGACAAACCTCGTTTCAACCCCTTACCCTAACCCTAACCCTAACCCTAACCCTTAACCTTAACCCTAACCCTAACCCAACCCTAACCCTAACCCTAACCCAACCCTAACCCTGACCCTAACCCTAATCCTAACCCTAGTTTTGAACAAAATTCTTGGACAAACCTCGTTTCAACCCCTTACCCTAACCCTAACCCTAACCCTAACCCTTAACCTTAACCCTAACCCTAACCCAACCCTAACCCTAACCCTAACCCAACCCTAACCCTAACCCTAACCCTGAACACCTAATACCTAACCAATAATATTCAAGCAATCTGCATCATTCCGCAACCGCAAGTAAGCAAATCACCTATACCCTAACCCAACCCCAACCCTAACCCTAACCCTTAACCTTAACCCCAACCCTAACCCTAACCCTAACTCTAAACAACTAATACCTTTCCAATAATATTCAAGCAATCCGCATCATTCCGCAACCGCAAGTAAGCAAATAACCTATACCTAACCCAACCCTAACCCTAACCCCAACCCTAATCCTAACCCTAACCCTAACCCTAACCTACACCGTCTAAGTCAGAAGAATAATAAGGTGATATAAGTCTGCGACTAAATACATGGTATCAAGTATCAGCTTGATACACCGGCTAAGTATGAAGAAAAATAAGGTGATATTAGTCTGGGACTAAATAGATGGTATCAGATACTGGCTTGGTACAGCAGCTAAGTGTGAAGAATAAGAAGGTGGTATAAGTCTGTGACTTAACACATGGTATCAGATACTGGCTTGGTACACCGGCTAAGTCTGAAGAATAGTAAGGTATATAAGTCTTCGGTTAAATACATAGTATCAGATGCCGGCATGGTAGAGCGGCTAAGTCTGAAGAATAAGAAGGTGATATAAGTCTGCGACTAAATACATGGTATCAGATACTAGCTTGGTACACCGGCTAAGTCTGAAGAATAATAAAGTGATATAAGTCTGTGACTAAATACATGGTATCAGATACCGGCTTGGTACACCGGCTAAGTCTGATGAATAACAAGGTGATATAAGTCTGCGTCTACCTACATGGTATCAGATACCGGCTTGGTACAGCGGCTAAGTCTGAACAATAATTAGGCGTTATAAGTCTGTGGCTAAATACATGGTATCAGATACCGGCTTGGTACAGCGGCTAAGTCTGAAGAATAAGAAGGCGATATAAGTCTGTGACTCAATACATGGTATCAGATACCGGCTTGGTACAGCTGCTAAGTCTGAAGAATAATAAGCTGATATAAGTCTGCGACTAAATACATGGTATCAGATACCAGCTTGGTACACCGGCTAAGTCTGAAGAATAAGAAGGTGATATAAGTCTGCGACTAAATATACATGGTATCAGATATCGGCTTGGTACACCGGCTAAGTCTGAAGAATAATAAGGTGATATAAGTCTGCGACTAAATACATGGTATCAGAAACCGGCTTGGTACAGCGGCTATTTCTGAAGAATAAGAAGGTGATATAAGTCTGCGACTAAATACATGGTATCAGATACTGGCTTGGTACATCCGTTTAGTCTGAAGAATAATTAGGTGATATAAGTCTGCGGCTAAATACATGGTATCAGATACCGGCTTGGTACAGCGGCTAAGTCTGAAGAATAATAAGGCGATATAAGTCTGCGACTAAATACATGGTATCAGATAATGGCTTGGTACACCGGCTAAGTCTGAATTATAATAAGTGATATAAGTCTGTAACTAAATACATGGTATGCTGACTTTGAACTATTACAACCAGAAGAAGGGCCACGTGAGTGGTAGTCTGCATGAATGAATTTGTTCTCCTGATTCTGATCTACACATACATGTTAACATTTCTTCCGTCCGCCGAGGCATTCTCGATCTATGAATCATTGAATATTGAGCAAAGCCAATAAATTGAAAAAAATCCTGGAAACAGCCATTATGCTTACTTTGAACTCTTACAACCTTGAGAAGGGGTATCTCAGGCGTAGTCTGTATACATGAGCTCGTAGTCCCCATTCCGATCTACACGTACATGTAAACCTTTTTTCTCTACGCCGAGGCGTTGCCGAACTACATAGTTCCAAAGTATTGTAAATTGGAAAAATAACTTAGCAAATTTTCATGTCGAGTCGGAAACAGCCATTGTGCTAACTTTGAAGTCTTACAACCTGGAGAAGGGGTACCTCAGGCGTAGTCTGTATACATGAGCATGTAGTCCCCATTCCAATCTACACGTACATATAAATTTTTTGTCTGTACGCCGAGGCGTTGCCGAGCTACAGAATTCCAAAGTAGGCTATGTCATGGAAATTTCAAACTTATTCCAAACTTTGTTATTTCCCTTGTTGAATACTCTCCCTTGAAAAAAGAAGTTCGGTAAAATTTACTAAAAATAGTAACAATATCCTACGCCAGGGTTGGTAAAAAGGCAACCCTAACCTAAGTACACACCAACCCTAAGCAAAATATACATCCGCTAGGGTTAGAACGCTAACGCTAATGCCAAATCGCCTATACCCTAACCCTAACCCTAACCCTAACCCTAACCCTAACCCTAAACCCTAACCCTAACCCAACCCTAACCCTAACCCTAACCCTGAACACCTAATACCTAACCAATAATATTCAAGCAATCTGCATCATTCCGCAACCGCAAGTAAGCAAATCACCTATACCCTAACCCAACCCCAACCCTAACCCTAACCCTTAACCTTAACCCCAACCCTAACCCTAACCCTAACTCTAAACAACTAATACCTTTCCAATAATATTCAAGCAATCCGCATCATTCCGCAACCGCAAGTAAGCAAATAACCTATACCTAACCCAACCCTAACCCTAACCCCAACCCTAATCCTAACCCTAACCCTAACCCTAACCTACACCGTCTAAGTCAGAAGAATAATAAGGTGATATAAGTCTGCGACTAAATACATGGTATCAAGTATCAGCTTGATACACCGGCTAAGTATGAAGAAAAATAAGGTGATATTAGTCTGGGACTAAATAGATGGTATCAGATACTGGCTTGGTACAGCAGCTAAGTGTGAAGAATAAGAAGGTGGTATAAGTCTGTGACTTAACACATGGTATCAGATACTGGCTTGGTACACCGGCTAAGTCTGAAGAATAGTAAGGTATATAAGTCTTCGGTTAAATACATAGTATCAGATGCCGGCATGGTAGAGCGGCTAAGTCTGAAGAATAAGAAGGTGATATAAGTCTGCGACTAAATACATGGTATCAGATACTAGCTTGGTACACCGGCTAAGTCTGAAGAATAATAAAGTGATATAAGTCTGTGACTAAATACATGGTATCAGATACCGGCTTGGTACACCGGCTAAGTCTGATGAATAACAAGGTGATATAAGTCTGCGTCTACCTACATGGTATCAGATACCGGCTTGGTACAGCGGCTAAGTCTGAACAATAATTAGGCGTTATAAGTCTGTGGCTAAATACATGGTATCAGATACCGGCTTGGTACAGCGGCTAAGTCTGAAGAATAAGAAGGCGATATAAGTCTGTGACTCAATACATGGTATCAGATACCGGCTTGGTACAGCTGCTAAGTCTGAAGAATAATAAGCTGATATAAGTCTGCGACTAAATACATGGTATCAGATACCAGCTTGGTACACCGGCTAAGTCTGAAGAATAAGAAGGTGATATAAGTCTGCGACTAAATATACATGGTATCAGATATCGGCTTGGTACACCGGCTAAGTCTGAAGAATAATAAGGTGATATAAGTCTGCGACTAAATACATGGTATCAGAAACCGGCTTGGTACAGCGGCTATTTCTGAAGAATAAGAAGGTGATATAAGTCTGCGACTAAATACATGGTATCAGATACTGGCTTGGTACATCCGTTTAGTCTGAAGAATAATTAGGTGATATAAGTCTGCGGCTAAATACATGGTATCAGATACCGGCTTGGTACAGCGGCTAAGTCTGAAGAATAATAAGGCGATATAAGTCTGCGACTAAATACATGGTATCAGATAATGGCTTGGTACACCGGCTAAGTCTGAATTATAATAAGTGATATAAGTCTGTAACTAAATACATGGTATGCTGACTTTGAACTATTACAACCAGAAGAAGGGCCACGTGAGTGGTAGTCTGCATGAATGAATTTGTTCTCCTGATTCTGATCTACACATACATGTTAACATTTCTTCCGTCCGCCGAGGCATTCTCGATCTATGAATCATTGAATATTGAGCAAAGCCAATAAATTGAAAAAAATCCTGGAAACAGCCATTATGCTTACTTTGAACTCTTACAACCTTGAGAAGGGGTATCTCAGGCGTAGTCTGTATACATGAGCTCGTAGTCCCCATTCCGATCTACACGTACATGTAAACCTTTTTTCTCTACGCCGAGGCGTTGCCGAACTACATAGTTCCAAAGTATTGTAAATTGGAAAAATAACTTAGCAAATTTTCATGTCGAGTCGGAAACAGCCATTGTGCTAACTTTGAAGTCTTACAACCTGGAGAAGGGGTACCTCAGGCGTAGTCTGTATACATGAGCATGTAGTCCCCATTCCAATCTACACGTACATATAAATTTTTTGTCTGTACGCCGAGGCGTTGCCGAGCTACAGAATTCCAAAGTAGGCTATGTCATGGAAATTTCAAACTTATTCCAAACTTTGTTATTTCCCTTGTTGAATACTCTCCCTTGAAAAAAGAAGTTCGGTAAAATTTACTAAAAATAGTAACAATATCCTACGCCAGGGTTGGTAAAAAGGCAACCCTAACCTAAGTACACACCAACCCTAAGCAAAATATACATCCGCTAGGGTTAGAACGCTAACGCTAATGCCAAATCGCCTATACCCTAACCCTAACCCTAACCCTAACCCTAACCCTAACCCTAACCCTAACCCTAACCCTAACCCTAACCCTAACCCTTATTCCAAACTTTGTTATTTCCCTTGTTGAATACTCTCCCTTGAAAAAAGAAGTTCGGTAAAATTTACTAAAAATAGTAACAATATCCTACGCCAGGGTTGGTAAAAAGGCAACCCTAACCTAAGTACACACCAACCCTAAGCAAAATATACATCCGCTAGGGTTAGAACGCTAACGCTAATGCCAAATCGCCTATACCCTAACCCTAACCATCTAACCCTCTAACCCTAACCCTGACCCTAACCCTAATCCTAACCCTAGTTTTGAACAAAATTCTTGGACAAACCTCGTTTCAACCCCTTACCCTAACCCTAACCCTAACCCTAACCCTTAACCTTAACCCTAACCCTAACCCAACCCTAACCCTAACCCTAACCCAACCCTAACCCTGACCCTAACCCTAATCCTAACCCTAGTTTTGAACAAAATTCTTGGACAAACCTCGTTTCAACCCCTTACCCTAACCCTAACCCTAACCCTAACCCTTAACCTTAACCCTAACCCTAACCCAACCCTAACCCTAACCCTAACCCAACCCTAACCCTAACCCTAACCCTGAACACCTAATACCTAACCAATAATATTCAAGCAATCTGCATCATTCCGCAACCGCAAGTAAGCAAATCACCTATACCCTAACCCAACCCCAACCCTAACCCTAACCCTTAACCTTAACCCCAACCCTAACCCTAACCCTAACTCTAAACAACTAATACCTTTCCAATAATATTCAAGCAATCCGCATCATTCCGCAACCGCAAGTAAGCAAATAACCTATACCTAACCCAACCCTAACCCTAACCCCAACCCTAATCCTAACCCTAACCCTAACCCTAACCTACACCGTCTAAGTCAGAAGAATAATAAGGTGATATAAGTCTGCGACTAAATACATGGTATCAAGTATCAGCTTGATACACCGGCTAAGTATGAAGAAAAATAAGGTGATATTAGTCTGGGACTAAATAGATGGTATCAGATACTGGCTTGGTACAGCAGCTAAGTGTGAAGAATAAGAAGGTGGTATAAGTCTGTGACTTAACACATGGTATCAGATACTGGCTTGGTACACCGGCTAAGTCTGAAGAATAGTAAGGTATATAAGTCTTCGGTTAAATACATAGTATCAGATGCCGGCATGGTAGAGCGGCTAAGTCTGAAGAATAAGAAGGTGATATAAGTCTGCGACTAAATACATGGTATCAGATACTAGCTTGGTACACCGGCTAAGTCTGAAGAATAATAAAGTGATATAAGTCTGTGACTAAATACATGGTATCAGATACCGGCTTGGTACACCGGCTAAGTCTGATGAATAACAAGGTGATATAAGTCTGCGTCTACCTACATGGTATCAGATACCGGCTTGGTACAGCGGCTAAGTCTGAACAATAATTAGGCGTTATAAGTCTGTGGCTAAATACATGGTATCAGATACCGGCTTGGTACAGCGGCTAAGTCTGAAGAATAAGAAGGCGATATAAGTCTGTGACTCAATACATGGTATCAGATACCGGCTTGGTACAGCTGCTAAGTCTGAAGAATAATAAGCTGATATAAGTCTGCGACTAAATACATGGTATCAGATACCAGCTTGGTACACCGGCTAAGTCTGAAGAATAAGAAGGTGATATAAGTCTGCGACTAAATATACATGGTATCAGATATCGGCTTGGTACACCGGCTAAGTCTGAAGAATAATAAGGTGATATAAGTCTGCGACTAAATACATGGTATCAGAAACCGGCTTGGTACAGCGGCTATTTCTGAAGAATAAGAAGGTGATATAAGTCTGCGACTAAATACATGGTATCAGATACTGGCTTGGTACATCCGTTTAGTCTGAAGAATAATTAGGTGATATAAGTCTGCGGCTAAATACATGGTATCAGATACCGGCTTGGTACAGCGGCTAAGTCTGAAGAATAATAAGGCGATATAAGTCTGCGACTAAATACATGGTATCAGATAATGGCTTGGTACACCGGCTAAGTCTGAATTATAATAAGTGATATAAGTCTGTAACTAAATACATGGTATGCTGACTTTGAACTATTACAACCAGAAGAAGGGCCACGTGAGTGGTAGTCTGCATGAATGAATTTGTTCTCCTGATTCTGATCTACACATACATGTTAACATTTCTTCCGTCCGCCGAGGCATTCTCGATCTATGAATCATTGAATATTGAGCAAAGCCAATAAATTGAAAAAAATCCTGGAAACAGCCATTATGCTTACTTTGAACTCTTACAACCTTGAGAAGGGGTATCTCAGGCGTAGTCTGTATACATGAGCTCGTAGTCCCCATTCCGATCTACACGTACATGTAAACCTTTTTTCTCTACGCCGAGGCGTTGCCGAACTACATAGTTCCAAAGTATTGTAAATTGGAAAAATAACTTAGCAAATTTTCATGTCGAGTCGGAAACAGCCATTGTGCTAACTTTGAAGTCTTACAACCTGGAGAAGGGGTACCTCAGGCGTAGTCTGTATACATGAGCATGTAGTCCCCATTCCAATCTACACGTACATATAAATTTTTTGTCTGTACGCCGAGGCGTTGCCGAGCTACAGAATTCCAAAGTAGGCTATGTCATGGAAATTTCAAACTTATTCCAAACTTTGTTATTTCCCTTGTTGAATACTCTCCCTTGAAAAAAGAAGTTCGGTAAAATTTACTAAAAATAGTAACAATATCCTACGCCAGGGTTGGTAAAAAGGCAACCCTAACCTAAGTACACACCAACCCTAAGCAAAATATACATCCGCTAGGGTTAGAACGCTAACGCTAATGCCAAATCGCCTATACCCTAACCCTAACCCTAACCCTAACCCTAACCCTAACCCTAAACCCTAACCCTAACCCAACCCTAACCCTAACCCTAACCCTGAACACCTAATACCTAACCAATAATATTCAAGCAATCTGCATCATTCCGCAACCGCAAGTAAGCAAATCACCTATACCCTAACCCAACCCCAACCCTAACCCTAACCCTTAACCTTAACCCCAACCCTAACCCTAACCCTAACTCTAAACAACTAATACCTTTCCAATAATATTCAAGCAATCCGCATCATTCCGCAACCGCAAGTAAGCAAATAACCTATACCTAACCCAACCCTAACCCTAACCCCAACCCTAATCCTAACCCTAACCCTAACCCTAACCTACACCGTCTAAGTCAGAAGAATAATAAGGTGATATAAGTCTGCGACTAAATACATGGTATCAAGTATCAGCTTGATACACCGGCTAAGTATGAAGAAAAATAAGGTGATATTAGTCTGGGACTAAATAGATGGTATCAGATACTGGCTTGGTACAGCAGCTAAGTGTGAAGAATAAGAAGGTGGTATAAGTCTGTGACTTAACACATGGTATCAGATACTGGCTTGGTACACCGGCTAAGTCTGAAGAATAGTAAGGTATATAAGTCTTCGGTTAAATACATAGTATCAGATGCCGGCATGGTAGAGCGGCTAAGTCTGAAGAATAAGAAGGTGATATAAGTCTGCGACTAAATACATGGTATCAGATACTAGCTTGGTACACCGGCTAAGTCTGAAGAATAATAAAGTGATATAAGTCTGTGACTAAATACATGGTATCAGATACCGGCTTGGTACACCGGCTAAGTCTGATGAATAACAAGGTGATATAAGTCTGCGTCTACCTACATGGTATCAGATACCGGCTTGGTACAGCGGCTAAGTCTGAACAATAATTAGGCGTTATAAGTCTGTGGCTAAATACATGGTATCAGATACCGGCTTGGTACAGCGGCTAAGTCTGAAGAATAAGAAGGCGATATAAGTCTGTGACTCAATACATGGTATCAGATACCGGCTTGGTACAGCTGCTAAGTCTGAAGAATAATAAGCTGATATAAGTCTGCGACTAAATACATGGTATCAGATACCAGCTTGGTACACCGGCTAAGTCTGAAGAATAAGAAGGTGATATAAGTCTGCGACTAAATATACATGGTATCAGATATCGGCTTGGTACACCGGCTAAGTCTGAAGAATAATAAGGTGATATAAGTCTGCGACTAAATACATGGTATCAGAAACCGGCTTGGTACAGCGGCTATTTCTGAAGAATAAGAAGGTGATATAAGTCTGCGACTAAATACATGGTATCAGATACTGGCTTGGTACATCCGTTTAGTCTGAAGAATAATTAGGTGATATAAGTCTGCGGCTAAATACATGGTATCAGATACCGGCTTGGTACAGCGGCTAAGTCTGAAGAATAATAAGGCGATATAAGTCTGCGACTAAATACATGGTATCAGATAATGGCTTGGTACACCGGCTAAGTCTGAATTATAATAAGTGATATAAGTCTGTAACTAAATACATGGTATGCTGACTTTGAACTATTACAACCAGAAGAAGGGCCACGTGAGTGGTAGTCTGCATGAATGAATTTGTTCTCCTGATTCTGATCTACACATACATGTTAACATTTCTTCCGTCCGCCGAGGCATTCTCGATCTATGAATCATTGAATATTGAGCAAAGCCAATAAATTGAAAAAAATCCTGGAAACAGCCATTATGCTTACTTTGAACTCTTACAACCTTGAGAAGGGGTATCTCAGGCGTAGTCTGTATACATGAGCTCGTAGTCCCCATTCCGATCTACACGTACATGTAAACCTTTTTTCTCTACGCCGAGGCGTTGCCGAACTACATAGTTCCAAAGTATTGTAAATTGGAAAAATAACTTAGCAAATTTTCATGTCGAGTCGGAAACAGCCATTGTGCTAACTTTGAAGTCTTACAACCTGGAGAAGGGGTACCTCAGGCGTAGTCTGTATACATGAGCATGTAGTCCCCATTCCAATCTACACGTACATATAAATTTTTTGTCTGTACGCCGAGGCGTTGCCGAGCTACAGAATTCCAAAGTAGGCTATGTCATGGAAATTTCAAACTTATTCCAAACTTTGTTATTTCCCTTGTTGAATACTCTCCCTTGAAAAAAGAAGTTCGGTAAAATTTACTAAAAATAGTAACAATATCCTACGCCAGGGTTGGTAAAAAGGCAACCCTAACCTAAGTACACACCAACCCTAAGCAAAATATACATCCGCTAGGGTTAGAACGCTAACGCTAATGCCAAATCGCCTATACCCTAACCCTAACCCTAACCCTAACCCTAACCCTAACCCCTAACCCTAACCCTAACCCTAACCCTAACCCTTATTCCAAACTTTGTTATTTCCCTTGTTGAATACTCTCCCTTGAAAAAAGAAGTTCGGTAAAATTTACTAAAAATAGTAACAATATCCTACGCCAGGGTTGGTAAAAAGGCAACCCTAACCTAAGTACACACCAACCCTAAGCAAAATATACATCCGCTAGGGTTAGAACGCTAACGCTAATGCCAAATCGCCTATACCCTAACCCTAACCATCTAACCCTCTAACCCTAACCCTGACCCTAACCCTAATCCTAACCCTAGTTTTGAACAAAATTCTTGGACAAACCTCGTTTCAACCCCTTACCCTAACCCTAACCCTAACCCTAACCCTTAACCTTAACCCTAACCCTAACCCAACCCTAACCCTAACCCTAACCCAACCCTAACCCTGACCCTAACCCTAATCCTAACCCTAGTTTTGAACAAAATTCTTGGACAAACCTCGTTTCAACCCCTTACCCTAACCCTAACCCTAACCCTAACCCTTAACCTTAACCCTAACCCTAACCCAACCCTAACCCTAACCCTAACCCAACCCTAACCCTAACCCTAACCCTGAACACCTAATACCTAACCAATAATATTCAAGCAATCTGCATCATTCCGCAACCGCAAGTAAGCAAATCACCTATACCCTAACCCAACCCCAACCCTAACCCTAACCCTTAACCTTAACCCCAACCCTAACCCTAACCCTAACTCTAAACAACTAATACCTTTCCAATAATATTCAAGCAATCCGCATCATTCCGCAACCGCAAGTAAGCAAATAACCTATACCTAACCCAACCCTAACCCTAACCCCAACCCTAATCCTAACCCTAACCCTAACCCTAACCTACACCGTCTAAGTCAGAAGAATAATAAGGTGATATAAGTCTGCGACTAAATACATGGTATCAAGTATCAGCTTGATACACCGGCTAAGTATGAAGAAAAATAAGGTGATATTAGTCTGGGACTAAATAGATGGTATCAGATACTGGCTTGGTACAGCAGCTAAGTGTGAAGAATAAGAAGGTGGTATAAGTCTGTGACTTAACACATGGTATCAGATACTGGCTTGGTACACCGGCTAAGTCTGAAGAATAGTAAGGTATATAAGTCTTCGGTTAAATACATAGTATCAGATGCCGGCATGGTAGAGCGGCTAAGTCTGAAGAATAAGAAGGTGATATAAGTCTGCGACTAAATACATGGTATCAGATACTAGCTTGGTACACCGGCTAAGTCTGAAGAATAATAAAGTGATATAAGTCTGTGACTAAATACATGGTATCAGATACCGGCTTGGTACACCGGCTAAGTCTGATGAATAACAAGGTGATATAAGTCTGCGTCTACCTACATGGTATCAGATACCGGCTTGGTACAGCGGCTAAGTCTGAACAATAATTAGGCGTTATAAGTCTGTGGCTAAATACATGGTATCAGATACCGGCTTGGTACAGCGGCTAAGTCTGAAGAATAAGAAGGCGATATAAGTCTGTGACTCAATACATGGTATCAGATACCGGCTTGGTACAGCTGCTAAGTCTGAAGAATAATAAGCTGATATAAGTCTGCGACTAAATACATGGTATCAGATACCAGCTTGGTACACCGGCTAAGTCTGAAGAATAAGAAGGTGATATAAGTCTGCGACTAAATATACATGGTATCAGATATCGGCTTGGTACACCGGCTAAGTCTGAAGAATAATAAGGTGATATAAGTCTGCGACTAAATACATGGTATCAGAAACCGGCTTGGTACAGCGGCTATTTCTGAAGAATAAGAAGGTGATATAAGTCTGCGACTAAATACATGGTATCAGATACTGGCTTGGTACATCCGTTTAGTCTGAAGAATAATTAGGTGATATAAGTCTGCGGCTAAATACATGGTATCAGATACCGGCTTGGTACAGCGGCTAAGTCTGAAGAATAATAAGGCGATATAAGTCTGCGACTAAATACATGGTATCAGATAATGGCTTGGTACACCGGCTAAGTCTGAATTATAATAAGTGATATAAGTCTGTAACTAAATACATGGTATGCTGACTTTGAACTATTACAACCAGAAGAAGGGCCACGTGAGTGGTAGTCTGCATGAATGAATTTGTTCTCCTGATTCTGATCTACACATACATGTTAACATTTCTTCCGTCCGCCGAGGCATTCTCGATCTATGAATCATTGAATATTGAGCAAAGCCAATAAATTGAAAAAAATCCTGGAAACAGCCATTATGCTTACTTTGAACTCTTACAACCTTGAGAAGGGGTATCTCAGGCGTAGTCTGTATACATGAGCTCGTAGTCCCCATTCCGATCTACACGTACATGTAAACCTTTTTTCTCTACGCCGAGGCGTTGCCGAACTACATAGTTCCAAAGTATTGTAAATTGGAAAAATAACTTAGCAAATTTTCATGTCGAGTCGGAAACAGCCATTGTGCTAACTTTGAAGTCTTACAACCTGGAGAAGGGGTACCTCAGGCGTAGTCTGTATACATGAGCATGTAGTCCCCATTCCAATCTACACGTACATATAAATTTTTTGTCTGTACGCCGAGGCGTTGCCGAGCTACAGAATTCCAAAGTAGGCTATGTCATGGAAATTTCAAACTTATTCCAAACTTTGTTATTTCCCTTGTTGAATACTCTCCCTTGAAAAAAGAAGTTCGGTAAAATTTACTAAAAATAGTAACAATATCCTACGCCAGGGTTGGTAAAAAGGCAACCCTAACCTAAGTACACACCAACCCTAAGCAAAATATACATCCGCTAGGGTTAGAACGCTAACGCTAATGCCAAATCGCCTATACCCTAACCCTAACCCTAACCCTAACCCTAACCCTAACCCTAAACCCTAACCCTAACCCAACCCTAACCCTAACCCTAACCCTGAACACCTAATACCTAACCAATAATATTCAAGCAATCTGCATCATTCCGCAACCGCAAGTAAGCAAATCACCTATACCCTAACCCAACCCCAACCCTAACCCTAACCCTTAACCTTAACCCCAACCCTAACCCTAACCCTAACTCTAAACAACTAATACCTTTCCAATAATATTCAAGCAATCCGCATCATTCCGCAACCGCAAGTAAGCAAATAACCTATACCTAACCCAACCCTAACCCTAACCCCAACCCTAATCCTAACCCTAACCCTAACCCTAACCTACACCGTCTAAGTCAGAAGAATAATAAGGTGATATAAGTCTGCGACTAAATACATGGTATCAAGTATCAGCTTGATACACCGGCTAAGTATGAAGAAAAATAAGGTGATATTAGTCTGGGACTAAATAGATGGTATCAGATACTGGCTTGGTACAGCAGCTAAGTGTGAAGAATAAGAAGGTGGTATAAGTCTGTGACTTAACACATGGTATCAGATACTGGCTTGGTACACCGGCTAAGTCTGAAGAATAGTAAGGTATATAAGTCTTCGGTTAAATACATAGTATCAGATGCCGGCATGGTAGAGCGGCTAAGTCTGAAGAATAAGAAGGTGATATAAGTCTGCGACTAAATACATGGTATCAGATACTAGCTTGGTACACCGGCTAAGTCTGAAGAATAATAAAGTGATATAAGTCTGTGACTAAATACATGGTATCAGATACCGGCTTGGTACACCGGCTAAGTCTGATGAATAACAAGGTGATATAAGTCTGCGTCTACCTACATGGTATCAGATACCGGCTTGGTACAGCGGCTAAGTCTGAACAATAATTAGGCGTTATAAGTCTGTGGCTAAATACATGGTATCAGATACCGGCTTGGTACAGCGGCTAAGTCTGAAGAATAAGAAGGCGATATAAGTCTGTGACTCAATACATGGTATCAGATACCGGCTTGGTACAGCTGCTAAGTCTGAAGAATAATAAGCTGATATAAGTCTGCGACTAAATACATGGTATCAGATACCAGCTTGGTACACCGGCTAAGTCTGAAGAATAAGAAGGTGATATAAGTCTGCGACTAAATATACATGGTATCAGATATCGGCTTGGTACACCGGCTAAGTCTGAAGAATAATAAGGTGATATAAGTCTGCGACTAAATACATGGTATCAGAAACCGGCTTGGTACAGCGGCTATTTCTGAAGAATAAGAAGGTGATATAAGTCTGCGACTAAATACATGGTATCAGATACTGGCTTGGTACATCCGTTTAGTCTGAAGAATAATTAGGTGATATAAGTCTGCGGCTAAATACATGGTATCAGATACCGGCTTGGTACAGCGGCTAAGTCTGAAGAATAATAAGGCGATATAAGTCTGCGACTAAATACATGGTATCAGATAATGGCTTGGTACACCGGCTAAGTCTGAATTATAATAAGTGATATAAGTCTGTAACTAAATACATGGTATGCTGACTTTGAACTATTACAACCAGAAGAAGGGCCACGTGAGTGGTAGTCTGCATGAATGAATTTGTTCTCCTGATTCTGATCTACACATACATGTTAACATTTCTTCCGTCCGCCGAGGCATTCTCGATCTATGAATCATTGAATATTGAGCAAAGCCAATAAATTGAAAAAAATCCTGGAAACAGCCATTATGCTTACTTTGAACTCTTACAACCTTGAGAAGGGGTATCTCAGGCGTAGTCTGTATACATGAGCTCGTAGTCCCCATTCCGATCTACACGTACATGTAAACCTTTTTTCTCTACGCCGAGGCGTTGCCGAACTACATAGTTCCAAAGTATTGTAAATTGGAAAAATAACTTAGCAAATTTTCATGTCGAGTCGGAAACAGCCATTGTGCTAACTTTGAAGTCTTACAACCTGGAGAAGGGGTACCTCAGGCGTAGTCTGTATACATGAGCATGTAGTCCCCATTCCAATCTACACGTACATATAAATTTTTTGTCTGTACGCCGAGGCGTTGCCGAGCTACAGAATTCCAAAGTAGGCTATGTCATGGAAATTTCAAACTTATTCCAAACTTTGTTATTTCCCTTGTTGAATACTCTCCCTTGAAAAAAGAAGTTCGGTAAAATTTACTAAAAATAGTAACAATATCCTACGCCAGGGTTGGTAAAAAGGCAACCCTAACCTAAGTACACACCAACCCTAAGCAAAATATACATCCGCTAGGGTTAGAACGCTAACGCTAATGCCAAATCGCCTATACCCTAACCCTAACCCTAACCCTAACCCTAACCCTAACCCTAACCCTAACCCTAACCCTAACCCTAACCCTAACCCTAACCCTTATTCCAAACTTTGTTATTTCCCTTGTTGAATACTCTCCCTTGAAAAAAGAAGTTCGGTAAAATTTACTAAAAATAGTAACAATATCCTACGCCAGGGTTGGTAAAAAGGCAACCCTAACCTAAGTACACACCAACCCTAAGCAAAATATACATCCGCTAGGGTTAGAACGCTAACGCTAATGCCAAATCGCCTATACCCTAACCCTAACCATCTAACCCTCTAACCCTAACCCTGACCCTAACCCTAATCCTAACCCTAGTTTTGAACAAAATTCTTGGACAAACCTCGTTTCAACCCCTTACCCTAACCCTAACCCTAACCCTAACCCTTAACCTTAACCCTAACCCTAACCCAACCCTAACCCTAACCCTAACCCAACCCTAACCCTGACCCTAACCCTAATCCTAACCCTAGTTTTGAACAAAATTCTTGGACAAACCTCGTTTCAACCCCTTACCCTAACCCTAACCCTAACCCTAACCCTTAACCTTAACCCTAACCCTAACCCAACCCTAACCCTAACCCTAACCCAACCCTAACCCTAACCCTAACCCTGAACACCTAATACCTAACCAATAATATTCAAGCAATCTGCATCATTCCGCAACCGCAAGTAAGCAAATCACCTATACCCTAACCCAACCCCAACCCTAACCCTAACCCTTAACCTTAACCCCAACCCTAACCCTAACCCTAACTCTAAACAACTAATACCTTTCCAATAATATTCAAGCAATCCGCATCATTCCGCAACCGCAAGTAAGCAAATAACCTATACCTAACCCAACCCTAACCCTAACCCCAACCCTAATCCTAACCCTAACCCTAACCCTAACCTACACCGTCTAAGTCAGAAGAATAATAAGGTGATATAAGTCTGCGACTAAATACATGGTATCAAGTATCAGCTTGATACACCGGCTAAGTATGAAGAAAAATAAGGTGATATTAGTCTGGGACTAAATAGATGGTATCAGATACTGGCTTGGTACAGCAGCTAAGTGTGAAGAATAAGAAGGTGGTATAAGTCTGTGACTTAACACATGGTATCAGATACTGGCTTGGTACACCGGCTAAGTCTGAAGAATAGTAAGGTATATAAGTCTTCGGTTAAATACATAGTATCAGATGCCGGCATGGTAGAGCGGCTAAGTCTGAAGAATAAGAAGGTGATATAAGTCTGCGACTAAATACATGGTATCAGATACTAGCTTGGTACACCGGCTAAGTCTGAAGAATAATAAAGTGATATAAGTCTGTGACTAAATACATGGTATCAGATACCGGCTTGGTACACCGGCTAAGTCTGATGAATAACAAGGTGATATAAGTCTGCGTCTACCTACATGGTATCAGATACCGGCTTGGTACAGCGGCTAAGTCTGAACAATAATTAGGCGTTATAAGTCTGTGGCTAAATACATGGTATCAGATACCGGCTTGGTACAGCGGCTAAGTCTGAAGAATAAGAAGGCGATATAAGTCTGTGACTCAATACATGGTATCAGATACCGGCTTGGTACAGCTGCTAAGTCTGAAGAATAATAAGCTGATATAAGTCTGCGACTAAATACATGGTATCAGATACCAGCTTGGTACACCGGCTAAGTCTGAAGAATAAGAAGGTGATATAAGTCTGCGACTAAATATACATGGTATCAGATATCGGCTTGGTACACCGGCTAAGTCTGAAGAATAATAAGGTGATATAAGTCTGCGACTAAATACATGGTATCAGAAACCGGCTTGGTACAGCGGCTATTTCTGAAGAATAAGAAGGTGATATAAGTCTGCGACTAAATACATGGTATCAGATACTGGCTTGGTACATCCGTTTAGTCTGAAGAATAATTAGGTGATATAAGTCTGCGGCTAAATACATGGTATCAGATACCGGCTTGGTACAGCGGCTAAGTCTGAAGAATAATAAGGCGATATAAGTCTGCGACTAAATACATGGTATCAGATAATGGCTTGGTACACCGGCTAAGTCTGAATTATAATAAGTGATATAAGTCTGTAACTAAATACATGGTATGCTGACTTTGAACTATTACAACCAGAAGAAGGGCCACGTGAGTGGTAGTCTGCATGAATGAATTTGTTCTCCTGATTCTGATCTACACATACATGTTAACATTTCTTCCGTCCGCCGAGGCATTCTCGATCTATGAATCATTGAATATTGAGCAAAGCCAATAAATTGAAAAAAATCCTGGAAACAGCCATTATGCTTACTTTGAACTCTTACAACCTTGAGAAGGGGTATCTCAGGCGTAGTCTGTATACATGAGCTCGTAGTCCCCATTCCGATCTACACGTACATGTAAACCTTTTTTCTCTACGCCGAGGCGTTGCCGAACTACATAGTTCCAAAGTATTGTAAATTGGAAAAATAACTTAGCAAATTTTCATGTCGAGTCGGAAACAGCCATTGTGCTAACTTTGAAGTCTTACAACCTGGAGAAGGGGTACCTCAGGCGTAGTCTGTATACATGAGCATGTAGTCCCCATTCCAATCTACACGTACATATAAATTTTTTGTCTGTACGCCGAGGCGTTGCCGAGCTACAGAATTCCAAAGTAGGCTATGTCATGGAAATTTCAAACTTATTCCAAACTTTGTTATTTCCCTTGTTGAATACTCTCCCTTGAAAAAAGAAGTTCGGTAAAATTTACTAAAAATAGTAACAATATCCTACGCCAGGGTTGGTAAAAAGGCAACCCTAACCTAAGTACACACCAACCCTAAGCAAAATATACATCCGCTAGGGTTAGAACGCTAACGCTAATGCCAAATCGCCTATACCCTAACCCTAACCCTAACCCTAACCCTAACCCTAACCCTAAACCCTAACCCTAACCCAACCCTAACCCTAACCCTAACCCTGAACACCTAATACCTAACCAATAATATTCAAGCAATCTGCATCATTCCGCAACCGCAAGTAAGCAAATCACCTATACCCTAACCCAACCCCAACCCTAACCCTAACCCTTAACCTTAACCCCAACCCTAACCCTAACCCTAACTCTAAACAACTAATACCTTTCCAATAATATTCAAGCAATCCGCATCATTCCGCAACCGCAAGTAAGCAAATAACCTATACCTAACCCAACCCTAACCCTAACCCCAACCCTAATCCTAACCCTAACCCTAACCCTAACCTACACCGTCTAAGTCAGAAGAATAATAAGGTGATATAAGTCTGCGACTAAATACATGGTATCAAGTATCAGCTTGATACACCGGCTAAGTATGAAGAAAAATAAGGTGATATTAGTCTGGGACTAAATAGATGGTATCAGATACTGGCTTGGTACAGCAGCTAAGTGTGAAGAATAAGAAGGTGGTATAAGTCTGTGACTTAACACATGGTATCAGATACTGGCTTGGTACACCGGCTAAGTCTGAAGAATAGTAAGGTATATAAGTCTTCGGTTAAATACATAGTATCAGATGCCGGCATGGTAGAGCGGCTAAGTCTGAAGAATAAGAAGGTGATATAAGTCTGCGACTAAATACATGGTATCAGATACTAGCTTGGTACACCGGCTAAGTCTGAAGAATAATAAAGTGATATAAGTCTGTGACTAAATACATGGTATCAGATACCGGCTTGGTACACCGGCTAAGTCTGATGAATAACAAGGTGATATAAGTCTGCGTCTACCTACATGGTATCAGATACCGGCTTGGTACAGCGGCTAAGTCTGAACAATAATTAGGCGTTATAAGTCTGTGGCTAAATACATGGTATCAGATACCGGCTTGGTACAGCGGCTAAGTCTGAAGAATAAGAAGGCGATATAAGTCTGTGACTCAATACATGGTATCAGATACCGGCTTGGTACAGCTGCTAAGTCTGAAGAATAATAAGCTGATATAAGTCTGCGACTAAATACATGGTATCAGATACCAGCTTGGTACACCGGCTAAGTCTGAAGAATAAGAAGGTGATATAAGTCTGCGACTAAATATACATGGTATCAGATATCGGCTTGGTACACCGGCTAAGTCTGAAGAATAATAAGGTGATATAAGTCTGCGACTAAATACATGGTATCAGAAACCGGCTTGGTACAGCGGCTATTTCTGAAGAATAAGAAGGTGATATAAGTCTGCGACTAAATACATGGTATCAGATACTGGCTTGGTACATCCGTTTAGTCTGAAGAATAATTAGGTGATATAAGTCTGCGGCTAAATACATGGTATCAGATACCGGCTTGGTACAGCGGCTAAGTCTGAAGAATAATAAGGCGATATAAGTCTGCGACTAAATACATGGTATCAGATAATGGCTTGGTACACCGGCTAAGTCTGAATTATAATAAGTGATATAAGTCTGTAACTAAATACATGGTATGCTGACTTTGAACTATTACAACCAGAAGAAGGGCCACGTGAGTGGTAGTCTGCATGAATGAATTTGTTCTCCTGATTCTGATCTACACATACATGTTAACATTTCTTCCGTCCGCCGAGGCATTCTCGATCTATGAATCATTGAATATTGAGCAAAGCCAATAAATTGAAAAAAATCCTGGAAACAGCCATTATGCTTACTTTGAACTCTTACAACCTTGAGAAGGGGTATCTCAGGCGTAGTCTGTATACATGAGCTCGTAGTCCCCATTCCGATCTACACGTACATGTAAACCTTTTTTCTCTACGCCGAGGCGTTGCCGAACTACATAGTTCCAAAGTATTGTAAATTGGAAAAATAACTTAGCAAATTTTCATGTCGAGTCGGAAACAGCCATTGTGCTAACTTTGAAGTCTTACAACCTGGAGAAGGGGTACCTCAGGCGTAGTCTGTATACATGAGCATGTAGTCCCCATTCCAATCTACACGTACATATAAATTTTTTGTCTGTACGCCGAGGCGTTGCCGAGCTACAGAATTCCAAAGTAGGCTATGTCATGGAAATTTCAAACTTATTCCAAACTTTGTTATTTCCCTTGTTGAATACTCTCCCTTGAAAAAAGAAGTTCGGTAAAATTTACTAAAAATAGTAACAATATCCTACGCCAGGGTTGGTAAAAAGGCAACCCTAACCTAAGTACACACCAACCCTAAGCAAAATATACATCCGCTAGGGTTAGAACGCTAACGCTAATGCCAAATCGCCTATACCCTAACCCTAACCCTAACCCTAACCCTAACCCTAACCCCTAACCCTAACCCTAACCCTAACCCTAACCCTTATTCCAAACTTTGTTATTTCCCTTGTTGAATACTCTCCCTTGAAAAAAGAAGTTCGGTAAAATTTACTAAAAATAGTAACAATATCCTACGCCAGGGTTGGTAAAAAGGCAACCCTAACCTAAGTACACACCAACCCTAAGCAAAATATACATCCGCTAGGGTTAGAACGCTAACGCTAATGCCAAATCGCCTATACCCTAACCCTAACCATCTAACCCTCTAACCCTAACCCTGACCCTAACCCTAATCCTAACCCTAGTTTTGAACAAAATTCTTGGACAAACCTCGTTTCAACCCCTTACCCTAACCCTAACCCTAACCCTAACCCTTAACCTTAACCCTAACCCTAACCCAACCCTAACCCTAACCCTAACCCAACCCTAACCCTGACCCTAACCCTAATCCTAACCCTAGTTTTGAACAAAATTCTTGGACAAACCTCGTTTCAACCCCTTACCCTAACCCTAACCCTAACCCTAACCCTTAACCTTAACCCTAACCCTAACCCAACCCTAACCCTAACCCTAACCCAACCCTAACCCTAACCCTAACCCTGAACACCTAATACCTAACCAATAATATTCAAGCAATCTGCATCATTCCGCAACCGCAAGTAAGCAAATCACCTATACCCTAACCCAACCCCAACCCTAACCCTAACCCTTAACCTTAACCCCAACCCTAACCCTAACCCTAACTCTAAACAACTAATACCTTTCCAATAATATTCAAGCAATCCGCATCATTCCGCAACCGCAAGTAAGCAAATAACCTATACCTAACCCAACCCTAACCCTAACCCCAACCCTAATCCTAACCCTAACCCTAACCCTAACCTACACCGTCTAAGTCAGAAGAATAATAAGGTGATATAAGTCTGCGACTAAATACATGGTATCAAGTATCAGCTTGATACACCGGCTAAGTATGAAGAAAAATAAGGTGATATTAGTCTGGGACTAAATAGATGGTATCAGATACTGGCTTGGTACAGCAGCTAAGTGTGAAGAATAAGAAGGTGGTATAAGTCTGTGACTTAACACATGGTATCAGATACTGGCTTGGTACACCGGCTAAGTCTGAAGAATAGTAAGGTATATAAGTCTTCGGTTAAATACATAGTATCAGATGCCGGCATGGTAGAGCGGCTAAGTCTGAAGAATAAGAAGGTGATATAAGTCTGCGACTAAATACATGGTATCAGATACTAGCTTGGTACACCGGCTAAGTCTGAAGAATAATAAAGTGATATAAGTCTGTGACTAAATACATGGTATCAGATACCGGCTTGGTACACCGGCTAAGTCTGATGAATAACAAGGTGATATAAGTCTGCGTCTACCTACATGGTATCAGATACCGGCTTGGTACAGCGGCTAAGTCTGAACAATAATTAGGCGTTATAAGTCTGTGGCTAAATACATGGTATCAGATACCGGCTTGGTACAGCGGCTAAGTCTGAAGAATAAGAAGGCGATATAAGTCTGTGACTCAATACATGGTATCAGATACCGGCTTGGTACAGCTGCTAAGTCTGAAGAATAATAAGCTGATATAAGTCTGCGACTAAATACATGGTATCAGATACCAGCTTGGTACACCGGCTAAGTCTGAAGAATAAGAAGGTGATATAAGTCTGCGACTAAATATACATGGTATCAGATATCGGCTTGGTACACCGGCTAAGTCTGAAGAATAATAAGGTGATATAAGTCTGCGACTAAATACATGGTATCAGAAACCGGCTTGGTACAGCGGCTATTTCTGAAGAATAAGAAGGTGATATAAGTCTGCGACTAAATACATGGTATCAGATACTGGCTTGGTACATCCGTTTAGTCTGAAGAATAATTAGGTGATATAAGTCTGCGGCTAAATACATGGTATCAGATACCGGCTTGGTACAGCGGCTAAGTCTGAAGAATAATAAGGCGATATAAGTCTGCGACTAAATACATGGTATCAGATAATGGCTTGGTACACCGGCTAAGTCTGAATTATAATAAGTGATATAAGTCTGTAACTAAATACATGGTATGCTGACTTTGAACTATTACAACCAGAAGAAGGGCCACGTGAGTGGTAGTCTGCATGAATGAATTTGTTCTCCTGATTCTGATCTACACATACATGTTAACATTTCTTCCGTCCGCCGAGGCATTCTCGATCTATGAATCATTGAATATTGAGCAAAGCCAATAAATTGAAAAAAATCCTGGAAACAGCCATTATGCTTACTTTGAACTCTTACAACCTTGAGAAGGGGTATCTCAGGCGTAGTCTGTATACATGAGCTCGTAGTCCCCATTCCGATCTACACGTACATGTAAACCTTTTTTCTCTACGCCGAGGCGTTGCCGAACTACATAGTTCCAAAGTATTGTAAATTGGAAAAATAACTTAGCAAATTTTCATGTCGAGTCGGAAACAGCCATTGTGCTAACTTTGAAGTCTTACAACCTGGAGAAGGGGTACCTCAGGCGTAGTCTGTATACATGAGCATGTAGTCCCCATTCCAATCTACACGTACATATAAATTTTTTGTCTGTACGCCGAGGCGTTGCCGAGCTACAGAATTCCAAAGTAGGCTATGTCATGGAAATTTCAAACTTATTCCAAACTTTGTTATTTCCCTTGTTGAATACTCTCCCTTGAAAAAAGAAGTTCGGTAAAATTTACTAAAAATAGTAACAATATCCTACGCCAGGGTTGGTAAAAAGGCAACCCTAACCTAAGTACACACCAACCCTAAGCAAAATATACATCCGCTAGGGTTAGAACGCTAACGCTAATGCCAAATCGCCTATACCCTAACCCTAACCCTAACCCTAACCCTAACCCTAACCCTAAACCCTAACCCTAACCCAACCCTAACCCTAACCCTAACCCTGAACACCTAATACCTAACCAATAATATTCAAGCAATCTGCATCATTCCGCAACCGCAAGTAAGCAAATCACCTATACCCTAACCCAACCCCAACCCTAACCCTAACCCTTAACCTTAACCCCAACCCTAACCCTAACCCTAACTCTAAACAACTAATACCTTTCCAATAATATTCAAGCAATCCGCATCATTCCGCAACCGCAAGTAAGCAAATAACCTATACCTAACCCAACCCTAACCCTAACCCCAACCCTAATCCTAACCCTAACCCTAACCCTAACCTACACCGTCTAAGTCAGAAGAATAATAAGGTGATATAAGTCTGCGACTAAATACATGGTATCAAGTATCAGCTTGATACACCGGCTAAGTATGAAGAAAAATAAGGTGATATTAGTCTGGGACTAAATAGATGGTATCAGATACTGGCTTGGTACAGCAGCTAAGTGTGAAGAATAAGAAGGTGGTATAAGTCTGTGACTTAACACATGGTATCAGATACTGGCTTGGTACACCGGCTAAGTCTGAAGAATAGTAAGGTATATAAGTCTTCGGTTAAATACATAGTATCAGATGCCGGCATGGTAGAGCGGCTAAGTCTGAAGAATAAGAAGGTGATATAAGTCTGCGACTAAATACATGGTATCAGATACTAGCTTGGTACACCGGCTAAGTCTGAAGAATAATAAAGTGATATAAGTCTGTGACTAAATACATGGTATCAGATACCGGCTTGGTACACCGGCTAAGTCTGATGAATAACAAGGTGATATAAGTCTGCGTCTACCTACATGGTATCAGATACCGGCTTGGTACAGCGGCTAAGTCTGAACAATAATTAGGCGTTATAAGTCTGTGGCTAAATACATGGTATCAGATACCGGCTTGGTACAGCGGCTAAGTCTGAAGAATAAGAAGGCGATATAAGTCTGTGACTCAATACATGGTATCAGATACCGGCTTGGTACAGCTGCTAAGTCTGAAGAATAATAAGCTGATATAAGTCTGCGACTAAATACATGGTATCAGATACCAGCTTGGTACACCGGCTAAGTCTGAAGAATAAGAAGGTGATATAAGTCTGCGACTAAATATACATGGTATCAGATATCGGCTTGGTACACCGGCTAAGTCTGAAGAATAATAAGGTGATATAAGTCTGCGACTAAATACATGGTATCAGAAACCGGCTTGGTACAGCGGCTATTTCTGAAGAATAAGAAGGTGATATAAGTCTGCGACTAAATACATGGTATCAGATACTGGCTTGGTACATCCGTTTAGTCTGAAGAATAATTAGGTGATATAAGTCTGCGGCTAAATACATGGTATCAGATACCGGCTTGGTACAGCGGCTAAGTCTGAAGAATAATAAGGCGATATAAGTCTGCGACTAAATACATGGTATCAGATAATGGCTTGGTACACCGGCTAAGTCTGAATTATAATAAGTGATATAAGTCTGTAACTAAATACATGGTATGCTGACTTTGAACTATTACAACCAGAAGAAGGGCCACGTGAGTGGTAGTCTGCATGAATGAATTTGTTCTCCTGATTCTGATCTACACATACATGTTAACATTTCTTCCGTCCGCCGAGGCATTCTCGATCTATGAATCATTGAATATTGAGCAAAGCCAATAAATTGAAAAAAATCCTGGAAACAGCCATTATGCTTACTTTGAACTCTTACAACCTTGAGAAGGGGTATCTCAGGCGTAGTCTGTATACATGAGCTCGTAGTCCCCATTCCGATCTACACGTACATGTAAACCTTTTTTCTCTACGCCGAGGCGTTGCCGAACTACATAGTTCCAAAGTATTGTAAATTGGAAAAATAACTTAGCAAATTTTCATGTCGAGTCGGAAACAGCCATTGTGCTAACTTTGAAGTCTTACAACCTGGAGAAGGGGTACCTCAGGCGTAGTCTGTATACATGAGCATGTAGTCCCCATTCCAATCTACACGTACATATAAATTTTTTGTCTGTACGCCGAGGCGTTGCCGAGCTACAGAATTCCAAAGTAGGCTATGTCATGGAAATTTCAAACTTATTCCAAACTTTGTTATTTCCCTTGTTGAATACTCTCCCTTGAAAAAAGAAGTTCGGTAAAATTTACTAAAAATAGTAACAATATCCTACGCCAGGGTTGGTAAAAAGGCAACCCTAACCTAAGTACACACCAACCCTAAGCAAAATATACATCCGCTAGGGTTAGAACGCTAACGCTAATGCCAAATCGCCTATACCCTAACCCTAACCCTAACCCTAACCCTAACCCCTAACCCTAACCCTAACCCTAACCCTAACCCTAACCCTATCCCTAACCCTAACCCTAACCCTAACCCTAATTAGGGTCCCGGTGCCAAATTTTGATTTGGATTAGCTGACTCTACCTTTAATAACTTTTTTATTTTTAGAGATATTTATTTGCCGCCCATTTAAAAAATGTTCGTTTTTACGAGTTTTATCACATGCAAGTATTAGTTTTCCTATATCAGTATATTTAAAGTAAAATTTTTGGTCATATGTAAAATTTCGATGCCAAATTTTAAACTTTTGCTTATTTTGTGGCCTTAAAGTGGTCTGTTTTGTATGATTTTTTGGCCCTAGGCGATTAGCTCGATGTTTTTTAATCTAATAGAAAAGATCTGTAACCCACCCACAAACAAAAAAGTTGCTAGATTTTCGAGGGAAGAAAGTTGTCTTCTGGTGTACACCTGGTAGACCACAAATTCTCTCTGAATGAAATGAAAAAATCGCAAAATTTCAACTTTTTTTATTTCTCAATAGATCTTCCCCAAATTTTCAGGAAACTTAAATATTAGATAGAAAATAAGATTCCCAAAGTTTCAAACATATATACTGAGATTTATTGAAGATATTAATATTTTTAGAGAGCAAAAAAGTCAAAATTTGGCATTCTGTGCTAACAGACTCCAAATTGGTAGATTTTTTGAAAAAAAATCTTATTTTAATAATATTATCCAAATAAATATATTTATACAGATTAATTTGCTTCATATACTTTCAAATGAAAGTGTTTTTATTGAAATATAGTAGAAGATAAAAGAAATATGTGCAAAATTCGGGCCATTTTGGGCTAATTTTGAGCTACTTTTGAACATGAATTTTTCTATGCTAATCGCGGCTAACAGTGTTGTTAATCTACACAATGTTCAAAACTGTGTTAAAACTATTTATTTTTAATAAAAACATGTAGTAGACTCTTTTGGAATGAAAAATGAATAATGTTTTACATGTGTACCCCAAATCAGGGTTTCAAAAATTGGTATTTTAGGCTAACAGGGTTTTAAATTAGCCCAATTAAAATATGGTATTGAATTGCTAACAAGTAATAAACACTGGCAGGGTACTCTACTACCACTGCATTAAAACTAAAATAATTCCTCCCTGCCGCAGCTATATATATTAATGTAGGTATATTGCATAGACCGAACTCTGCTTTGATATATACTTATATTAATGGACATCTTTAAGCGATATACGCTTTGATATTTTAAGATTTCCATGTCCGCCGCAGTCTCATATACTGATATTGTTACACATGTATAAGAAGAGTCCGCTTTGATAATTCCTGAAATTCTTCTCCGCCGCGATCTTATATACTTATATAAGTGGGTATATTTAACTGGTATATGGTTTGATATTTAAAGACTCCTATCTGTATTACAGTCTCATACACTAACCTTGTTGTAAACATATAAGAAAAAGCTGATTGATAAGTTAAGATATCCTTCTCAGCTGCAATCCTTCCTTCCAATATATTCGTATAAGCCACTGTCTATATCATTATATACATTATGGATTTTGACCGCCTAACCATGCTTCCTTCCAATATATATATGTATCAGCCGCAGTCTATATCATTATATTTATTATGGGTCTTGACCGCTTTCCCATGATTCCTTCCAATACATATGTATCAACCGCAGTCTTTATCATTATATTTATTATGGGTCCTGACTACCTTACCATGCTTACTTCAAATATATATGTATCCGCCGCAGTCAATATCATTATACTTATTATGGTTCTTGACCGCCTTACTATGCATCCTTCCAATATTTATGTATCCACCGCAGTCAATATCATTATATTTATTATGAGTCTTGACCGCCATGCTATGCATCCTTCCAAAATATATGTATCCGCCGCAGTCAATATCATTATATTTATTATGTGTCGTGACCACCTAACCATGCTTCCTTCCAACATATATGTATCAGCCGCAGTCTTTTTCATTATATTTATTATGGGTCTTGACCGCCTTACCATGCTTACTTCCAATATATATGTATCCACCGCAGTCTATATCATTATATTTATTATAAGCCTTGACCGCCTTACCATGCTTACTTCCAATATATATGTATCCGCCGCAGTCAATATCATTATATTTATTATGAGTCTTGACCACCTTACCATGCTTCCTTCCAATATATATATATATATATATATATATATATATATATATATATATATATATATATATATATATACGCCGCAGTCTATATCAATATATTTATTACGGGTCTTGACCGCCTTACCATGCTTCCTTCCGATATATATGTATCCGCCGCAGTCTATATCATTATATTTATTATGGGTCTTGACCGCCTTACCATGCATTCTTCCAATATATATGTATCAGCTGTAGTCTATATCACTATTACCATTTTGGGTCTTGACCGCCTTACCATGCATCCTTCCAATATATATGTCTCCGCCGCAGTCTATATCATTATATTTATTATGGGTCTTGTCCGCCTTACCATGCTTCCTTCCAATATATATGTATCCACCGCAGTCAATATCATTATATATATTATCGGTCTTGACCGCCTTACAATGCTTCCTTCCAATATATTTGTATCAGGCGCAGTCTATATCATTATATTTATTATGGGTCTTGACCGCCTTACCTTGCATCCTTCCAATATATATGTCTCCGCCTCAGTCTATATCATTTTATTTATTATGGGTCTTGACCGCCTTACCATGCTTCCTTCCAATATATATGTATCAGCCGCAGTCGATATCATTATATTCATTATGGGTCTTGACCGCCTTACCATGATTCCTTCCAATATAAAGGTATCAGCAACATTCCATATCATTATATTTTTTATTGGTCTTGACCGCCTTACCATGCTTCCTTCCAATATATATATTTATCAGCCGCAGTCTATATCACTATAATCATTTTGGGTCTTGATCGCCTTATACAACAGAAAATAAATGACATCAAAGATTGATTCTTGAAATAATTCACAAAACCCTCTTAGAAATATGTTGCCAAATTTTCCATCATGTTAAATATAATTGTGAATGAGTTCCTTCAAAACGGAGTAAAAACAAAATTTATAATACTAAATTATATATTGGGTCTTCCATTGTCTATTCCGGCATTATTGCAGCAAAATACAGCTTATTAAAGAAAAAAAACAAGAATGCCACATTTTGATGCCAAATTTTGACTTATTAGCGTCCAGCCAGATTTTCACCCCAAAATGCCAGAATTTCATACCCCGATGCCAGAATTTGACTGAAAATGCCAAATTTTGACACCCCGATGCCAAATTTTGAAACCCGGGATGCCAAATTTTCAGGAGGTAGCCCTAACCCTAACCCTAACCCTAACCCCTAACCCTAACCCTAACCCTAACCCCTAACCCTAACCCTAACCCTAACCCTAACCCAACCCTAACCCTAACCCTAACCCTAACCCTAACCCTAACCCTACATTTTGTCCGTACGCCGAGGCGTTGCCGAGCTACACATTTCCAAAGAAGGCTATGTCTTGAATAATAAGGAAATGAACAAGTTTGGCCATCTCAATTTGGCCATCTTCGTACTCCAGCTTATACCCTATACCAACTTATACCCTAACCCTAACCCTGACCCTAACCCTGACCCTGACCCTGACCCTAACCCTGACCCTGACCCTAACCCTAACCCTAACCCTAACCCCTAACCCTGACCCTTACCCTAACCCTAACCCTGACCCTAACCCTAATCCTAACCCAACCCTAACCCAACCCTAACCCTAACCCCAACCCTAACCCTAACCCTAACCCCAACCCTAACCCTAACCTAACCCTTACCCTAACCCTTTGGACTGGTTTTGCTTCTTCAACCAATGATTAAGCATAGTTTAGCACTGGTTTTGCTAACCCGAACAAGTCTGAAGAAAGATAAGATGGTATAAGTCTTCGACTAAATACTTCGTATCAGATACCGCATTGAAACAGCAACCAAGTATGAAGAATAATAAGGTGATATAAGTCTGCGACTAAATGCATGGTATCAGATATACAGCGGTCAAGTCTGACATATAATATGTATGCGTTTCAATACTTGGTATCAGATATCGGATTCATACGGTGCCCAAGTCTGAAGAATAATAAGGTAGTATAAGTCAGCGGCTAAATACATGGTATTAGGTACCAGCTTGGTACAGTGGCAAAGTCTGAAGAATAATACGGTGATATAAGTCTGCAGCTAAATACATTGTATCGGGTACTGGCTTGGTACAGCGGCCAAGTCCATAGAATAATAAGGCAATATAAGTCTGTGACAAAATACATGCTATCAAATACCAGCTTGGTACAGCCGCTAGGTCTGAAGAATAATAATGTGATTTATGTCTGCAAATAAATACTTGGAATCAGATACCGGCTTGGTACAGGGTAAAGTCTGAAATATAATATGTTTGCATTTCAATACTTTGTATCAGATACCGGATTCATACAACACGCAAGTTTGAAGAATAAATAGGTGGAATAATTCTGGGCCTAAATACTTGGAATCAGCTACCGGCTTGGTGCAGCGGCCAAGTGTGTAGAATAATAAGACAGTTTAAGTTCTCAACCCAAAATAAAATCCCCAACCCTCATCAATTTCTACGTTACCCTGTGTACGATATGATTTTGTATAACTTAAATGGGGTTTAGGTCAAGGAAGTCAGGGTTGGAGAATATTATTTTGTAATTGTATAGAGAAATGTCTGACAATTCTTAACCCCAAATAAAATTCCCCAACCCTGATAGTTATCTACGTTACCCTGTATATGATAACATTTTTCATACCCAAGAAGGTGTTAAGGTCATCGAAGCCTCGGTTGGGAATTTTATTTTATGCTCACATAGAGATACGTCTCAAAGTTCTCAACCCCAAATAAAATCCCCCAACCCTTTTCAATTTCTACGTTACCCTGTGTACGATACCATATTGTATAAATTATATAGGGTTTAGGTCAAGGAAGTCAGGGTTGGGGAACATTATTTTATAATTGTATTGAGAAACTTCTGACAATTCTTTACCCCAGATAAAATTACCCAACCCTGATGGTTATCTACGTTACCCTGTATATGATACCATTTTGTATAAATTATATGGGGTTTAGGTCAAGGAAGTCAGGGTTGGGGAATATTATTTTATAATTGTATTGAGAAACTTCTGACAATTCTTTATCCCCAATAAAATTCCCCAACCCTGATGGTTATCTACGTTACCCTGTATATGATACCATTTTGTATAAATTATATGGGGTTTCGGTCAAGGAAGTCAGGGTTGGGGAATATTATTTTATAATTGTATTGAGAAACTTCTGACAATTCTTTACCCCCAATAAAATTCCCCAACCCTGATGGTTATCTACGTTACCCTGTATATGATACCATTTTGTATAAATTATATGGGGTTTCGGTCAAGGAAGTCAGGGTTGGGGAATATTATTTTATAATTGTATTGAGAAACTTCTGACAATTCTTTACCCCCAATAAAATTCCCCAACCCTGATGGTTATCTACGTTACCCTGTATATGATACCATTTTGTATAAATTATATGGGGTTTCGGTCAAGGAAGTCAGGGTTGGGGAATATTATTTTATAATTGTATTGAGAAACTTCTGACAATTCTTTACCACCAATAAAATTTCCCAACCCTGATGGTTATCTACGTTACCCCGTTCAGATACCATTTTTCATACCCAACATGGTGTTTATGTCATAGAAGCCTCCGTTCAGGAATTTTCTTTTATGCTAACATAGAGAAACGTCTCAAAGTTCTCAACCACAAATAAAATTCCCCGACCCTCATAAAAGTCTACGTTACCCTGTATATGATACCGTTTTGTATAACTTATATGGGGTTTAGGTCAAGGAAGCCAGAGTTCGGGAATATTATAATATAATTGTATTGAGAAACTTCTGTCAATTCTTTACCCAAAATAAAATTCCCCAACCCTGATGGTTATCTACGTTACCCCGTTTATGATACCATTTTTCATACCAAAGATGGTGTTTATGTCATACAAGCCTCTGTTCAGGAATTTTCCTTTATGCTTACATAGAGAAACGTCTCAAAGTTCTCAACCACAAATAAAATTCCCCGACCCCTATAAAATTCTACGTTACCCTGTATATGATACAATTTTGTGAATTCTTATATGGGGTTTAGGTCAAGGAAGTCAGGGTTGGGGAATATTATTTTTTAATTGTGTTGAGAAACTTCTGACAATTCTTTATCCCAAATAAAATTACCCATCCCTGATGGTTATCTACGTTACCCTGTAGCATTTTTCATACCCAAGATGGTGTTTATGTCATAGAAGCCTCCGTTCAGGATTTTTCTTTTATGCTAACATAGAGAAACGTCTCAAAGTTCTCAACCACAAATAAATTACCCCGACCCTCATAAAAGTCTACGTTACCCTGTATATGACACCATTTTGTATAAATTATATGGGGTTTAGGTCAAGAAAGTCAGGGTTGGGGAATGTTAAAATATAATTGTATTGAGAAACTTCTGTCAATTCTTTACCCAAAATAAAATTCCCCAACCCTGATGGTTATTTTCGTTACCCTGTTTATGATACCATTTTTCATACCAAAGATGGTGTTTATTTCCTAGAAGCCTCGCTTCAGGAATTTTCTTTTATGCTAACATAGAGAAACGTCTCAAAGTTCTGGCTTGGTACAGTGGCTAAGTCTGAAGAATAAGAATGTTGTATAAGTCTGCGACTAAATACATAGTGTCAGATACCGGTTTGGTACAGCCGCTAAGTCTGAAGAATAATAAGGTGATAGAAGTCTGCGACTAAATACATGGTATCGGATACCGGCTTGGTACAGCGGCTGAGTCTGAAGAATGATATGGTGATATAAGTCTGCGAAAAAATACTTGGTATCAGCTACCGGGTTGGCACAGCGGTCAAGTCTGACATATAATATGTTTGCGTTTCAATACTTGGTATCAGATACTGGATTCATACAGCACCCAAGTTTGAAGAATAATTTGGTCGTATAAACATGCAGCTAAATACATGGTATCAGATACCAACTTGGTACATCCCCCAAGTCTGAAGAATAATAAGGTGATATAAGTCTGTGGCTAAATACATAGTATCAGGAAGCAGCTTGGTACAGCAGCCAAGCTGTAGAATAATAAAGTGATATAAGTCTGCGACTAAATACATGGTATCAGATACTGGCTTGGTACAGCGCCTAAGTCGGAAGAATAATATGGTGATTAAAGTCTGTGAATAAATACTTTGAATAAAATACTGGCTTGGTAAAGCGACTAAGTCTGAAGAATAATGGCGTGATATAAGTCTGCGACTAAATGCGTGGTATCAGATACCGGCTTGGTACAGCTGCTAAGTCTGAAGAATTAGAAAGTGATTTAAGTCTGCGAATAAATACTTGGAATCAGATACCAGCTTGGTACAACGGTCAAGTCTGACATATAATATGTTTGCATTTCAATACTTTGTATCAAATAGCGGATTCATATGGGACTTAAGTTTGAAGAATAATTAGGTGGTATAAGTGGCTAAATAGTTGGAATCAGCTACTGGCTTGGTTCAGCATCCAAATGTGAAGAATAATAAGGCTGTTTAAGTCTGCGTCCAAATACTTAAAAATCAGATATCAGCTTTGTACAGCAGCCAAGTAATAAGAATAATACGGCATGAAACAGGCATTATGCCAATTTTGAACTATTACAACCAGAAGAAGGGGCACGTGAGTCGCAGTCTGTATGAATGAACTTGTAGTCCGGATTCTAGTCTACACATACATGTAAACATTTCTTCCGTACGCCAAGGCATTCTGGATCTTTGAAACATTGAATATTGAACAAAGTCAATAAATTGGAACCCCTCATTATGCTAACTTTGAACTATTACAACCAGAAGAAGGGACACGTAAGTCGTAGTCTTTATAAAAAGAACTTGTTGTCCGGATTCTGATCTACACATACATGTTAACAATTCTTCCGTACGACAAGGCATTCTTGATCTATTAAACATTGAATATTGAGCAAAGCTTATACATTGAAAAACAATCCCGGAAAAAGCTATTATGCTAACTTTGAACTCTTACAACCTGGAGAAGGGGTACCTCAGGTATAGTCTGTATATATGAGCGCGTAGTCCCCATTCCGATCTACACCTACATATAAACATTTTGTTCGTACGCCGAGGCGTTGCCGAACTACACAGTTCCAAAGTATTGTAAATTGGAAAAATAACTTAGCAAATTTTCATGTCGTGTCGGAAACGGCCATTATGCTAACTTTGAAGTCTTACAACCTAGAGAAGGTGTACCTCAGGCGTAGTCTGTATACATGAGCATGTAGTCCCCATTCCGATCTACAAGTACGTGTAAACATTTTGTCCGTACGCCGAGGCGTTGCCGAGCTACACATTTCCAAAGAAGGCTATGTCTTGAATAATAAGGAAATGAACAAGTTTGGCCATCTCAATTTGGCCATCTTCGTACTCCAGCTTATACCCTATACCAACTTATACCCTAACCCTAACCCTGACCCTAACCCTGACCCTGACCCTGACCCTAACCCTGACCCTGACCCTAACCCTAACCCTAACCCTAACCCCTAACCCTGACCCTTACCCTAACCCTAACCCTGACCCTAACCCTAATCCTAACCCAACCCTAACCCAACCCTAACCCTAACCCCAACCCTAACCCTAACCCTAACCCCAACCCTAACCCTAACCTAACCCTTACCCTAACCCTTTGGACTGGTTTTGCTTCTTCAACCAATGATTAAGCATAGTTTAGCACTGGTTTTGCTAACCCGAACAAGTCTGAAGAAAGATAAGATGGTATAAGTCTTCGACTAAATACTTCGTATCAGATACCGCATTGAAACAGCAACCAAGTATGAAGAATAATAAGGTGATATAAGTCTGCGACTAAATGCATGGTATCAGATATACAGCGGTCAAGTCTGACATATAATATGTATGCGTTTCAATACTTGGTATCAGATATCGGATTCATACGGTGCCCAAGTCTGAAGAATAATAAGGTAGTATAAGTCAGCGGCTAAATACATGGTATTAGGTACCAGCTTGGTACAGTGGCAAAGTCTGAAGAATAATACGGTGATATAAGTCTGCAGCTAAATACATTGTATCGGGTACTGGCTTGGTACAGCGGCCAAGTCCATAGAATAATAAGGCAATATAAGTCTGTGACAAAATACATGCTATCAAATACCAGCTTGGTACAGCCGCTAGGTCTGAAGAATAATAATGTGATTTATGTCTGCAAATAAATACTTGGAATCAGATACCGGCTTGGTACAGGGTAAAGTCTGAAATATAATATGTTTGCATTTCAATACTTTGTATCAGATACCGGATTCATACAACACGCAAGTTTGAAGAATAAATAGGTGGAATAATTCTGGGCCTAAATACTTGGAATCAGCTACCGGCTTGGTGCAGCGGCCAAGTGTGTAGAATAATAAGACAGTTTAAGTTCTCAACCCAAAATAAAATCCCCAACCCTCATCAATTTCTACGTTACCCTGTGTACGATATGATTTTGTATAACTTAAATGGGGTTTAGGTCAAGGAAGTCAGGGTTGGAGAATATTATTTTGTAATTGTATAGAGAAATGTCTGACAATTCTTAACCCCAAATAAAATTCCCCAACCCTGATAGTTATCTACGTTACCCTGTATATGATAACATTTTTCATACCCAAGAAGGTGTTAAGGTCATCGAAGCCTCGGTTGGGAATTTTATTTTATGCTCACATAGAGATACGTCTCAAAGTTCTCAACCCCAAATAAAATCCCCCAACCCTTTTCAATTTCTACGTTACCCTGTGTACGATACCATATTGTATAAATTATATAGGGTTTAGGTCAAGGAAGTCAGGGTTGGGGAACATTATTTTATAATTGTATTGAGAAACTTCTGACAATTCTTTACCCCAGATAAAATTACCCAACCCTGATGGTTATCTACGTTACCCTGTATATGATACCATTTTGTATAAATTATATGGGGTTTAGGTCAAGGAAGTCAGGGTTGGGGAATATTATTTTATAATTGTATTGAGAAACTTCTGACAATTCTTTATCCCCAATAAAATTCCCCAACCCTGATGGTTATCTACGTTACCCTGTATATGATACCATTTTGTATAAATTATATGGGGTTTCGGTCAAGGAAGTCAGGGTTGGGGAATATTATTTTATAATTGTATTGAGAAACTTCTGACAATTCTTTACCCCCAATAAAATTCCCCAACCCTGATGGTTATCTACGTTACCCTGTATATGATACCATTTTGTATAAATTATATGGGGTTTCGGTCAAGGAAGTCAGGGTTGGGGAATATTATTTTATAATTGTATTGAGAAACTTCTGACAATTCTTTACCCCCAATAAAATTCCCCAACCCTGATGGTTATCTACGTTACCCTGTATATGATACCATTTTGTATAAATTATATGGGGTTTCGGTCAAGGAAGTCAGGGTTGGGGAATATTATTTTATAATTGTATTGAGAAACTTCTGACAATTCTTTACCACCAATAAAATTTCCCAACCCTGATGGTTATCTACGTTACCCCGTTCAGATACCATTTTTCATACCCAACATGGTGTTTATGTCATAGAAGCCTCCGTTCAGGAATTTTCTTTTATGCTAACATAGAGAAACGTCTCAAAGTTCTCAACCACAAATAAAATTCCCCGACCCTCATAAAAGTCTACGTTACCCTGTATATGATACCGTTTTGTATAACTTATATGGGGTTTAGGTCAAGGAAGCCAGAGTTCGGGAATATTATAATATAATTGTATTGAGAAACTTCTGTCAATTCTTTACCCAAAATAAAATTCCCCAACCCTGATGGTTATCTACGTTACCCCGTTTATGATACCATTTTTCATACCAAAGATGGTGTTTATGTCATACAAGCCTCTGTTCAGGAATTTTCCTTTATGCTTACATAGAGAAACGTCTCAAAGTTCTCAACCACAAATAAAATTCCCCGACCCCTATAAAATTCTACGTTACCCTGTATATGATACAATTTTGTGAATTCTTATATGGGGTTTAGGTCAAGGAAGTCAGGGTTGGGGAATATTATTTTTTAATTGTGTTGAGAAACTTCTGACAATTCTTTATCCCAAATAAAATTACCCATCCCTGATGGTTATCTACGTTACCCTGTAGCATTTTTCATACCCAAGATGGTGTTTATGTCATAGAAGCCTCCGTTCAGGATTTTTCTTTTATGCTAACATAGAGAAACGTCTCAAAGTTCTCAACCACAAATAAATTACCCCGACCCTCATAAAAGTCTACGTTACCCTGTATATGACACCATTTTGTATAAATTATATGGGGTTTAGGTCAAGAAAGTCAGGGTTGGGGAATGTTAAAATATAATTGTATTGAGAAACTTCTGTCAATTCTTTACCCAAAATAAAATTCCCCAACCCTGATGGTTATTTTCGTTACCCTGTTTATGATACCATTTTTCATACCAAAGATGGTGTTTATTTCCTAGAAGCCTCGCTTCAGGAATTTTCTTTTATGCTAACATAGAGAAACGTCTCAAAGTTCTGGCTTGGTACAGTGGCTAAGTCTGAAGAATAAGAATGTTGTATAAGTCTGCGACTAAATACATAGTGTCAGATACCGGTTTGGTACAGCCGCTAAGTCTGAAGAATAATAAGGTGATAGAAGTCTGCGACTAAATACATGGTATCGGATACCGGCTTGGTACAGCGGCTGAGTCTGAAGAATGATATGGTGATATAAGTCTGCGAAAAAATACTTGGTATCAGCTACCGGGTTGGCACAGCGGTCAAGTCTGACATATAATATGTTTGCGTTTCAATACTTGGTATCAGATACTGGATTCATACAGCACCCAAGTTTGAAGAATAATTTGGTCGTATAAACATGCAGCTAAATACATGGTATCAGATACCAACTTGGTACATCCCCCAAGTCTGAAGAATAATAAGGTGATATAAGTCTGTGGCTAAATACATAGTATCAGGAAGCAGCTTGGTACAGCAGCCAAGCTGTAGAATAATAAAGTGATATAAGTCTGCGACTAAATACATGGTATCAGATACTGGCTTGGTACAGCGCCTAAGTCGGAAGAATAATATGGTGATTAAAGTCTGTGAATAAATACTTTGAATAAAATACTGGCTTGGTAAAGCGACTAAGTCTGAAGAATAATGGCGTGATATAAGTCTGCGACTAAATGCGTGGTATCAGATACCGGCTTGGTACAGCTGCTAAGTCTGAAGAATTAGAAAGTGATTTAAGTCTGCGAATAAATACTTGGAATCAGATACCAGCTTGGTACAACGGTCAAGTCTGACATATAATATGTTTGCATTTCAATACTTTGTATCAAATAGCGGATTCATATGGGACTTAAGTTTGAAGAATAATTAGGTGGTATAAGTGGCTAAATAGTTGGAATCAGCTACTGGCTTGGTTCAGCATCCAAATGTGAAGAATAATAAGGCTGTTTAAGTCTGCGTCCAAATACTTAAAAATCAGATATCAGCTTTGTACAGCAGCCAAGTAATAAGAATAATACGGCATGAAACAGGCATTATGCCAATTTTGAACTATTACAACCAGAAGAAGGGGCACGTGAGTCGCAGTCTGTATGAATGAACTTGTAGTCCGGATTCTAGTCTACACATACATGTAAACATTTCTTCCGTACGCCAAGGCATTCTGGATCTTTGAAACATTGAATATTGAACAAAGTCAATAAATTGGAACCCCTCATTATGCTAACTTTGAACTATTACAACCAGAAGAAGGGACACGTAAGTCGTAGTCTTTATAAAAAGAACTTGTTGTCCGGATTCTGATCTACACATACATGTTAACAATTCTTCCGTACGACAAGGCATTCTTGATCTATTAAACATTGAATATTGAGCAAAGCTTATACATTGAAAAACAATCCCGGAAAAAGCTATTATGCTAACTTTGAACTCTTACAACCTGGAGAAGGGGTACCTCAGGTATAGTCTGTATATATGAGCGCGTAGTCCCCATTCCGATCTACACCTACATATAAACATTTTGTTCGTACGCCGAGGCGTTGCCGAACTACACAGTTCCAAAGTATTGTAAATTGGAAAAATAACTTAGCAAATTTTCATGTCGTGTCGGAAACGGCCATTATGCTAACTTTGAAGTCTTACAACCTAGAGAAGGTGTACCTCAGGCGTAGTCTGTATACATGAGCATGTAGTCCCCATTCCGATCTACAAGTACGTGTAAACATTTTGTCCGTACGCCGAGGCGTTGCCGAGCTACACATTTCCAAAGAAGGCTATGTCTTGAATAATAAGGAAATGAACAAGTTTGGCCATCTCAATTTGGCCATCTTCGTACTCCAGCTTATACCCTAACCCTAACCCTAACCCTAACCCTAACCCTAACCCTAACCTAACCCTAACCCTAACCCTAACCCTAACCCTAACCCTAACCCTAAACCCTAACCCTAACCCTAACCCTAACCCTAACCCTAACCCTAACCCTAACTCTAACCCTAACCCTAACCCTAACCCTAACCCTAACCCTAACCTCTACCCTAACCCTAACCCTAACCCTAACCCTAACCCCTAACCCTAACCCTAACCCTAACCCTAACCCTAACCCCTAACCCTAACCCTAACCCTAACCCTAACCGTAGGCTGGTCGTCCGGTACCGGACGGCTAGCCACTGCCTAAAAACTAACCACCAAAAAGGTAGTTTTCCCATAAATATTCTGATAGCTTCAGTATATCTGCTTAATACACAGTCTGCGTTGACCCTGTTCTATTGAGTACCCACAATCTATGGTTTAAGCAGAAATATGAAAAAAATTAAATACCCCCTAAAACCCCAGTGTTACTATATAAAACTGGAGTTGAAGTGGGCCAAAATTATATGGGCCTGTTTGCGTGATGTACTACGTTTACGAAAAACTAAAACAAAATCATCCCGAAAACACGCCTATATAATGACCCCCATGAATCCCACTTATGTATATATAAACTGGTGTTTACAGCGGAAAACTTTATTCTTTTATTTCTGCTCAAAACATAGATTGTGGGTACTCGATAGAGCTGCTTCGGTGAGGTGGTTCTATCGAGTCTCTACAATCTATGTTTTGGCAGAAATAAGAAAAATATCACAATTGTTCATCATATGATTTCCATTTTTGGGCGAAAAATTGATATTGTATTTGTATAGGCGTGTTTTCGTAATGAAAGTATATATCTGTAAAATTCCAAATAAATAATATATAAAGCTAGCGTATGCCTTGCGTGCGTGCGTGCGTGTAATTTCTTTATAAGGCTTTTTATCATATGTACTTACAGAAATGGTTTAAAAACCTTGGACGTGGACAGTCTTTGGAACCGGACAGCGTTTGGCGGGCCACGTATGCATGCATTGTTTATTTAACGGACTTGATAAATAATTAAACATACAAAAATATCGACTCAATGTATTAAAAGTTCGGAAAATAACCACCAGACAATGACCTTTATTTCCTGGTTCAAGCTCGAGCCACTCGGCCAGGTAAAGTCAGCGTTTTAAAACCATCTCTTCAAGGATTGATATTAAATACTTACGATAATAATGGAGAATAATTCTATTGATAAGCCAAGAAAACAAATATGGCGTCTGGAACAGAGCTCGGCGCTGTGTATATCACGTGATCGGCGTTGTGTATATCACGTGATCAGTGTTGGCCCTCCATGAGAGCCTTTTCGCGCGCATTTGATTTATTGATCAATAACAGTCATGTTGTTATTTGCATTGGTCACGTGGACATTAGCGAGAATCGACTTTCTTGCATATAATAAATTTAATAATAATCAAAGCTTTGAGAGTACTGGTAGATCGGTTGTCTTCAAGCGTAAAAAGGGGAAATAATCATGAACTGAGGTTTAAATGGTGCGACCAGCATGGACTCGAATCAACCTATGCACCCACCTACTATGACGAGACATTTCGCACATGCTGATCGTAGCCTGTAGTAGGTACATGCGTTGAATGAAGACTCTGATCAGATTGCGCGATGCGCAGGCTGATCTGAGTTTTTGCTGGTCGCCCAAGTCATCTCAGTTACAGTCACGTGGACTTCAGCACTGAACAGCTTTTATCCTTTGTAACTTTGAAGTCGATTGACAAGCAATCGATTTAAACTTATTAAACCGCGTTACTTGTGCGTCAATAAAGCCGCATTACGAAAACTTACCAAGACGATCCTAACGAGTACCCACGATCTAAATTCTTGTTTTGAGCCATTATGCAAAAGAAAGAAAGAAAAATGCAATTACCGGCTTCTTTTTTTCATCAAGGTTGTAATGCCTTTCATTAAGAAAACACACCTATACAAAACATTTTCAATTTTTGGGCCCAAAAATGGAAATTTTAAGATGAAAAAAAAAATTGATATTTTTCCTATGTCTGCTTAAAACATAGATTGTGGATACTCGATAGAACCGTCTCGCCTTTTTATTATTTCTGCTCAAAGCATAGATTGTGGGGACGTGATAAAACCGCACCGACGAGGCGTTTTAATCGAGTACCCACAGTCTATGTTTTGGGGGAAATAAGAAAAATTAATGTACACTATGAGGTTTGATGGGAATATACATTATTTTTCTTATTTCTGCTAGAAATATACTGTGAGTGCCAGCGATCTATATTTTGAAATTACATCAGAAAAAAATAGAACATTTTTTTTTATCATTTCATCATTCTTTTCATCGGAAAAAAATGTCGTTTTTCGCGGGTAATTTGTTTTGTTTGCTTTGAGATTTAACGTCCCCGTGAACACTATAAAGGTCATTTTGAAGAAGTCACTTCCAATTTTGTGGGACTAGGTGAAATGACATCTCAATCCCTGCCTCCCAATAAAACCAAAAGGGTTATAAGCATGGACGGACCGACTCGCAGCAGTTTTCCTGGGCAGGCTTAGACCTTCTAAGCCGACTACCGGTACACATGTGCGATCGGTACCAGCTCTGCGGGGAGGCATCGTGCAGCCCATCTATTTCTCAAAGCCCCGATGGGCGGGGCCGTTTTTCGCGGGTAAAAGTTGCAATGTACTTAAATAGATGTGCATGACCCTGATCAGACGCCACTGTCTTGCTGAAACTCGCATATATTAGTTTGACCCCACGCCGTACGAAAACATGCATATACTGTTGATTGTGATGCACATGTACATATTTTATGTTTGTATCATGCATGTATGATGAATAAATATTTTTAATCCAAATAAAATGTCAAGTTTTTTTGCTAAAAATTTTAAGTGATATTTGTGCCTATTTCTGCTCAAAACGATGCGGTTCTATCGAGTACACACAATCTATGTTTTAGCAGTTATGAGTAAATTTATGCTAACCCCTGTAAATCCCTGTTTTACTGTTAGGGTTAGGGTTAGGGGATGACCTTTCCGCAAGAAGATGTGTACTCAAATTCCAATATACATGTAACTGGTCGAGACATGACCTTGACGTTAAAAAACGTCTTTCATTCTCCTTTTTTAGATATCTAGTAAGATATTAGATATGTGAGATATTAGATATCTTACTTATGTTATAGGCATTTGCTTATAATATATCTAACTAATTGAATCTGCTATAAGATATCAAAACTTGCATTGATATATCTTATATGTAATACAATAAGCAATGAATAAGACCCCTTATTCATTCATTCAAATATCTTGTGTATAAATCAGAACAACTAATGCACATGCTTAACTGTATCAGATATCTAATAAGATATCAGCTATCTCAGTTTTCTTCATTATATTTTTATTTAATATTTAATTTCCTGAATCAGGTATAAGATATCTAATTGAGCAAACAAGGCAACTGCATTATCATAAAAAAGTAACGAATACAGGTATGAATCAGATACCTTATTAATTCATTCCAATATTTTAGACGCCATAACAGATAAACCAATGTATATAAGATGTGTGCTATCTGGTAAACTACAGGTATCCTAACATTTTCTTTTCGCTAACCTTGGTATCTCATGCACTGTATCAGATATCTTTTAAGATATGAGATATCTAAACTATTTTGAAAATATTATCATGCAGTACATTCAATTTCCAGAATTAATTAGAAGATATCTAATTTAGCAAATAAGATATCTGAATTATCATGTAAGAAATATCGGAAACATATATGAGTCGGATTTCTTATTTACTCATCCAAATGTATTAAATGTGATATCAAATTAATCTCCTAATATATCCTTATCTTGGATATTTCATTAACTGCATCAGATATCTAACGGGAAACGAGATATCTAAGTTATCTTAATCATATAAGCATATAAAATATCTATTTCCCGGAATCAGGTATAAAGCAAAAATGATATCTTATTCATTATGTACGAAAACAAATATGACTCAGATATCTGATGAATTAATCCAATCATCTAATCTTTTTATGTGTTATACAAGATTAACTTTTGTATATAATACATCTAATATCTAATATAATGGGTTAGATATCCTTAAATATCCTTTTCTATATCTTGGATATCTTGTTTACTATATCAGCTAAAAAATAAGTTATGCGATATCTTAGATATCTTAATCAATTTGGCAAATAAAATATCAACTTTCCTGAATCAGGTATAAGATATCTTAGTTGTCCAATCCAACAAGGCGATATGTCAGGTAATAAAAGATACAGTTAATCTTAACCCAAAGTTGATTTTTATACATATCGACAAGCAGTATGTCAGGTAGCAATAGAAACCGCTTAAGATATGGTTAAGCCGGGGTCAATTTTTATACGCTCCTACAAGGCGGTTTATCAGGTATCAATAGAAACCGCTTAAGATATGGTTAAGCCGGGGGTCATTTTGATATGCTCCAACAAGGCAGTTTATCAGGTTTCAATGGAAACCACTTAAGATATGGTTATGCCGGGGTCAATTTTTATACGCTCCTACAAGGCGGTTTATCAGGTATCAATGGAAACCGCTTAAGATATGCTTAAGCCGGAGTCAATTTTTATACGCTCCTACAAGGCGGTTTATCAGGTATCAATAGAAACCGCTTAAGATAAGGTTAAGCCGGAGTCAATTTTTATACGCTCCTACAAGGCGGTTTATCAGGTATCAATAGAAACTGCTTAAGATATGGTTAAGCCGGGGTCAATTTTATAAGCTCCAACAAGGCGGTTTATCAGGTATCAATAGAAACCGCTTAAGATATGGTTAAGCCGGGGTCAATTTTATATGCTCCAACAAGGCAGTTTATCAAGTATTAATAGAAACCGCTTAAGATATGGTTAAGCCGGGGTCATTTTTATATGCCCCAACAAGGCAGTTTATCAGGTATCAATAGAAACTGCTTAAGATATGGTTAAGCCGGGTCAATTTTATATGCTCCAACAAGGCAGTTTATCAGGTATCAATGGAAACTGCTTAAGATATGGTTAAGCCGGGGTCATTTTTATATGCTCCAACAAGGCAGTTTATCAGGTATCAATGGAAACCGCTTAAGATATGGTTAAGCCGGGGTCAATTTTATATGCTCCAACAAGGCGGTTTATCAGGTATCAATAGAAACTGCTTAAGATATGGTTAAGTAAGCAAATAAGATATCTCATTTATCATGCAAGTAATAAGGCCATCAAATATGAATCAGAAATCTTATTTATTCATTCAAATATCTCATATGATTCTACATAAGCTGAAGGTTTTATACGGTCCAACTAGGCGGTTTGTACGGTAACAATAGAATCTGCTTCAGTTACAATTATGCCGGAGTCAATTTTTTATCCGATTCAACAAGGCGCTATGGCAGGTAATAATAGATACATTTAATCTTAACCCAAAGTTAATTTGCATACATATCAACAAGGCAGTATGTCAGGTAATTAAAGCACTGAGAGTGCTGCTGGATCGATTGTCTCTGAATGTAGGTTAGGAAAAGAGTCGTGAACTGAGAATCGGACTGTCCGTTTAAGCAGGCACAGCAAATCTGATCAGACTCCGCGTTATGTGGCGTCTGATTATAAAGATTCTGTTTGCCAATGGTCAAATGTACAAGCACAGTCCATCCGCCCCCGCCCATCAGTGCTTGAAGAAATAGACGGAATGCATGATGCTTCCGCGCCGTGCTAAAACCGATCGCACACAAGTACTGGTAAACCGCTTAGAGGATCTTAGCCTGCCCAAGCAAAGCGGTGCAAATCTGGTTAAATTCCTTTTTCAACCTTGTCAAAGATGTTTAAAGAACTGTTTAATCTACCACTACCATTTTTATCATGGTGAATGTACATGTACCTCATAAAATCAACTCTCCTGAATACTTTCAGTACTTTGAAATACGATCCAAATCCAAAGAACTAGGTCACGGATGCATTCCTCGCTTTAAAACGCTGACTTAAGACATCATCCTTACCTGGCCGTTTGGCTCGAGAAGAAAATGGATAGAAAAACAGGTTAACAAAGATCGATCCATATCTTCAAGGATTTATATTCAATACTTACGATAATAATGACGAATAATGCTAATAATAATCCAAGAAAACAAATATGGCGTTTGGAACAGAGCTCGGCGCTGTATATATCACGTGATCGGCGCTGTGTATATCACGTGATCAGTGTTGACTGTATTACAAATAATCCGATTCCGAACTCACCGACCGAACCCGAATATTGTTTTTAGGAATAAAAATTACCTTGTTTTCTAATTGATATATGTTATATCAGAGCAATATAAACGGTCATCGTCAACCGTGCAGCAATCGTCTTTACAAAAAAAAAAAAAATGCAAGTGATGAACCGTGAAACTTATGGTGGCTGAATTGGCTAAATCGGTGTTTGGAACCGGCCTCAGTTCCCCCTCCATGAGAGCCTTTTCGCGCGCGTTTGATTGATTGGTCAATTCTGATCATGTGGTTATTTGCGTTGGTCACATGGACTTTCTTGCATATAATAAATTTAATAAAAATCAAAGCACTGAGAGTACTGCTAGATCGATTGTCTTCAAGCGTAAAAAGGGACAATAATCATGAACTGAGGTTTAAATGGTGCGACCAGCATGGACTCGAATCAACCTATGCACCCACCTACTATGACGAGACCTTTCGCACATGTTTATCGTAGCCTGTAGTAGGTACATGCGATTAATGAAGACTCTGATCAGACTGCGCGGATGCGCAGGCTGATCTGAGTCTTCGCTGGTCGCCCAAGTCATCTTGTAGGTTTTGTCATGCGCTGGCTCATAAAAAGTTATTCCGACAAGTCTGTTACAGTCACGTGGACTTCAGCACTGAACAACTTTTATTCTTTGTAACTTTGAAGTCAATTGACGAGCAATCGATTTAAACTTATTAAACCGCGTTAGTTGTACGTCTATAAAGCCGCATTACGATAACATGCCTATACAAATACATTGCACATTTAAAAGACAAAAAACAGTAACATTTTAAATGAAAAAATGTGATTTGTTTTTTCGCTCAAAACGTAGATTGTGGGTGCTAGTTAGGCAGTTCCTGCGAATATCCGCAATCTATGTTTAAGAAAACAAATACGACAGATAATGTTTAACCCCCTAAACCCAAGTTAGCTCTATATAAAGTGGGGTTTAGAGTGGCATCGTTTCACGGACAATGTTTACCCAGATCAGATGCCGTCACAAGGGTCTACACTGTTTGCAGTTACACGAAACAGTCTAAGTACCCGGTCGTTTTTACAGCCTAATATCCATGTGTGCTTTCAGTGCTTTTATTTTTTTTTAATCTCAAAACCTATTCTGGTATGCACTCTTCCAACTCAAGTTGGGCACGTCCATTCTCCTAAATTGGTGTCTAAAATGGCAAGCGATTTATATAGAAAACACTGGTTGCCTGGCTCCACTGACCTGGGTTGAAAGGTATGACCTTTCCGCAAGAAGATGTGTACTCAAATTCCAATATACATGTAACTGATCGAGACATGACATTGAAGCTAAAAAAAAAACGTCTTCCATTCTCCTTTGTTTCTAGCCGTAGGTCCTACAGCAGTCTGGTTAAATTGACAGTACTTTACTTAAATACCAGCACTGTAATAATCAACCAATGACAGCTGAGCAGACAACGCTTTCCGATCTGGGTATTCAGTGTATGATAAACCTGTCCAGATTCTATAGATAGCCATCTTGCGCAATACTCTGACCTACATGTAACTCCGATAGAAATAGAATGGCTGTTTTCTATTAATTAATATAACCTTTGGTATTCCAGTGATGGTCACGTGTACAATAGCAGGAATCGACATTGTGTAGTATGTAACTTAAGATCGATTGTCGATAACAATCGATCTAAAAATAGATTGTGCTTTCGGTTTGCATAAGCCAGAGTCATTTTCTATCTGATACAACAAGGTGCTATGTCAGGTAATAACAGATACAGTTAACATTAAGCTGGAGTGAATTTGTAAACAGCCCAACAAGACCGTTTAGGCCTTGAGCTGGCAATAGACCCCCCTCCCACCCAGGGGGATTTTTGTACACTATGATTTTCTGATACTACATTATATAAGCCACAAAATGAAACATGTTCGCCCTCTGAGAGTGCAAGCGTTAATGTGTAACATCCATATTAAGTACGTTACCCTCAAAATAGAATTAAATGTTCCTGATTATGTCTACAACGGCCCTTTTCGCACTTATTTGCATGCCTGCACATGTTAATGTACGTTGATCACAGACACCTTTTTTAAATACTCAGCTTGTAAATGCTGTTGGTTATAACCGTTATATACGTTACCAAGTATTTAAATTATCAGTATTGCCGTTACTGTCTATACATATATATATAGCCTAATTTATAAGGCTGCTACTTATTTAAGTTCCTTATTATCGTCACTTACTCAGTTGCTAAGATGTGGTCTTTCAAATAAATTGCTGGTACCCATACAGTCTTTTTGTTGTAGCGTTTCTAAAGAATACTTAATTGCAATCACCTTTGGTTCAAGCTAGCATACAAAATCAGTGTATGGAGCAGAAAAAAGGTATCTAAGTATTTAAAGGTGTATATTTTACAATCCTGAGCAATACAATTATAACTGCATAGGCTTGTTAACAAGTGCATGCGCCTATGCGCCAGTATTTAGCTGCAACAAGTTAGTCAAGTCGTGGGAAAACAAACGTTATCAAATACGTAAACGACAAAAGTTCAGGCGAACCTGCACATCTGTGTAGTCTTGGCAGAACCTTGGCTGTTTGCTCACATAAAATGTAGGTAACAGGGAGTCTTCAGCTAAAGACCCATTTTAGTGACTAAACATGCACACAGAAACATTTATCTTAACTTATGTCAGAGGGGTCCTTGCATGGAACAACAAACAATAAACGCCATGCCAAGTAACAAGTAGGCTTTTTGGGCATCAGCAGGAATTATGTCGCATACTACAGATGGTGTATTTCTCGTCACATGAGAGCTCAGTATGTTGAAACAACTCTTCAATGCATTGAAATAAGCCCTGACATAATATACAGTAAAACAAACAACAACAAAACTTGCGACAGTAAAGAGCATGATGTGAAATGAGAACGAGGCGATATCTGGCTTTATCAACTCTCTGGTTCCAGTTTTGAAGACAATGAACTGTACTGTTTGCCTTTGTGTGTGTTTTACTAAGCCCGACACAGCTAGGGATCTGTTCAAGGCTCATATGTTGGCAGGAGGTCTATGGAAGACTATTATAAAGGCCGCGAGCATGGTAACGTATGTAACATTGTTTTAGGGAAGACCCCATTAACTCGTGTTTAGTTCAAGGTCTGTTGGCTTTCAGAAACAGAGCGGTGGAATAATTGAGGGATTACCAATGATCAGCGGAAAATCTACTCAGAACTAGTACTGAGACCTACAAATGGTGCAATAAAGGAATTGATTACCAACGGATTACCAAAGGATTACCAAAATTCTGACACAGAGGATCTATGGAATAGGAGAAAATGTTTATAGAATCGATTGATTACCAACAGTTTACCATTTATATGATACACATTATAGTTAAAACGGGGTGGAATAATTGGAGGATTACCAATGATCAGCAGAATATCTACTCAAAACTAGTACTGAGACCTTAAATGGTGCAATAAAGGAATTGATTACCAACGGATTACCAAAGGATTACCAAACTTCTGACACAGAGGATCTATGGAATAGGAGAAAATGTTTATAGAATCGTTTGATTACCGACAGTTTACCATTTATATGACAGACAATATTGTGAAATCCCGGTGGAATAATTGAGGGATTACCAATGATCAGCGGAAAATCTACTCAAAACTAGTACTGAGACCTACAAAAAGTGCAATAAAGGAAAGGATTACCAACGGATTACCAAAGGATTACCAAAATTCTGACACAGAGGATCTGTGGAACAGGAGAAAACGGTAATAGAATTGGATTGATTACCTACAGTTTACCATTTATATGACACACATTATTGTAAAAACGGGATAAGAGGAGTATTACCAATGATCAGCAGAAAATCTACTCAAAAATCGTTCATTAAAGGAAAGGATTTCCAACGGATTACCAAAATTCTGACACAGAGGATCTATGCAATAGGAGAAAATGATAATAGAATTGATTGATTACCTACAGTTTCCCATTTGCATGACACACATTATTGTAAAAACGGGATGGAATAGGTAGAGGATTACCAATGATCAGCGGACAATCTACCAAAAAATGGTGCAATAAAGGAAATGATTACCAACGGATTACCAAAGGGTTCGCAAAAGTCTGACACAGAGGATCTATGCAATAGGAGAAAATGATAATAGATTTGATCGATATAATTGGAGGAAAACCAAAGATCAGTGGGAAATCTACTCAATACTAGTACTGAGACTTAAAATGGTGTAAAAAGGAAAGGATTACCAACGGATTACCAAAGGATTACCAAAATTCTGACACAGAAGATCTTTTCAACAGAGAAAATGATAAAAGAATCGATTGATTACCTACTGTTTACCATTTATATAACACACGTTATTGTGAAAACGGGCTGGAATAATTGGAGGATTACCAATGATCAGCGGAAAATCTACTCACATCTATACTAGTACTGAGACTTAAAATGGTGTAATAAAGGAAAGGATTACCAACGGATTACCAAAGGTCTAACACAGAAGATCGTTGCAACAGAAAAAAAGGTAATAGAATTGATTGATTACCTACAGTTTTCAATTTATATGACACACATTATTATGACAACGGGATGGAATAATTGAAGGATTACCAAAGATCAGCCGAAAATCTACTCAAAATTAGTACTGAGACCTACAAATGGTGCAACAAAGGAAAGGATTACCAACGGATTACCAAAGGATTACCAAAATTATGAAACAGAAAATCTATGCGACAGGAGAAAATGATAATAAAATTCATTGATTACCAACAGTTTACCATTTCTATGACACACAATATTGTGAATTGTGGTGGAATAATTGAGGGATTACCAATGATCAGCGGAAAATCTACTCAAAACTAGTACTGAGACCTACAAATGGTGCAATAAAGGAATTGATTACCAACGGTTTACCAAAGGTTTACCAAAATTCTGACACAGAGGATCTGTGGAACAGGAGAAAACGGTAACATAATTGATAGATTACCTACAGTTTACCATTTATATGACACACATTATTGTAAAAACGGGATGGAATAAGTGGAGGATTACCAATGATCAGCGGAAAATCTACTCAAAAATGGTGCAATAAAGGAAAGGATTACAAACGGATTACCATAGGATTACCAAAAGTCTGACACAGAGGATCTGTGCAATAGGAATAAATGATAATAGAATTGATCGATTACCTACAGTTTCCCATTTGCATGACACACATTATTGTGTAAATGGGGTGAAAGAATTGGAGGATTAACAATGATCAGCGGAAAATCTACTCAAAAATTGTGCAATGAAGGAAAGGATTACCAACGGATTACCAAAGGATTACCAAAATTCTGACACAGAGGATCTATGGAACAGGAGAAAACGGTAGTGGAATTGATTGATTACCTACATTTTACCATTTATTTGATACACATTATTGTCAAACAGGGTGCAATAATAGGAGGATTACCAATGATCAGCGGAAAATCTACTCAAAACTGGCACTGAGTCCTACAAATGGTGCAATGAAGGAAAGGAATACCAACTGAATAGCAAAGGTTTACCGAAATTCTGACACAGAGTATCTATGGAACAGGAGAAAACAGTAATAGAATTGATAAATTACCTACAGTTTATCATTTATATGACACACATTATTGTGAAAACGGGGTGGAATAATTGGAGGATTTCCTATGATCAGCTGAAAATCTACTCAAAACTAATACTGAGACCTACATATGGTGCAATAAAGGAAAGGATTACGTACGGATTACCCAAGGATTACCAAGTCTGACACATAGGATCTATGCAATAGGAGAAAATGATAAAATAATTAATTGATTACCTACAGTTTACCATTTATATGACACACAGTATTGTGAAAACGGGATGGAATTATTGGAGGATTACCAATGATCAGCGGAAAAAACTACTCAAAACTAGTACTGAGACCTACAAATGGTATAATAAAGGAAAAAAATACCAAGGAATTTCCAATATTTTGGGAAAAACTAGCTATGGAACCGTCTAAAGTGATAATATAATTGATGGATTGCCTTAAGTTTACAATTAATATGGCACACATACATCTACAACGGGGGGAGGGTGGGCATATGTGATGGATTATTAACGGATTACCAAAGGATTAGCAACACTCTGACACAGAGGATCTTCGAGACTGAATAAAATAATGATAGATTCAATTGATTACCTACAGTTTACCATTTCTATGACACACATTGGTGTGGCAACGGGATGGAATAATTGGAGGATTACCAAAGATCACCGAAAATCTACTCAAAGCTAGTAATGAGACCGCAGATGGTGCAATGAAGGAACTGATTACCAACGGATTACCAAGGGATTACCAAACATCTGACACAGAGGATCTATGGAATAGGAGAAAATGTTTATAGAATCGATTGATTACCTACAGTTTACCATTTATATGATATAGTGAAAACGGGGTGGAATAATTGGAGGATAACTAATGATCAGCAGAATATCTACTCAAAACTAGTACTGAGACCTACAAATGGTGCAATAAAGAAAAAGATTACCAACGGATTACCAAAGGATTACAAAAATTCTGACACAGAGGATATATGGAACAGGAGAAAACGGCCATAGAATTGATTGATTACCTACAGTTCACCATATATATGACACATATTATTGTGACAAAGGGATGGAATAATTTGAGGATAACCAAAGATCAGCGGAAAATCTACCCAATACTAATACTGAGACTTAAAAATAAGGAAAGGATACCAACGGATTATCAAAGGATTACCAAAATTCTGACACAGAAGATCTTTTCAACAGAGAAAATGATAATAGAATCGATTGATTACCTGCAATTTACCATTCATATGACACACGTTATTGTGAAAACGGGGTGGAATAATTGGAGGATTACTAATGATCAGCGGAAAATCTACGCAAATCTAGCACGGAGACCTAAAAATGGTGTAATAATGGAAAGGATTACCAACGGATTACCAAAGGATTACCAAAAGTCTAACACAGAGGATCTTTGCAACAGAAAAAATGGTAATAGAATTGATTGATTACCTACAGTTTACCATTTATATGACACACATTATTGTAAAAACGGGGTGGAATAATTAGAGGATTACCAAAAGATCAGCCGAAAATCTACTCAAAGCTAGTACTGAGACCTACAAATGGTGCAATTAAGGAAAGGATTACCAACGGATTACCAAAGGATTACCAAAATTATGAAACAGGATCTATGGGACAGGAGAAAATGATAATAGAATTGATTGTTTACCTACGGTTTACCATTTATATGACACACGTTTTTGTGAAATCGCCGTGGAATAATTGGAGGATTTCCTATGATCAGCTGAAAATCTACTCGAAACTAGTACTGAGACCTACATGTGGTGCAATAAAGGAAACGATTACCAACGGAATACCCAAGGATTACCAAGTCTGACACATAGGATCTATGCAATAGGAGAAAATGATAAAATAATTAATTGATTACCTACAGTTTACCATTTATATGACACACATTATTGTGAAAACGGGATGGAATTATTGGAGGATTACCAAGGATCAGCCGAAAATCTACTCAAAACAAGTACTGAGACCTAAAAATGGTGCAATAAAGGAAAGGATTACCAACGGATTACCAAAGGATTACCAAACTTCTGACACAGAGGATCTACGGAATAGGAGAAAATGTTTATAGAAGCGATTGATTACTACCTGCAGTTTACCATTTATATGACACACATTATAGTGAAAACGGGGAGGAATAATTGGAGGATTACCAATGATCAGCAGAATATCTATTCAAAACTAGTACTGAGACCTACAAGTGGTTCAGTAAAGGAAATGGATTACCAAAATTCTGACACAGAGGATCTGTGGAACAGGAGAAAACGGTAATAGAATTGATTGATTACCTACAGTTTACCATTTATATGACACACATTATTGTAAAAAACGGGATGGAATAAGTGGAGGATTACCAATGATCAGCGGAAAATCTACTCATAAATGGTGCAATAAAGGAAATGATTACCAACGGATTACCAAAGGGTTACCTAAAGTCTGACACAGAGGATCTATGCAATAGGAGAAAATGATAATAGAATTGATCGATATAATTGGAGGAAAACCAAAGATCTGCGGAAAATCTACTCAATACTAGAACTTAGACTTAAAATGGTGCAAAAAGGAAAGGATTACCAACGGATTACCAAAGGATTGCCAAAATTCTGACACAGAAGATCTTTTCAACAGAGGAAATGATAAAAGAATCGATTGATTACCTACAGCTTACCATTTATATGACACACGTTATTGTGAAAACGGGCTGGAATAATTGGAGGATTACCAATGATCAGCGGAAAATGTACTCACATCTATACTAGTACTGAGACTTAAAATGGTGTAATAAAGGAAAGGATTACCAACAGATTACAAAAGGATTACCAAAGGTCTAACACATAGGATCTATGGAACAGGAGAGAACGGTAGTAGAATTGATTGATTGCCTACAGTTTTCAATTTATATGACACACATTATTGTGACAACGGAATGGAATAATTGAAGGATTATCAAAGATCAGCCGAAAATCTACTCAAAACTAGCACTGAGACCTACAAATGGTGCAATAAAGGAAAGGATTACCAACGGATTACCAAAGGATTACCAAAATTCTGAAACAGAGGATCTATGCGACAGGAGAAAATGATAATCAAATTCATTGATTACCAACAGTTTACCATTTCTATGACGCACAATATTGTGAAATCGCGGTGGAATAATTGAGGGATTTCCAAAAATCAGCGGAAAATCTACTCAAAACTAGTACTGAGACCTACAAAAGGTGCAATAAAGGAATCGATTACCAACGGATTACCAAAGGATTACCAAACTTCTGACACAGAGGATCTATGGAATAGGAGAAAAAGTTTATAGAATCGATTGATTACCTACAGTTTACCATTTATATGAAACGCATTATAGTAAAAGCGGGGTGAAATAATTGGAGGATTACCAATGATCAGCAGAATATCTACTCAAAACTACTACTGAGACCTACAAGTGGTTCAGTAAAGCTAAGGATTACCAACGGACTACCAAAGGATTACCAAAATTCTGACACAGAGGATCTGTGGAACAGGAGAAAACGGTAATATAATTGATTGATTACCTACAGTTTACCATTTATATGACACACATTATTGTAAAAACGGGATGGAATAAGTGGAGGATTACCAATGATCAGCGGAAAATTTACTCAAAAATGGTGCAATAAAGGAAAGGATTACCAACGGATTACCTACGGATTACCAAAAGTCTGACACAGAGGATCTATGTAATAGGAGAAAATGATAATAGAATTGATCGATTACCTACAGTTTCCCATTTGCATGACACACATTATTGTGTAAATGGGGTGGAATAATTGGAGGATTACCAATGATCAGCGGAAAATCTACTAAAAAATGGTGCAATATAGGAAAGGATTACCAACGTATTATCAAAGGATTACCAAAATTCTGACACAAAGGATCTATGGAGCAGGAAAAGACGGTAGTAGAATTGATCGATTACCTACATTTTACCATTTATATGATACACATTATTGTCAAACGGGGTGCAATAATTGGAGGATTACCAATGATCAGCGGAAAATCTACTCAAAAATGGTGCAATAAAGGAAAGGACTACCAACGGATTACCAAAGGATTACCAAATGTCTGACACAGATGATTTATGCAATAGGAGAAAATGATAGTAGAATTGATCGATTACCTACAGTTTCCCATTTGCATGACACACATTTTTGTGTAAATGGGGTGGAATAATTGGAGGATTACCAATGATCAGCCGAAAATCTACTAAAAAATTGTGCAATAAAGGAAAGGATTACCAACGGATTACCAAAGGATTACCAAAAGTCTGACACAGAGGATCTATGGAACAGGAGAAAACGGTTGTAGAATTGATTGATTACCTACAGTTTACCATTTACATGACACACATTATTGTAAAAACGGGATGGAATAAGTGGAGGATTACCAATGATCAGCGGAAAATCTACTCAAAAATGGTGCAATAAAGGAAAGGACTACCAATGGATTACCAAAGGATTACCAAACGTCTGACGCAGAGGATCTATGCAATAGGAGAAAATGATGAGAAAATTGATCGATTACCTACAGTTTCCAATTTGCATGACATACATTATTGTGTAAATAAGTGGAGATTACCAATGATCAGCGGGAAATCTACTCAAAAATGGTGCAATAAAGGAAAGGATTACCAACGGATTACCAAAGGATTACCAAAATTCTGACACAGAGGATCTATGGAACAGGAAAAAACGCTAGTAGAATTGATTGATTACCTATATTTTACCATTTATATGGTACACATTATTGTAAAACGGGGTGCAATAATTGGAGGATTACCAATGATCAGCGGAAAATCTACTCAAAACTGGCACTGAGACCTGTAAATATTGCAATGAAGGAAAGGATTAGCAACGGAATAGCTTAGGTTTTCCGATATTCTGACACAGAGTATCTGTGGAACAGGAGCAAACAGTAATATAATTGATAAATTACCTACAGTTTACCATTTGTATGACACACATTATTGTGAAAACACGGTGGAATAATTGGAGAATTTCCTATGATCAGCTGAAAATCTACTCAAAACTAGTACTGAGACCTACATATGGTGCAATAAAGGAAAGGATAACCAACGGAATACCCAAGGATTACCAAAAGACTGACACATAGGATCTATGCAATAGAAGAAAATGATAAAATAATTAATTGATTACCTACAGTTTACCATTTATATGACACACATTATTGTGAAAACGGGATGGAATAATTGGTGGATTACAAATGATCAGCGGAAAACTACTCAAAACTAGTACTGAGACCTACAAATGGTGTAATGAAGAGAAAAATACCGAGGAATTTCCATTATTTTGGCAAAAACTAGCTATGGAACAGTCGAAAGTGATATTATAATTGATGGATTGCCTTAAGTTTTCAATTAATATGGCACACATACATCTAGAACGGGCGGGGGCATATGTTATGGATTACCAACGGATTACGAAAGGATTAGCAACACTCTGACACAGAGGATCTTCGAGACTGAATAAAATAATGATAGAATCGATTGATTACCTACAGTTTACCATTTCTATGACACACATTGGTGTGACATTGGGATGAAATAATTGGAGGATTACCAAAGATCACCGGAAAATCTACTCAAAGCTAGTAATGAGACCGCAAATGGTGCAATAAAGGAATTGATTACCAACGGATTACCAAAGGATCACCAAACATCTGACACAGAGGATCTATGGAATAGGAGGAAATGTTTATAGAATCGATTGATTACCTACAGTTTACCATTTATATGACACACATTATAGTGAAAACGGGGTGGAATAATTGGAGGATTACCAATGATCAGCAGAATATCTACTCAGAACTAGTACTGAGACCTACAAGTGGCTCAGTAAAGGCAAGGATTACCAACGGATTACCAAAGGATTACCAAAATTCTGACACAGAGGATCTGTGGAAAAGACGAAAACGGTAATAGAATTGATTGATTACCTACAGTTTACCATTTATATGACACACATTATTGTAAAAACGGGAGTAAGGGCGAGGATTGTGGCCACGTAAAATCGATTTAAGCCCCCCAGAGGAAATCTTCCACTGACCGTTCCAAGGCGGCTCTTCTGTGGCCATTTATTTATGTTGTTGTTTGTTACTTACTGTGTGTATCACTTTTGTCTTTTTATTTTGGATGGCCATATGGCCATTTTGTGTGAAAGTAACTGTCCTTATGGCCTTCCTTTGTTTCGGTTTCCATTATGGTCTTGTCGCTTAATGTTTGTATTTCTTTCCCTTTAGTGTCTTTAATGGGTGGAGTAAGTTAATTGTATCAATTCCTGATCTTTGTTTTACTTCTACTTTGAATATGTGGAGGATTACCAATGAACAGAGGAAGATCTACTCAAAAATGGTGCAACAAAGGAAAGGATTACCAACGGATTACCAAAAGGATTACCAAAAGTCTGACACAGAGGATCAATGCAATAGGAGAAAATGATAATAAAATTGATCGATTACCTACAGTTTCTCATTTGCATGACACACATTATTGTGTAAATGGGGTGGAATAATTGGAGCATTACCAATGATCAGCGGAAAATCTACTCAAATATTGTGCAATAAAGGAAAGGACTACCAACAGATTACCAAAGTTCTGACAGAGGATCTATAGAACAGGAGAAAACGGTTGTAGAATTGATTGATTTCCTACAGTTTACCATTTACATGACACACATTATTGTAAAAACGGGATGGAATAAGTGGAGGATTACCAATGATCAGCGGAAAATCTATTCAAAAATGGTGCAATAAAGGAAAGGACTATCAACGGATTACCAAAGGATTACCAAAATTCTGACACAGAGGATCTATGCAATAGGAGAAAATGATGATAAAATTGATCGATTACCTACAGTTTCCCATTTGCATGACATACATTATTATGTAAATGGGGTGGAATAATTGGAGGATTACCAATGATCAGCGGAAAATCTACTCAAAAATGGTGCAATGAAGGAAAGGGGTACCAACGGATTACCAAAAGATTACCAAAAGTCTGACACAGAGGATCTATGCAATAGGAGAAAATGATAATAGAATTGATCGATTATCTACAGTTTCCCATTTGCATGACACACATTTTTGTGTAAATGGGGTGGAATAATTGGTGGATTACCAATGATCAGCCGAAAATGTACTAAAAATTGTGCAATAAAGGAAAGGATTACCAACGGATTACCAAAGGATTACCAAAAGTCTGACACAGAGGCTCTATGGAACAGGAGAAAACGGTTGTAGAATTGATTGATTACCTACAGTTTACCATTTACATGACACACATTATTGTAAAAACGGGATGGAATAAGTGGAGGATTACCAATGATCAGCGGAAAATCTACTCAAAAATGGTGCAATAAAGGAAAGGACTACCAACGGATTACCAAAGGATTGCCAAAAGTCTTGACGCAGAGGATCTATGCAATAGGAGAAAATGATTAGAAAATTGATCGATTACCTACAGTTTCCAATTTGCATGACATACATTATTGTGTAAATAAGTGGAGATTACCAATGATCAGCCGAAAATCTACTCAAAAATGGTGCAATAAAGGAAAGGATTACCAACGGATTACCAAAGGATTGCCAAAATTCTGACACAGAGGATCTATTGAACAGGAAAAAACGGTAGTAGAATTGATTGATTACCTATATTTTACCATTTACACATTATTGTAAAACGGGGTGCAATAATTTGAGGATTACCAATGATCTGCGGAAAATCTAGTCAAAACTGGCACTGAGACCTGTAAATAGTGCAATGAAGGAAAGGATTATCAACGGAATAGCTTAGGTTTTCCGATATTCTGACACAGAGTATCTGTGGAACAGGAGCAAACAGTAATATAATTGATAAATTACCAACAGTTTACCATTTGTATGACACACATTATTGTGAAAACACGGTGGAATAATTGGAGAATTTCCTATGATCAGCTGAAAATCTACTCAAAACTAGTACTGAGACCTACATATGGTGCAATAAAGGAAAGGATAACCAACGGAATACCCAAGGATTACCAAAAGACTGACACATAGGATCTATGCAATAGAAGAAAATGATGAAATAAATAATTGATTACCTACAGTTTACCATTTATATGACACACATTATTGTGAAAACGGGATTGAATAATTGGAGGATTACAAATGATCAGCGGAAAACTACTCAAAACTAGTACTGAGACCTACAAATGGTGTAATGAAGAGAAAAATACCGAGGAATTTCCATTATTTTGGCAAAAACTAGCTATGGAACAGTCGAAAGTGATATTATAATTGATGGATTGCCTTAAGTTTTCAATTAATATGGCACACATAAATCTAGAACGGGTGGGGGCATATGTTATTGATTACCAACGGATTACGAAAGGATTAGCAACACTGACACAGAGGATCTTCGAGACTGAATAAAATAATGATAGAATCGATTGATTACCTACAGTTTACCATTTCTATGACACACATTGGTGTGACATTGTGATGAAATAATTGGAGGATTACCATAGATCACCGGAAAATCTACTCAAAGCTAGTAATGAGACCGCAAATGGTGCAATAAAGGAATTGATTACCAACGGATTACCAAAGGATCACCAAACATCTGACACAGAGGATCTATGGAATAGGAGAAAATGTTTATAGAATCGATTGATTACCTACAGTTTACCATTTATATGACACACATTATAGTGAAAACGTTGTGGAATAATTGGAGGATTACCAATGATCAGCAGAATATCTACTCAGAACTAGTACTGAGACATACAAGTGGTTCAGTAAAGGCAAGGATTACCAACGGATTACCAAAGGATTACCAAAATTCTGACACAGAGGATCTGTGGAAAAGACGAAAACGGTAATAGAATTGATTGATTACCTACAGTTTTCCGTTTATATGACACACATTATTGTAAAAACGGGAGTAAGGGCGAGGATTGTGGCCACGTAAAATCGATTTAAGCCCCCCAGAGGAAATCTTCCACTGACCGTTCCAAGGCGGCTCTTCTGTGGCGATTTATTTATGTTGTTGTTTGTTACTTACCGTGTGTATCACTTTTGTCTTTTCATTTGGGATGGCCATATGGCCATTTTGTGTGAAAGTAACTGTCCTTATGGCCTTCCTTTGTTTCGGTTTCCATTATGGTCTTGTCGCTTAATGTTTGTATTTCTTTCCCTTTGGTGTCTTTAATGGGTGGAGTAAGTTAATTGTATCAATTCCTGATCTTTGTTTTACTTCTACTTTGAATAAGTGGAGGATTACCAATGAACAGCGGAAGATCTACTCAAAAATGGTGCAATAAAGGAAAGGATTACCAACGGATTACCAAAAGGATTACCAAAAGTCTGACACAGAGGATCAATGCAATAGGAGAAAATGATAATAAAATTGATCGATTACCTACAGTTTCCCATTTGCATGACACACATTATTGTGTAAATGGGGTGGAATAATTGGAGCATTACCAATTATCAGCGGAAAATCTACTCAAAAATTGTGCAATAAAGGAAAGGACTACCAACGGATAACCAAAATTCTGACAGAGGATCTACAGAACAGGAGAAAACGGTTGTAGAATTGATTGATTACCTACAGTTTACCATTTATATGACACACATTATTGTAAAAACGCGATGGAATAAGTGGAGGATTACCAATGACCAGCGGAAATTCTACTCAAAAATGGTGCAATAAAGGAAAGGACTACCAACGGATTACCAAAGGATTACCAAAAGTCTGACACAGAAGATCTATGCAATAGGAGAAAATGATGGTAAAATTGATCGATTACCTACAGTTTCCCATTTGCATGACATACATTATTATGTAAATGGGGTGGAATTATTGGAGGATTACCAATGATCAGCGGAAAATCTACTCAAAAATGGTGCAATAAAGGAAAGGATTACGAACGGATTACCAAAGGATTACCAAAATTCTAACACAGAGGATCTATGAAAGAGGAGAAAACGGTAGTAGAATTGATTGATTACCTACATTTTACCATTTATATGGTACACATTATTGTCAAACGCGGTGCAATAATTGGAGGATTACCAATGATCAGCGGAAAATCTACTCAAAACTGGCACTGAGACCTGTAAATGGTGCAATGAAGGAAAGGATTACCAACGGAATAGCTAGGTCTTCCGATATTCTGACACAGAGTATCTATGGAACAGGAGCAAACAGTAATATAATTGATAAATTACCTACAGTTTACCATTTATATGACACACATTATTGAGAAAACACGGTGGAATAATTTGAGGATTTCCTATGATCAGCTGAAAATCTACTCAAAACTAGTACTGGGACCTACATATGGTGCAATAAAGGAAAGGATTACCAACGGAATACCCAAGGATTACCAAAAGTCTGACACATAGGATCTATGCAATAGAAGAAAATGATAAAATAATTAATTGATTACCTACAGTTTACCATTTATATGACATACATTATTGTGAAAACGGGAAAGAATAATTGGAGGATTACCAATGATCAGCGGAAAAACTACTCAAAACTAGTACTGAGACCTTTAAATGGTGTAATGAAGGAGAAAAATACCGAGGAATTTCCATTATTTTTGATAAAAACTAGCAATGAAACAGTCGAAAATGATAATATAATTGATGGATTGCCTTAAGTTTTCAATTAATATGGCACACATACATCTAGAACGGGGGTGGGGGGGCGCATATGTGATGGATTACCAACGGATTACGAAAGGATTAGCAACACTCTGACACAGAGGATCTTCGAGACTGAATAAAATAATGATAGAATCGATTAATTACCTACAGTTCACCATTTCTATGACACACATTGGTGTGACAACGGTATGGAATATTTGGAGGATTACCAAAGATCACCGGAAAATCTACTCAAAGCTAGTAATGAGACCGCAAATGGTGCAATAAAGGAATTGATTACCAACGGATTACCAAACATCTGACACAGAGGATCTATGGAATAGGAGAAAATGTTTATAGAATCGATTGATTACCTACAGTTTACCATTTATATGACACACATTATAGTGAAAACGGGGTGGAATAATTGGAGGATTACCAATGATCAGCAGAATATCTACTCAGAACAAGTACTGAGACCTACAAGTGGTTCCGTAAAGGAAAGGATTACCAACGGATTACCAAAGGATTACCAAAATTCTGACACAGAGGATCAGTGGAAAAGAAGAAAACGGTAATAGAATTGATTGATTACCTACAGTTTACCGTTTATATGACACATTATTGTAAAAACGGGATGGAATAAGTGGAGGGTTACCAATGATCAACGGAAAATCTACTAAAAAATTGTGCAATAAAGGAAAGGATAACCAACGGATTACCAAAGGATTACCAAAAGTCTGACACAGAGAAAGGATTACCAAAAGTCTGACACAGAGGATCTATGCAATAGGAGAAAATGATAAAAGAATTGATCGATTACCTACCGTTTCCCATTTGCATGACATACATTATTGTGTAAATGGGGTGGAATAATTGGAGGATTACCAATGATCGGCGGAAAATCTACTCAAAAATGGTGCAATAAAGGAAAGGACTACCAACGGATTACCAAAGGTAGGTTACGGTAGGGGGGGGGGTGTAGTGAGTGGAGGGATGTTGGTGTCGTGTAGGGTGGGGTGTGGTTGTTTTGGGTCAGGGGCGGGTGGGTTGAGTGGTTATGGAATGGGGTGAGGGTTGGCTGGTGGTGTGTGGGGTAGTGTCGGTTGGGGTGTGTTTGGGTGGGGTGGGGTAGGCTGGGTAGAGTAGGGTAGGGTAGGGTGGGGTAGTGTGAAGAGGGGAGGGATGTTGGGTTATGTAGGGTGGGGTGGGGTTGTTTTGAGATTGGGTGGGGTGGGATGAGGTGGAGTAGGGTAGGGTTGTGTAGGGTGGGGGAGGGTAGGGCAACGTAGGATGGGGTGGGTGCGTTGGGTGGGGTGGTTATGGGATGGGGTCGGGGTGGAGTAGGGTAGTGTAGGGAGGGGTATGGTAGGTTTGGGTAAGGAAGGATAGGGTGGGGTTGGTTGGGGATGTGGAGATATGGTGGGGTGGGGTCGGCGTGGGGTGGGATATAGTAGGGTAGTGCAGAGTATGGTAGGGTGGAGTAGGGTAGTGTAGGGTAACGTAGGATGGGGTGGGGTTCGATGGGGATGTTGGAAATGGTGAATTGGGGATGGGGTGGAGTGGGATAGTGTAGGGTTGGTTAGGGGTAAGTGGCGGGTGGGCTCGAGTAGGGTGAGGGTTGGCTGGGGTGGTGTTTTGAGGGTTGGGGTGGAGTAGGGTACAGTTGGGGTGTGGTGGGTGGCATGTGGGCTGGAGTGGGGTGAGGGTGGACTGGGGTGTTGTGGTGTGGGGAGGGCTGTTTGGGTCGTGTAGGGTGGGTTGGAGATGTTTTGGGATATGGTCGGGGTGGGGTAGGTTGGGTGGTTATGGAATAGGGTGTTGTGGGTGGGGTAGGGAAGGGTAGGGTATGTATGGATCGGGTGGTGTTGGCTGGGGATGTGGGTATATGGTGGAGTCGAGGTTGTGTGGGGTGGGGTGGGTTGCGGTAGGGTAGGGTAGGGTAGGGTAGTGTAGGATAAGGTAGGATGGGGTTGGGTTGGATGGGGATGTGGGGATATGGTGGAGTGACGTTGGGGTGGGGTGGGATAGGGTAGGGGTGTGGTTAGTTACGGGTGGGCTGGAGTGGCGTGAGTGTGGGCTGGGGTGGTGTAGGGTAGGGTCGGGTGGGCAGGCTTTCGGGTTTTGTGTGTGGGTTGATGTTGGCTGGGAATGGGTGGGGTAGGGGTGTGTAGGGTAGGGTATGGTAGGGTAGAGAGGGGTGTTGGGGTCGTTTTGAGATAGGGGTGGGTGGGGTGGATTGGGTTGGCTGGGATGGTTATGAGATGGGGATGGGTTGGGGGCGGGATGGGATGGCGTGGGGTAGGTTACGGTGGTGTAGGGTGGGGTAGGATCGGGTGGGTTAAATTGGGTTGTGGAGATATAGTGGAGTAGGGACGGGGTGGGATGGGGAAGGGCAGATTAGGATAGGGTAGGGTAAAGGTTAGAGTTGGGGTGTGAGCAGGGCGGGGGAGTTGAAGGGTGGGCCTGGCTTGGGTAGGGTGGGGAGGGGTGTTGGTGTGCGATGGAGTGGTATTTTTGAGGGATGGGGATGGGGTGTGGTGGGATGGGGTAGGGTAGGGTAGTGTAGTATAGGATAGGGTGGTTGGGTTGAGTGAGTAGGGATGGGGTAGGGTAAGTTGGGATGGGGTCGGGTAAGGTGGTTGGATCGTAGGGTAGGGTGGTTTAGGGTTAGGGTGGGGTAAGGTAGGATGGGGTCGGGTTGCATGGGGATGTGTGGATATGCTGGAGTGGGGTATGGTGGGATAGAGTAGGGTGGGGTAGAGTAGGTAGGGTAAGGTAGGATGGCGTGGGGTTGGATAGGGATGTGGGGATATTGACGAGTGGGGGTGGGGTGGGTATGGTGGGATGGGATAAGGTAGGTAGGGGTGGGGTGATGTGCGGGTTGGCTGGGTTGGGGTGAGGGTCGGCTGGGGTGGTATGGGGTAGGGTCCGTGGGATGTAGTTGGGTGGGGTGGGATAGGTTGGGTAGAGTAGAGTAGGGTAGGGTAGGATAGGGTAGGGAGGTGTGGTGAGGGGAGGGATGTTGGTGTCGTGTAGGGTGGGATGTGGTTGTTTTGGGATAGGGGCGGTTGGGTTGGGTGGTTATGGAATGGGGTAAGGGTTGGCTGGTGGTGTGTGGGGTAGTGTCGGGTGGGGTGTAGTTGGGTGGGGTGGGGTAGGCTGGGTAGAGTAGGGTAGGGTAGTGTAGGGTAGGGAGGAGGAGAGGGGAGGGATGTTGGGGTCGTGTAGGGTAAGGTGGGGTTGTTTTTAGATTGGGTGGGGTGGGATGAGGTTGGGTGAGGTAGGGTTGTGTAGGGTGCGGTAGGGTAACGTAGGATGGGGTGGGTGCGTTGGGTGGGGTGGTTATGGGATTGGGGTGGGTGGGGTAGGTAGTGTTGGGTAGTGTAGGGTGGGGTATGGTAGGTTAGGGTAAGGTAGGATGGGGCGGGGTTGGATGGGGATGTGGAGATATGGTGCGCAGGGGATGGCGTGGTGTGGGATATGGTAGGGTAGTGTAGAGTATGGTAGGGTGGAGTAAGGTAGGGTAGGGTAACGTAGGATGGGTGGGGTTCGATGGGGATGTGGGATATGGTGGAGTGGGATGGTGTGGGGTGGGATAGTGTAGGGTTGGTTACGTGTGTGTGGCGGGTGGGCTCGAGTAGGGTGAGGGTGGGCTGGGCTGGTGTTGGGAGGGGTCGGGTGGGGTAGGGTACGGTTGGGGTGGGATGGGTAGCTGGTGGGCTGCAGTGGGCTGAGGGTGGACTGGGGAGGTGTGGTGAAGGGAGGGCTGTTTGGGTCGTGTAGGACGGGTTGGGGATGTTTTGGGATAGGGGTGGGATGGGATAGGTTGGGTGGTTATGGAATGGGATGGGTTGGGGTAGGGTGGGGTAGGGTATGGATGCGTGGGGTGGTGTTGCCTGGGGATGTGGGTATATGGTGGAGTCGAAGTGGTGTGGGGTGGGTTGGGATAGGGTAGGATAGGGTGGGGTAGTGCAGGATAAGGTAGGATGGGGTTGGGTTGGATTGGGATGTGGGGATATGGTGGAGTAAGGGTGGGGTGGGATAGGGTAGGGGTTAGGTGCGGGTGGGCTGGTCTGGGGTGAGTGTGGGCTGGGGTGGTGTGGGGTAGGGTCGGGTGGGCTGGTGGGCTTTGGGGTTTAGTGTGTGGGTTGGGTAGGGTAGTTAAGGGTATGGTAGAGAGGGGTGTTGGGGTCGTTTTGAGAAAGGTGTGGGGTGGGGTGGATTGGGTTGGCTGGGATGGTTATGAGATGGGGATGGGATGGGGGCGGGATGGGGTGGGGTGGCGTGGGGTAGGGTACGGTGGTATAGGGTGGGGTAGGATTGGATGGGGTTAAATTGGGTTTTGGGGGGATATAGTTGAATAGGGACGGGGTTGGGTGGGGAAGGGCAGAGTAGGATAGGATAGAGTAGGGTACGTAGGTATCAATATTATCCGCTTAAGATATGGTTATGCCGGAGTCATTTTTATATGATCCAACTAGGCTGTTTATTAGGTATCAATAGAAACCGCTTAAGATGTGGTTAAGCCGGAGTCAATTTTTATCGTTCCAACAAGGCGGTTCATCAGGTATCAATATAAGCCGCTTAAGATATGGTTAAGCCAGGGTTAATTTTAATACGCTCCTACAAGGCGGTTTATAAGGTAACAATAGAAACCGCTTAAGATATGGTTGAGCCGGGTCAATTTTTATACGTTCCAATTAGGCGGTTTATCAGGTATCAATAGACACCGCTTAAGATATCGATAAGCCGGGGTCAGTTTTTATAGGATCCAACTAGATGGTTTATCAGGTATCAATAGAAACCGCTTAAGATATGGTTAAGCCGGAGTCAATTTCTATCGTTCCAACAAGGCGGTTTATCAGGTATCAATAGATGCCGCTTAAGATATGGTTAAGCCGGGTCAATTTTTATACGTTCCAATTAGGCAGTTTATCAGATAACAATGAAAACCGCTTAAGATATGGTTAAGCCGGGGTCAGTTTTTATACAATCCAACAAGGCGGTTTATCAGGTATCAATAGACACCACTTAAGTTATGGTTAAGCCGCAGTCAATTTTTGTACGATCCAACTAGACGGTTTATCAGGTATCAATAGAAGCCGCCTAAGATATGGTTAAGCCGGGGTCAATTTTTATACGCTCCCATAAGGCGGTTTATAACGGATCAATAGAAACCGCTTAAGATATGGTTAAGCCGGGGTCAATTTTTATACGCTCCAAAAATGCGGTTTATCAGTTATCAATGGAAACCGCTTAAGATATGGTTAAGCCAGAGTCAATTTTTATACAATCCAACACGGCTGTTTATCAGGTATCAATAGAAACCGCTTAAGATATGATTAAGCCGGGGTCAATTTTAAATGATCCAACAAGGCAGTTAATTTGTATACATATCAACAAGGCAGTATGTCAGGTAATCAAAGCACTGAGAGTACTTCTGGATCGATTGTCTCTAAATGTAGGTTGGGAAAATAATCATGAACTGAGAATCGGACTGTCCGTTTAAGCAGGCACAGCAAATCTGATCAGACTCCGCGTTATGTGGCGTCTGATTATGAAGATTATGTTTGCCAATGGTCAAATGCACGAGCACAATCCATCCGCCCCCCCCCCCGCGCCCATCAGGGCTTGAAGAAATAGACGGACTGCATGATGCTTCCGCGCCGTGCTGAAACCGACTGCACACGAGCACTGGTAAACCGCTCAGAGGATCTAAGCCTGCCCAGGCAAAGCGGTGCGAATCTGGTTAAACTCCTTTTTACAACCTTGTCAAAGATGTTTAGAGAACTGTTTAATCTACCACTACCATTTTTATCATGGTGAATGTACATGTACCTCATAAATCAACTTCCCTCAATACTTTCAGTACTTTGAAATCCGATCCAAATCCCAAGAACTAGGTCACGGATGCATTTCTCGCTTTAAAACGCTGACTTAAGACTTCATCCGTACCTGGCCGTCTGGCTCGAGAAGAAAATGGATAGAAAAACAAGTTTACGGAGACCAAACCATCTCTTCAATGATTTATATTAAGAACTTACGATAATAATGACGAATAATGGCGAATAATAATAAGAATAATCCAAGAAAACAAATATGGCGTCTGGAACAGAGCTCGGCGTTGTGTATATCACGTGATTGGCATTTTGTGTATATCACGTGATCAGTGTTGACGGTGTTACAAAAATCTGATTCCGAACGCACAGAACGAACCCGAATATTATTATTAATTTTTTCTAGGAATAAAAATGACCTTGTTTTATAATTGCTACATGTCATATCAGAGCAATATAAACGGTCATCGACCACCGTGCAGCAATCGTCTTTACATAAAACTGCAAGTGATGAACGGTGAAACTAATGGTGGTTGAATTGGCTAAATCGGTGTAATGGAACCGGCCTCAGTTCCCCTCTCCACGAGAGCCTTTTCCCGCGCATTTGATTGATTGGTCAATAATGGTGACGTGAATATCCGCGTTGGTCACGTGGGCATTAGCAAGAATCGACTTTCTTGCCTATAGTATATGACAGAATGTTTATCTTAAAGTGAGGGTAGGGGTGGGGTAAGGAGCGGGTGGGCTGGGGTAAGGTGAGGGTGAGCTGGGGTGGTGTAGGGTAGGGTAGGGTGGGGCAGGGTGGGTGTGAGGGTGGGGTGTAGGTGGGATGGGCCAGGGTGTTGGTGTATGGTGTTTTTTTTTTTTCGGAGTTGGGTGGGGTCTTTTGGGGAGTGGGATGGGGTGGGGTAGGGTAGTGGTGTAGCGAAAGGTAGGATTGGGTGGGGTTGGATGGGGATGTGGAGATATGGTGGAGTGGGGGTGAGGTGGGGTATTATAAGGTAGGGTTGGGTAGGGTAGGGGTGGTGTGATGTGCAGGTTGGCTAGGGTGGTCTCAGGTGAGGGTGGGCGGGGCGGAGTAGGGTAGGGTAAGGTAGGCCAGGGTTGGGGTGGGGTGTTGGTGGGATGGGTCAGTGTGGGGTAGGGTAGGGTGGGTTGGGGTGGGATGGGATTGGGTGGGGTTGGTTGGGTGGGGTTGTGTAGGGTGGGGAAGCCTGTTGGTGTATGGTCGGTGCGGTTTATGGGGAGTGTGGCGAGGTGGGTGGTTGGGGTGGGGCAAGGTAAGGCAGGGTAGGATGGGGTGGAGTGGTTTTGTGATGGGGTGGGTGGGGTGGGGTAGGGTGTGGTAGGATAAGGTAGGATGGGGTTGGGTTGGATGGTGATGTGGGGGTATGTTGGAGTGGGGGAGGTGTGGGGTGGGATAGGGTAGGGTAGTGTAGGATGAGGTGGGTTGGTTGGGTGGGTAGGTTGGTTACGGGATGGGGGTATGATGGGAAGTGAAGGGGTAGGGTAGGGTAGTGTTGAGGTGCAGGCGGGCTGGGGTGTAGGGTAAGATAGTGCACGGTGTGGGTTGGGTGAGAGTGGGGTGTGGGTGGGATGGGTCATTGTGGGTTAGGGTAGGGTGGGGTGGTTGTGGGTTGGGCTTGGGTTTCGTAGGGTAGGGTGGGGAGGGTGTTGGTGTATGGTGAGGTGGTATTTTTAGGGATGGGGATGGTGTGGGCTTGGGTAGGGTAGGATGGGGTGGGTGGGTTGGGGTGTGGTGGGATGGGGTAGGGTAGGTCGGTGTAGGGTAGGGTATGGAAGGATGGGGTGTGGTTGGATGGGGATGTGGGGATATGGTGGAGTGGGGTTGGGGTGGGCTATGTAGGGTAGGGTAGAGTAGGGTAGGGTATGTTAGGATGGGGTGGGTTGGGGTTTGATGGGGATGAGGGATATGATTGAGTGGGGTTGGGATGGGTAAGTGTGGGGTAGGGTAGGGTGGGGTGGTTGTAGTGTGGGCCTGGGTGGGGTAGGGTAGTTTGGGGAGGGGTGTTGGTGTGCGATGGAGTGGTATTTTGGGTGGATGGGGATGGGACGGGGTGGGATGGGGTAGGGTAGAGTAGTATAGGATGGGGTTGTTGTGTTGGGTGAGTAGGGTGAATATGGGATGGCGGTGTGGTGGTTAGGGATGGGGTAGGGTAAGTTGTGGTGGGGTCGGGGAAGGTGGTGGGATGGTAGGGTAAGGTGGTTTAGGGTTAGGGTAGGGTAAGGTAGGATGGGGTGGGGTTTGATAGAGTTGGGGATGTGTGGATATGGTGGAGTGAGGTGTGGTGGGGTGGGATAGAGTAGGGTAAGCTAGAGTAGGTAGGGTAAGGTAGGATGGCGGTGGGTTGGATAGGGATTTGGGGATATGGTGGAGTGGGGTGGGGTGGGTATGATAGGGTGGGATAAGGTAGGTAGGGGTGGGTTGAGGTGCGGGTTGGCTGGGGTGGGCTGAAGGTTGGCTTGGGTGGTGTTGGGTAGTGTCGGGTGGGGTGTAGTTGGGTGGGTTGGGTTTGGCTGGGTAGAGTAGAGTAGGATAAGGTAGGGTAGGGAGGTTTGGTGATGGGATGGATGTTGGTGTCGTGTAGGGTGGGTTGTGTTTGTTTTGGGATAGGGGTGGGTGGGTTGGGTGGTTATGGAATGGGGTGAGGGTTGGCTGATGGTGTGTGGGGGTAGTGTCGGGTGGCGTGTAGTTAGGTGGGGTGGGGTAGGCTGGGTAGAGTAGGGTAGGTTAGCGTAGGGAGGTGTAGTGAGGTGAGGGGAGGGATATTGGGGTCGTGTAGGGTGGGGTGGGGTTGTTTTGAGATTGGATGTGGTGGGATGAGGTGGGATAGTGTAGGGTTGTGTAGGGTGGGGAAGGGTAACGTAGGATGGGGTGGGTGCGTTTGGTGAGGTGGTTATGGGATGGGGTGGGGTGGGGTGGGGTAGATAGTGTAGGGTAGGGTAGTGTAGGGTGGGGTATGGTATGGTAGGTTAGGGTAAGGTAGGATCGGGTGGGGTTGGATGGGGATGTGGAGATATGGTGGGGTGGGGTGGCGTTGGTGGGATATGGTAGGGTAGTGTAAAGAATGGTAGGAGGGAGTAGGGTAGGGTAGGGTAACGTAGGATGGGGTGGGGTTCGATTGGGATGAGGGGATATGGTGGAGTGGGGATGGGGTGGGGTGGGGTGGAATGGTGTAGGGTTGGTTAGGGGTGAGTGGCGGATGGGCTGGAGTGGGGTGGGGTAGGGGTAGGCTGGGGTGGTGTTGGGAGGGTGGGATGGGGTGGGGTACGGTTGGGGTGGGGTGGGTGGCTGATGGGCTGGAGTGGGATGAGGTTGGACTTGGGTATTGTGGTGTGGGGAGGGCTGTTTTGGTCGTGTAGGGTGGGTTGGGGATGTTTTGGAATAGGGGTGGGTGGGATACGTTGGGTGGTTATGGAATGGGGTGGGGAGGGATGGAGTGGGGTGGGGTGGGGTAGGGAAGGGTAGGGTGTTGTAGGGTGGAGTAGGTATGGATGGATGGAGTGGTGTTGGCTGGGGATGTGGGTATATGGTGGAGTCGAGGTAGTGTGGGGTGGGGTGGGTTGGGTTGGGGTAGGGTAGGGTAGGATAGGATAAGGTGGAGTAGTGTAGGATAAGGTAGGATGGGGTTGGGTTGGATAGGATGTGGGGATATGGTGGAGTGAGGTGCGGGTGGTGTGGGATAGGGTAGGCTAGGGGTGGGGTTAGTTGCGGGTGGGCTGGGGTGGCGTGAGTGTGGGCTGGGGTGGTGTGGGGTAGGGTCGGGTGGGCAGGCTTTGGGATTTAGTGTGTGGGTTGGTGTGTGGTGGGAATGGGTGGGGTGGGGTAGTGTAGGGTAGGGTATGGTAGGGTAGGGTAGAGAGCGGTGTTGGGGTCGTTTTGAAATAGGGTGGGGTGGGGTAGTTTGGATTGGGTTGTGGGGATATAGTGGAGTGGGGGCGGGGTTGGGTGGTGAAGGGCAGAGTAGGATAGGGTAGGTTAGGGTAGGTAGGTATCATTAAAAACCACTTAAGATATGGTTATGCCGGAGTCAATTTTTATACACTCCTACAAGGCAGTTTATCAGGTATCAAAAGAAACCGCTTAAGATATGGTTAAGCTAGAGTCAATTTTTATATGATCCAACACGACCGTTTATCAGGTTTCAATAGAAACCGCTTAAGATATGATTAAGCCGGGGATTGCAAATTCTAGCTCTTGTACTACCACTGAACTTTCTAAATTATTAACTTCCTGTCTTACTGCTATTAAAACGCATGTGCTTATGTATTGTGACAAAGTCTTTGAAAGATCAGGTAGAAATCTGTTTTGGTCTATAAATATTTCGAATGAGGTTTTAAATAAATTGAAATCCAGACGTTTTCGTGCTTCAAGTCTCTCTACTTACGATTTTTCTACTCTTTACACTACTCTTCCTCATAATCTTATAAAAGAAAAACTTAATAATTTAATTGAATGGGCTTTTCACAGAGAAGATTCCCTCTATCTTGCATGTAATGTCACACAGTATGGACCACCGGAAAAGTGATTAACTAATGCCAGAAATGCATTTTTCACTTCTAAAGAGCATAAGAATTATACACTTTGGTCATGTCAGAAAGTGTGTGATGCCCTCACCTTTCTACTTGACAATATTTACATTAGATTCGGTACTAAGTTATTTAGACAAATTGTGGGTATTCCGATGGGTACGAATTGCGCACCTCTTGTAGCTGATCTGTTCTTGTATTGTTATGAAAGAGACTTCATGTTGTCGCTTTCAAATGATAACCAATCTGAAATCATTGAAGATTTTAGCTCTACTTCTAGATATTGAGACTATTTATTAAATATTGATAATACTTACTTTGATAGTTTGATCAGTCAGATTTATCCCCCAGAACTTCAGTTAAACAAGGCAAATTCCTCTGATACCGAGGCCCCCTTTTTGGATTTACATTTATCTATTGTAGATGGATTTGTTTCCTGCAAAATTTATGATAAACGTGATGATTTTGATTTCGAGATTGTAAATTTTCCTTTTTTGGATGGTGATGTTCCTCGTGCGACATCGTACGGGGTTTAAATTTCGCAATTAATTCGAATTCGCTAGAGTGTGTAGTCATGTATCCGACTTCAACACTCGTAATAAATTGTTAACCGCTAAACTTCTTAATCAGGGGTATCGGTATCATTAACTACGCCTTTTCAAAATTTTATAGACGTGATTCTGATGTGGTTTCAAAATTCAATGTTGGACTTAAAACACTTCTGCAACAAGGCCTGTCGGAATCCGAATTCTATGGTGACTTAGTATATAAATTTAGAAAAATACATTCTTGTAATGACTTTAGTGCCCAATTTCGTAAAATCGATCGTCGATATATAAAGATTTGGTACAGCATAAATGTTATAAAACAGACTGCATGCTTGGTGGTTAACCCAATCACGGTTGGCAACTTTGATTCCCTCTTTGATTGCACACCGGTAGGTCGGACCTAAGATTATATGACGGTTCCAGCGTGAAAACATAGATGGAATTTTATTTGTTATTCTTTATGTTGGTTGGCGGCTGATGCTCCGTCTTTGGTCGGGCCTCTCGGAGTCTAACTGTTGGTTTTCTTTTGCTCCAGCATTTCTGTTGTTGTATGCTGTCGAGTCCTCAACCTTGTTTCATCTCTGTGGGTTTTTTATTTGTATGTTCTTGGAGATGTTACATTGATGAGTTAGGAAGCCTTCATGCGGACTAAACAAAATTAATGTCTATACCGCTACAGAAGTAAGGGCGAGGATTGTGGCCACGTAAAATCGATTTAAGACCCCCCAGTGGAATTTTTTCCACTGACCGTTCCAAGGCGGTTCTTCTGTGGCGGTTTATATATGTTATTGTTCGTGCTTATTGTATCACATGTGTCTTTTTATTTTGGATGGCCATTAGGCCATTTTGTGGGAAAGTAACTGTCCTTTTGGCCTTCCTCTGTTTGGGTTTCCATTATGGTCTTGTCGCTTCGTGTTTGTGTTTCTTTCCCTGTGGTGTCTATGGTGGGGGGGGGGGGAGTAAGTTAATTGTATCGATTCCTGATCTTTGTTTTACTTCTACTCTGTGCCAAAATGTTTGTCTCCTCACAACCTTTGTTCTGAAGTGAAAGTTAATTTTTGTGGATGTTTTCCTTTAATGCAGTTGAACAGAGCAGGTGAATGTGTGGTGATAAGCTAGTGCTGCAGGGCCACAAGTGATAAAAATGGGAATGTCGTCTTTCAGTATTTGCGGGAAGTACCTGGCAATTTTATACAGATATGATAAAAATGTTTGACTGTTTGACATGGTGACAAGGGGTTCCTATGTTGTATTCGACAACGACATGTACTAGAATATGCTAAGGCGGCTCAACAGAGAATGCGAGGGTGTGGTGATAAGTTAGTGTTGCAAGGCTAAAGGACTAAGCATCCTCCAGTCTGGAAAGCATTCCTGACAAATGACAAGAATAAAAAGTAGCTTATAAGATTCTTACTATGTGTGAGGAATGATGATGATAACGCGGATAGGTGCCAAAATAGGGAGGATATCAGAACGGCATGCATACATGATGGAGTCCACTGACAAGGAACCTACTACAGTTCAAGAGATAGCATCTCTGTACTCCAATCAGGAAAAGACTGATTCAAGGGTGATTCTATACTGCAAATATTCAAATGAGCAGGGATACGAAAGTATACGTGTACACAGCCCGGACAGTGACATATTTTTCATACTTTTGGATTATGCTTATGCACTGACATGTAACATTAACTAGTGTGAAGTTCTGTTGGTTCCCCCAAGTTTTAGTAAAGTACGAGCTAGCCGAAGTATGTATGAGTCGCCCAAACTATGAACGAGCTGATCTGGTCGTTTCCACTTATCATTCGGTCCCTAACTCCCACCGATATGTGTTCGCCCCTTTCCCTTGTCATTTTGCAACACCATTTATACAGGTAAGTTATCTGGTCGAATGAGACAATGGATATGTTGAGATGAGAGCGTGAACTGTTTAAGTTTTCGAACGCGCTCAATCTAATAAAGATCGTGTAACTGAAATTATTTCTGTGTTTACTTTGCAAGTTGACAGTAAATGTGCTAAATACGGAATATTTAATACCCGTAGAAGGTGAAGAATGGCATTTTTCATTTGCAAAGTAATTGAGTGTTGGTTAAAAGTAGAACAGGTCATGGGTGGTAAATGTAGTGTGGTTTATATTGGTGTATTGCGTCGAGAGTTTTGTTATTGCTGTAGCAAGCATGGCTGGTGGGAAGTCAAGGAAAGGTAGAATATGGTAGGATCAAGTGGTATTGGTGAGACGAAATGATTAGGAACAAACTACAAGACGGGCTTAATATGTCTGTCCCAACCCGTGTCGTTTCGACCCATGCCATTTCCCTCTATTCGTATCCCCCTAACAAAATACGTATGCATCCTTTTTGTAGGGAAATAGTATAGTATAGCATTCTTTGACCTGGCTAAGGGTGGAAAAGATAAAGGGATGAGGTTGGTGGGTTGGGGCGGGCAAAACAATGAGTGGGAAGGAGGATTAGGTAGCGTTGTACTGGGGAAAAGGTATGGTTGACTTAGGTCGATGGTCGAGTGTTAATCGACTAGAGAAGAAATGATTGATGGAGGCGAAATTACTTTCATTAATACCAGGGGAGAAAAGGAGAGAAACAAGCCTTGGGTAGAAAATATTCGGTCTAGTCTGTTATCCCGTTGTAGTAAAGACACAAAGTACTGGTGCTCAATTCTTCAGAATGGCCTAAAGGGCATCCTCTAATAGATTATTTGTTTTTTCGGTTTAATGGCGCTTTCGAGATTATTTCCTAAATTTCGAACCGATTGTTAATTAGCTTTGGGCGTTAACATGAGTATTATCATCAGTTTTCTAGCATTTGATAAAGCTGTACGAAATTCAAATGGCCGAAATGATACATAACTGGGCTCCAAATAATGTGTAACAGAGGTCTTAATTGGGCACAGACCTGTAAATATAAGCTGGTCAGCCATTGGTCAAAAAAGTTTATGGAGAACCAGGGGTATATTTTAGAAGTTAACTGTCCTGTCATTGGACAATAACAGTTTCGGTGAAACTAAAATAAGTTATTTGACAAAATAGGTATTTTCTGCAAATTTCAAGAAAAAAATCTTTTTGTTTTGTGGACTGGTTTGAGAGCTATGGCTCCCAAAAATGGGCATTATTTTTTTTAATTGTCATTGTTTATTTTCTGCGGAATCAGGAGTAACCAACTTCAGGAGCCGGAAACTGCATGTGGATGCTGGTCAACATGGTGTTTCTCTACTTTTGATTGATAAAACTAAGCCCAAACTATAATTCTAGATTAAAACTTTGGGTCAGTGAGAGTTGAGAGCGTCAGAATTTCGTGAAAGGCTATAATGGAAGCCTATGGAAAAACATTTACAGGTCTGTGCCCAATTACTACTGTTTGCTATTGTGTAACACGATAGTTATGCAAATAGCTCATATTCATTTGTTTACGTCTGCTTACATCTGATAGGACAATAGATTGTTGGGTGTAGATCTGATCCAACCGAAATGCGCCAGGTGTAAATTCTTTCTATATGTATTTAAAGTATCAGAGTCACACACGCGCCATATTATGGAAGTAAATACTTCGAACTCAGGTATACTAATTCATTTCAGTTATGTGTTTATATTTTCGTCCGTAACAGCGCACAGAGATTTAGTTTAATAAGTTATTCCACAGGAACTTGTTATTTAGTGTTTCCCACAAACTTCGAAAAGAGCAGAGTGCTGGCTCAGAAAAAGGACACTTTCTATGCAGGAACGCTGTCTAAAAAGGGCACTTTGTTACCATCATGCTTTCAAAATGGCCAAATAAAGACCTTGCATGCTTTATAATCAATACTCAGTAGCATACTGTAACCTACTATGATGATTAAAAGGTTTCTTTTATATAGAGGAAATTGTTTTGGCAGATTTTCTCAAGAATGTTTTTCACACCTACATAGGGGAGCAGGGTGGGCAAGAAGGGCAGCAGGGTGGACCGAGAGGGCAGCAGGTTGCAACACCCTGCTATAACTCATTAGGGAAAACACTATTCTTATTATCAAGACTTTATCAACCGAAAATACTTAAGACACACAAACATCAGCATGCACCAGGTCAGCAATTCCTACAGCATAGCAGTGTCCTGAATTATTTCTGATATGTTGACATTGATTACAAGTGAAATAAATATCGTCAGAAACCGATAAATCCAAGCCCGAGCACAGCCCTCAACACCAAAAAGAAAAACAAACGTGTTTTAAACCATTAATAAGACGTTTTATAGCCAGGCCAAACCAAATCACGGCATTTCTTCCTTTTGGCAGGTCTATAGGCATGATGGATGGAACTAGCCTGCCAAACAAAGTTAAAGCTCGGTTGTCGAAAAATTATGGTTTATACCAACGTAAACAATATTCAGACCCTTTACAGGCTATAAGGTTGATATGTTATTGAGTTAAACAAGTTAAAGGGCTGGTTATAGAAATTCTTGTCATTAATTTGAATGCTAAGCGTAATGAATATTTGATAGATACCAAACGTTTCCCACTTATTGGCCAAAGGTTCATGTTACAGTTTTAAATATGAAACAATTTCGAAAATGTACCTGTCAGTTGTCTCTGATTCATCTTCAAAAAAATAATACCAAAAGGTCTACAGGTTGGTTTTTATATACACTTTATGTTTATAAGGCTTTAAGTAATGAGATATACGAGGGATTGTCAAACATCTATCAAATGCCTGATTGAAAGACATGGTTGGATCAATTCCCTACCTAAACATTTAAGTTAGGTAGGTGCAATTACGTTTAGCTTTCATTTCATAAGACAAGTCTTATGATTCCTTCGATTAGACTTTTATGACTACTGGAATGCATTGGATCAGCATTACGCCTGCTTGGATTAGCAGTGTATAAGCTTAGAAAAGCCGAGTTGCTTGATACGCTCGGGTTTCTAACGCTTATACAAATACCTTTGAAAATCCGATAGTTAGCTGTGTGTAAACACGTATAGGCGGCTTGGTGTTTGTAAAGTAGAAGTAAAACAAAGATCAGGAATTGATACAATTAACTTACTCCAACACCAAAGACATCAAAGGGACAGAAACACCCACACACGGAGCGACCAGACCATAATGGAAACCTAAAATTAGGAAGCCCAAAAGGACAGTTACTTTGTGTGTGTTGATGTCTAACGTACTCATCAATACAGTATTATCATTTTGGAGATGTTGCTTCCAATTTTGTGGGACTTTTTTACCCGACACTGAGATTAAATGGCATTTCAAGCCCAGTCGCCACATGAAACCAATAGGGTTTATAAGCATGCACGACCGCATTGCACCGCTTTGCCTAGGCAGGCTATGGTCATCTAAGCGGTTTACCAGTACTCGTGTGCGTTCGGATTAAGCTCTGCGTGGTAGAACCATGCAGCTCATCTATTTCGTCAAGTCCAGATGGGCGGGGCTGGAAACTGAGGTGACATATAACATTTAATCAGATTTAATTCATTTTGATGTAGTCTGTCTTCAGCCCCCATATAAGCTGTTTTGCCTGTATTACCATTGTAGTAGAGTTAAATTGCATTCAAACATAGTGTTGGTGAAAAGAAGCTGAATAATGTTAAATTTTAGTTAAACGAGGTTAGACTGACACTAGCGGAATTCTAACGCTTTATAGTTTTCTGTTCAGCCAGATTAAGCCTACGTCCAATTAGTTGAACCTCCTTAATCAGCTTTGAACAGAGGCTAAACGTTGCTGAAACAGTGGTTGAGCGATATCAAAACTTGACTTACAGGTACGGTCAAAGTTAAGGACTAAATTTGCTTAGAGCATTTGCCTAGGTACTTTTATTCCCAAACGAAAGTCACATGACAAATTGGGGATGTTTCCGACAAAACGCATTGGGGCTATCTCTCTTCAACCCTCTACTATCACCTGATCCTGACCATAACACCTTTCAACTGTTGTTGTAATTACAGATGACAAAGACTTCGTCTTCTGCTTGGTTGAGGACTGTCTGAAATCAGCAATGGACGTAAGTGATGAAATGGAACTTATTTTCATGAAGGGACACAAGTCCCCGGAACAGTCTGATTCCGAAACAGACGAACAAATGGAACAACCCTGTCCGTCCGACTGTCACCTAAAGAGCTTTCTATTTGAACATATTGGTCAAATAGACCAGGCGGCCGAGTCAAAGGAAGAAAAAGTGAAACTTTATCTACACACATTCAAAGACTTATTGCAAGCAATAAATGAGGTCGAGTATAGGCTCGATGCATTACTTACCTGAACTATCTTCACATGTAATAACAAGAACGGAAGATTGCAGTACAACATTAGGTTAGCATTTGAAAGCAAACTATGGCACATTGTGAAACAAATGGCCGCTGTCATTTTATGGCTGTTTGTTTAAATTGAAATTCACTGGATCATATTTTCTATTAAGTATATCTACAGTCAACCCTCTCGATACCGACATTCGACAAAATTTGTTATAACACCAATTACAATGAAACAAATCATAAGCTCATTTTGAGACGGTTTATGGAGACATTCAAGAAAATGTCAATTATTTAATACTCTATGAATCAAATCGGTGAGGCGATCCCTAACAAATGTCCACAACATTTGTTTCCGGAAGTATTTAAGAAATAATTCAAATATGACGGACTAAATTGCTGATTACCTAAGGATTACTGTATATTCTAACACAGCGTGCCTATATAGGCAGTGGAAAAGAACTGTGTTTTAGTCTGCAACAAATCACGGCTTAGAAGAGCGTGATGAGTGACGTGATTAAAACTACGAATTTGTGACGTCTCAAGTCGATTTCCTTGATGTTAGACGGTGTAACGTCATTTTCTCGCATCGACAACGTTAGATTAGAGACATCAACTGGAAAGAAATACAAACATGAAAACGCTAATAAAAACATCACACGCGGTAAACCAAACGGACTTACTTGCCAACAAAACAGTCAAAGTCAATTTTGTATCATCAAAATCTCTTAATTGTTTATGTATCAAAGTTAAATCACTATCGTTTACAAAAGCATTCATGCAAACACAAATCAAGATTCCTATTTAGTTTTGACATCTTAGCCAGATGAAGAATCGGCCTTGCCAAAAAGGAATTCTTATTTAGACTAAACAGAATTTAGCCTGATCGGGAATCTGGCCAAACTATTTTTGCCAGATCCGGATTCTGGCTAGGTCAAACAAAAATTACTATTTGACCTAGCCAGATAGGTTCTTGCTAAATTTCTATTTGGCCTACGACATATGCATTGACTAAAAACTTATTTTGGATAGCCGTTTGGCTGTTTTGTGGGCAAGTATGTCCGTTTGGTTTACCGCTTGTGATGTTTTATTAGCGTTTTCCTGTTTGAAATTCTTTCCAGTTGATGTCTCTTATGGGAACTGGGTTACTCTTTCGATTCCTGAGCATCTCTTTCACTCCTATTTTTTGATCATTTGATATATATATGCAAGATTAACATTCCAAACATGAAATACGTTATGGATTACCGAGTATTAGGCACATACTCATTAGTCGATACCATTTGTGTTGGTCGATTACATATTTTACAAGACTGTTTAAAGAAACGCTTTAAAAACTGACAATGATAGGTATCTTTTGGTAATCTTCGAATTAATCCCATCTTATAAATCCATTTTACAGTGTCGATGTGTCATATGAATGGTGAAACTTAGGGTTAGGGTTAGAAAATGCCTAATCCTACTTGGTAATCCACCATCCAATTCGTTCCGCTTTTTTTATTGCAGATGCTTGCCAAATTATTTGTAATACTTTTGAAGTTCATCACTTATTGCTTCACTTTAAAGTGTTTTCTTACGATACTATGTTAAACCTCCGGTAATGGCTTTTAGGTAGTTTGTTTGTTATAAATAATTACTTATCCTTTGTCTTTGGTAATATATCAATTATGTATTAGGTATTAAGTAATCGTTTTGTGTTTAAGAAATTAATAATCGACCTCTAATTAGATCGCATTAGGTTTTGTTGTAGCTTAAATATGGAATAAATGATAAGACATTGTTAATTAATGTTTTCCGTAAGGGATGGCTTACTAAAGGCTTATCATTTTTTTCTCACACATATGCACAACCAGAAAGCGTAACATTAAATTAAAAGAGGCAGATTACCATTTTAACAGAGGTATGCCTTTATACAACAAGATTACCAAAGGCTTAAAATTTATTTCAACCAGATAAAATATCCAAAATCAAAATGTATTAAAATACGTGGCAGATTACCGGGTCTTCGAACACAGAACCGTTCATAAACACCTAAACGTGATGCAATAAATTATAGATTACCGAAAGCTTAGTGACCATTTGACACTGATACTTGATAAAAATCCAAAATAGATGGAATAAGTAATGAATTAGCAAAGGTTTATCATTTATATGGCATAAATAACTACGTTACTGACTAAAGCGATGTGATTAGTACAGGCTTATTAAAGAATTTGGGGATATTTGACATGGACCATTTACTAGAAACCTAAAAGTGATGTCATCATTGTTGGATTACCATAGGCGTCTCATTCTTTTGATACATATGCATGATTAAAATCAACATAAGACGGAATAAGATACCGTAAATGATAAGAATTCTACTAAAATTCCATACGTGACCGACTTTTTTGCTTTCCTCTTTTGTGGTTTCTACTAGGGTCTAGCTACTTCTTGTTTCTGTTCCTTTCCTTAGGTGTCTCTGATGAGAGGTGCAAGTATTTTTTTTTTCGATTCTGGATCATCGATTGTCATAGGTTGTGGCTTACCTAAGGATTTTCGGATATTTTACACACAAACATGTCTGAAGTCGAAAATTGTAGACGCTTAAAATAGATATCACCTCCCAAGTGAAATAACTTTTTTATGACAATCCAAGGCGAATGTTCTGTCGAGGTTTATTTTGAATGTAAGCATTGCTTTAATATTTTTATTTTATTCTGGAAAGCAGTTTGAACATTTTATGTGATAATAATCCTCCTTTTGTCCGCTATAGGTTTATTGTCTAATGTTTTATTTACTTCGTGTACGTGGTTTTCCACTCGTGTGTCTCAGATTGGAAGAGGGGGTAACTGTATGGATTTCTGATCATTTGCCTCACTCCTATTTTGCATGTTTTTGACGCATATACAAAACTAAAGTCCCAAATATGGATGGAATAAGTCGCGGATTTCCAAAGGATTACCGAATATTAGACACTGAACCATAATTTAATACGTAAAGGTGAATCCTAACAGAAACACTTTAAAAAGCTGAATGTGATGACAACGTTGATTGATTGATTGACAATTGTTTGTTTGAGTTGAGGTTTAACGTCCCCGTCAACACAATTTAGGTCATTATGGAGACATTGCTTCCAATTTTGTGGGACTCAATCCCTGCCGCCCAATAAAACCAATAGGGTTTACATGCATGGACGGGCCGACTCGCAGCAGTTTACCTGGGCAGTCTTAGACCTTCTAAGCAGATTACCAGTACTCATGTGCGGTCAGTATCAACTCTGCGTGGAAGCATCGTGCAACCCTTCTATTTCTCCAAGGCCCGATGGGCGGATGATTGATTGACAAAGGAGGGTTAATTCAATTATACCGATTCCTGGTCAATGCTTTACTTCTATTTTACCATTCATTACACACCTTTAAACTACTGAAAGCCTGTAATATAATAAGAGGTGGATTACCTATTTCATAAACACACAACCATCACTAAATACCTTAATTCTATGCACCTATTGATAGATTACCAAAGGCTGATAGTTTTTTGACACAGACACACTTAATTAATGCTACCGAACGCACAGCCTTTCGAAAACACCTAAACTAATGCCATAAGTGATAGAATACTAAAGGATTTATTAATAATTTGACACGTAGCACGTGTAATATATACTTTAAACTTAAATAATCCATCAAGTTTATCACCAATATCGGCTATTCCATATATCCTGTTCGTCAAAACGTTTGGTTTTCTTTGGTAATCATTTGGTTATCCATCAATGATGGCACAATGTTTAGGTCTTTGGTTCTGGTTGTGTGTAAAGTATCCGGTTATCCTAGTAATCCGCCACTTATTAAATCCCGTTTGCATTTAAATAATATACATGTTTCATGCAAATCGTAAACCTTTGGTAATCCATTTTTTATCCAGATTTCGGGTTTTTCCTATGTTGGGGTTTCCATTATTGACTGGTCGCTTTGTGTTTGTGTTTCTTTCCCTTTGGTGTCTTTTGTGGGTGGTCTAAGTTAATTGTATCGATTCCTGATCTTTGTTTTACTTCTACTTTTCATAGTGTACCTATGTAAAAGTTTCGGTAATAGTTCGGTAATCCTTCACTTATGACCTTTCTTTTAGGTCTTTAATTATTTTTTTGGATTACATATCAGAACTAATTTGGCACTCCGCCAATAGTTCTTTCACTTTAGCGTATCTAATAGTGTTGTTTGTGCCTTATAAGTGGTAAACTTAAGGTAGTCCATCAAATCTATCAACACATTCGGGTGTTCGATAGATCCCCTGTCTAAAATAATTGGTAATACTCTGGTAATCCTTTGGTAATCCATCACTTATGATGCAATTTGCAGGTCTATATCGATGGTTCGAGAAAAAAATCAGGGTTATCTTTTGGTAATCCGCCATTTATTCTTATATAGTTCATCACTTATAACAAAGGCCTTGGCTGTTTTAACGTTTATTGGTGTCGAATTAAATGTAAACCTGTGGTAATCAATCAAGGATGGCATCATTCGTAGGCCCAGTGGAAATCTTCCACTGACCGTTCCTAGGCGGCTCTTCTGTGGCGATTTATTTATGTTGTTGTTTGTTGCTTACTGTGTGTATCACTTGTGTCTTTTGGTTTTGGATGGCCATATGGCCATTTTGTGGGAAAGTAACTGTCCTTATGGCCTTCCTTTGTTTAGGTTTCCATTATGGTCTGGTCGCTTAATGTTTGTATTTCTTTCCCTTTGGTGTCTTTTATGGGTGGAGTAAGTTAATTGTATCAATTCCTGATCTTTGTTTTACTTCTACTTTAAGTAATAGTGTTGGGGGCAGATATTCGGTATACTTTTGTTAAACTTCAATTATTCCATAACTTAACATATTCAGTAGTGTATCTGTGCCAAAAAATGGAAAACATAATGTAATAAATAATGCTTATCATCACTATCTGTTAAATTGATAATCTGTTTGATAATTTTGGTAATCCTTTTGTAAACTTTGTAATACTTATTGCCCCCATTATATGTTTTAGTGATGGTTTGGGGCAATTATCAGGCAATTATTCCAGTAAGTAAGCATATTTAACAGTGTGTCTGTGTCATATCAATGGTCTCGTAAACTTATTGTAATTCAATAATTGTAGCATCACTTTCGTCTGTTCTATATCTTATCTGTGTCACAATATTGGTAATTATTTGTTCATCCAGAATTAATGGCACCATGTGTATGTTTATATGTGTCTATCAATGGTAAACCCACGGAAATCCATTAACTATACCATCATTTTCGACTGTTTCATAGCTTATCGGTGTCAAAATATTTGCATTATTTTGTTGTCACTTATGGAATCATTCGTAGTTCTTAAGTTTTGGTTTGGATTAAAATATTCGGTTATCCACCAATTATTATATCCTGTTTGCATATTTCAAACTGATTATGTTTCTCAAAAGTCGAAAACCTTAGGTAATCCATCACTTAAATCATAGCTTTCAGCTGTTTAATAGTCGTCGTATGTCACGTTTTGGCAATATTTTGGTACTTTATCACTTTTGGTCTCTCTTTAAGGTATACTAGTGGTTTTTGGGTAAAATAGCCTATTTCATAGAATATCATGATGATAAAGTTAAGATAATCCATACATTTTATCCTCACTTTCCGCTGCTCCATAAATCCTCTGTGTCAACTGATACAATCAAATCCCAAATCCTCCTTACAGCATCACCAGGGAAAGAAATCGAAACATTGAGTGTCAACAATAAATTAAACGGACAACCGCCAAACCGAGTCAGCAGCTCTTTCCCAAACAGGTGGTGACTCAGAATACCCAAACGTAACCCAAAATGAATAACAAACATAACGGAGAAAGAATAAGAATCAGCAACAAGACAAACATGAACTTGGACGTACAAATGCAACTAAACGGAACACCAAAAAAAGGTGGGAAGAATAGGAATCATTAATAAAACAACGTGTATTATTAGGGAAAGAATTAGAAATACATGCACAAAACAGGAAGGAACCACAGCAAAAGCACCGACTTGGAACGGTCATTAAATAATACTGGTGGGTTTAAGTATACTTTACGGGATCCCAACCATCACCCTCACTATTACTGTGGTTCAAACATGTATTTGTTCGGTCCGCGTGAAGGTTTTCTAACTCATCAGTGTACCAACTCGGCAAACAAAGAAATCACAATTAAAGTCAAGATGACACAAGGATGAGGACTCGACAGTAAAACGCGTTGAGACATCCGCCACTGAACACAACGCCACAGAAAAAAACTGGAGCAAAAGAAAACCAGCAGTTGAACCCCGTTGGACTAAGCAACAGACATAAAAGTTCCGGCTCCGACCAACAAATAAAGATTAGCTTTACGTCTGAGCCATCATAGGGTCTGAACCATGAGCCACCAGCGTGCAATTAAGGAGGAAAGCATAATGTCCGACCGTGATTGGACAATGCATGCAGACTGTTGAATAGCATTTATATCGTACCAATGCGTGTGTAACGTTTAATAATTTTCTGAAACTGATCTGAAAAGTTAGGTTTTCCTTTAAATTTTCTCAATTTATATATAATATCGCCGAAAAATTCAGGCTGTGATATCCCCTGTATCAAAAGTCTATTTAATCCAACCCCAAATTTTGAAATTAATTGATAGTGTCGGCGATAAAACTTAAAGTTTGGTAATTCACTGGTAAACCTTTGGATCACTTATGGTTCGCCTTATGGGTCTTTAGCAATGGTTTGAAAAAAATTCGGTTATCTATTGGTTATGTACCAATTATTCCATCCCGTTAGTATACTTAATGATAAATGTTTCAAGTAAACAGTAAACCTTCTATAGTCCATCACATTTAGCAAAGGCATCGGCTGTGTTATAGTATATCTGTCTGGAATCAATGACAGTCCTTTGGCAATCTATTACCAAATTCATAATTCGTAAGCCTTTCGAACTAGTCTTGAGGCAGATATTCCGTTAAACTTTGGTAATCGGCCAATTTGTCCATCACGTTAGCATATTTGATAGTGTATTTGTAACGTAGGTAATCAATCAAACCTATTGACTGTTTTTGATAGATTATATGTGTAGATATTATGGCAATCGTTTGGTAATCTATCACTAATGATCCCATTTATAAGTTTTCAGCAATGTATTTTGAGGCAAATATTCGTTATACTTCGGAAATCCAGTTATTCCATCGCGTAAGCATATCACATCGTAGGCATTTGTCACATTTATGGTAAACTTAAGGTAAGCCATCAATTATATCTGCTGTTAAAAATCTTAGCTGTGTCAAAGAATCGGTAATCCTTTGGTAATCCGTCACTTATAGCACCACTTGTAGGTCTTAAGTACTGCTTTTGAGTAAAATATCTTGTTGCATATCGATAACCTTGGTTACCTTGCATCACATATAACTTAGCTTTATGCTGTTTCATAGTGTACCAATGTCATATGTTGGGCAACACTTTCGTTATCTTTTACTCATGTAGGTCTCTTGATATTATATAATCAATCTGCTGTTTCATAACTTAGCTGTGTCATACTATTCGTTATCCTTTGGTAAAATTTTGCTCACTCAGACCCCTAAAATAAAAGACTTTGAAATTTGTTGATTTTTTCATGAATTTTCGGAAGATAATATGGTCTTGTGTGCATACCCCAGAACATGACTTTTTTAGTTCGACAAACTAACAACTTTTTTACTACTGGAGGGTTAGGGGAATCCCTTTGGTAGATTGTAGAACGTTAAGCTACCACCCTGCACGCTTTAATTTGCATACAAACGTCAAAAAACAAGCTTACAAGGGCCATTTTTTTCGAAAATTGGGCAGTGAAATTTTTTTATGTCACTATAACATTTTTATCCCTTATCCTAGCCCAAAAATACATAAAGCACATGAAAACCCTGATAGTAGGCTCCAACTTTTGAATGGGGACCCCCTAAATATATTCACTAATAAAAAAGTTATTCAAGAGATATAAGCTAACGGAATTCGAAATTGGCAGTAGGACCCTAATTAGGGTTAGGGTTAGGGGTTAGGGTTAGGGTTAGGGTAGGGGTTGAAACGAATTTGTCCACAAATTTTGTCCAAAGATTAGGGTTAGGGTTAGGGTTAGAGGTTAGGATTAGGTTTATGGTTATGGAAGGGAATTTTTGCTACCTTGTAACTAGTTGCAACTCCATGCAGTCAGGCATTTAGTCACGTGATGTGAATGAGCTAATGGCAATTGTGCCTTCGAAAGTATGTTTTCATTATAGGCTGTTCGTTGATATATGTGAAGGTGTTTGAAAACTTTTAATTATGTTGGATGTAAAACAGACGTTAGTACACCATTGTCATTTTAAGCGTAACTGGAAGTAGCAATTAGATGGGGGAAATATGTTTAAAATCTCTTTGAAGAACTGTTCGCGTAATGTTTTTCTGTTGTTTTTGAAGCCATACTATGTAATCATGTCGAGCCAGTCTATGTACCGTACATTTTAGACAATCAGAGGCTGTTACCTAGATTAATGAGCATTCTATTGACATAATATGACAACAGCCATGTTTGAATTAGCGGAAAAGAGAAAGATCATAGGAAAAATCGTCGTCAACCTATGTAAGAAATATTGCCGATATATCTACGTCTCCGATATCACCTACATAGTGCTGACGGGGTCATCGAATCTCCTATCAAACAAAGATGGTTATAAAAAAACTCAACAGTTAGCCTAAGCCTTTACCGCAACGTTAGAATAAGCCTTAACCTTACCATAAGTTTACCTAACACATAGCCACAATTTTAGACTAAACCTTAACCTCATGACTTAGCTTTTAATCTCAAGACTTAGCCATAAACTTGAAGACTTAGCCTTAACCTCAAAGTAAGACATAGACTTAATCTAGACTTTTAATAGATGTCGTAGATGGGGAACGATGTTAAACATATATTGCGAACTACTCTAAGTCTGCCATAGCCTTAATCATAGACTTAGCCTTAAACCTCAAGACTTAGCCTTAACCTCATTCAACAGTTAGCCTAAGCCTTTACCTCAACGTTAGAATTAGCCTTAACCTTAACATAAGTTTACCTAACACAGCCACAATTTTAGACTAAACCTTAACCTCAAGACTTAGCTAGGAGTAGGAGGTTGAAGCGAACTTGTCCACAAATTTAGTCCAAAGCTGATCCTTACACAGAGCTTGAACCTGACCCTGAGCCTGATCCCGACCCTGAACCTGCTCCCGATCCTGAACCTGATCCTGACCCTGAACCTGATCCTGACGCTGATCTCGATCCTGCGCCTGATCCCGACCCTGAGCTTGATGCTGACCTGACCCTGATCCAGAGCCTGATCCCGACCATGAGCCTGATCCTAGTATAGCCAATTTTTCTAAGACATCTCTGTTGGCACATCTTTCTGTGTCACGTAGGAACAACATGGAATTATGATCAAACTAAGTGATCTTGCTCTTCCTCTACATGTCGTAAGTAGCCTGGTTTGTCTTTTGTTTTCTCAAACGCTCACAAGATGAATCATGAATTTATGAAAGAAGTACACTTTGAACATTTTAATGTGGCATGATTTTAATAGAGTGCAATTGTCTCAGAACTGCATTGCAAAATCTTAATATGAAACTACAAAGACAGCAAACAAAGTAAATATGAATTTGGTGTATTACATGTTCTAACTTAAAACTGTTCTGAACATGTCTGAAAGTTGAATGATCAGGGCTTAATTCAATCAGACCCCACATTCCATCCAAATTACCACAAGAAAAAGACGCTAATACATTAAATTACATAAAATGAAAATATAGGCAGTTAATAACCCCGAGTCAGCAGGTCTTTCCCAAACAGGTGGTAACATTGAATCAAATATGAGAATGTTTGATAACTGAGATAAGTTTTAAGTCTCTGACGAATTGAAAAAAGAGTTTGTCATATGACAGTGAGGGTTAGGGTTAGGCTTATGGCTAACCCTAAGCCTAACCCTAAACCATGCCCTTGTAGTTGATGACTCTCGGGGTGTTAGGCTTTTCTGATTCGATTTAGTTTTTTCCTGAAGCTGTTGAAAGGATGATCAGGAATGTTGTTCGCACGGCATTCTGTTTGATATTCCGTGTACAGCTGTTTAGTATCTCTATCTACACCAATGAATCTAGTAAGAATCATTGTTTCTTCTGGTTTCCACGAAACAATCGTTCTACTGGCATTGGTTGGAATATGTCTGCTCTGTACTTGTCCTGTGACAATTTCATCATCATTTTGAATGACTTCAGTTTGTATTTCATCGACGCGGGATTCTTCATTTTCGTGTCTATCGTCAGTACGTTAACCACTTGTCTGATCGTGTTTTCTTTTATTATTTAACATGTATGGAATGGAAGGGTGCATTTTTAATACAATGGCAGTTTTGACACATTCCAATTTAAATCTGCTCAAAATCTCAAGCGATTGTAATTTCCTTTGTGTTATTGGCAGTTGCCTCTCAAGTCTACTTAAGTTAAGAAAATCTATGAATTTTTTGTTCATTAACAAACAAATGGATGTTACGAAAGTTAATATGCTTAGCATATCTTCCCTCCTGAGTTTTGTTTGGGCAAGCTTTTCTAGACAAGGTTTGATCCATTGAAAAACTTCATTTTCATAAGTTGAAGTATGACAAATCTTATGTCCTTCAAGTTCACTGAGGATTTGTATGTGATAACTTCCAGCATGCCTTTCAAAAACACTGTCATCATCCTCAATGTCACTCAATGCCCAGAAGCCATAAGTATATCTCCAATTCAATCCTTCATTTTTTTTGCGGAATCATGCTTTCTGATAGCTGGAAAGTATCCAAGCTTTAAATTGTTAATTCCTTGTTTCATTGCATTTTCTAATTTTGAGTTGTCGTTGATAAGTTGTTGCAATGGCTTAAAGACAATAGGCCATTTACACTTCTGTGCATTTATGAACGTTTCTGATAGGTGTTTAGTGGTTACGCCGCCTACAAGCCTCTTGTTTTCATTTCCACTCGTTGCCTTTAAAAGAAGGAGAAAATCTTCGAATCTCAAAAACACTGAGCCTGTTGTATGCAAGTCTTTTAACAAACATAAAATGATACGCGTTCCTAATGCTATTTCACTGGCATCAAGCAGGTCGGCAATCCCAAACAATCTAGAAATTTGGGTCTGTGTCTTTGGGTTCTTTGTGAAAATGTTCAAAGGCGGAGTTGAATGTTCATCCAAGCAACAAGTGAAACAATTTTCCAACGAAAGAAACCCCAGTTGATCAGTAAGACTTCGCGTATGATAATCCAGCCCTGGTCCAAGGTTAATGGCATATATTCTGGAAGAATATGAGAAAGGGTGACCCCATAAAAGTTTTTCACATGCAAGCTCGTATTAGTAGGCACTCCAAACGGCATAACTGTCTCCTGTGCCCTTTCTGGTAGAATAAATGTCCTGCAATTTCGATTGAAGATGAAGTCCAACTTCACGCAAGCAGTCCATTACCCTAAGGTCATAAATTGTGCTGAATGGTGCTACCATTGGTTGATCTCAAAGCAATTTGAAAAGATTGTCTGTATTTACTACATCTAAAGCAGCTATGTCTTTTTCAACACTCGGCAGACATACAACAAATTCTAGACGACAATTACCTTGTTTTACCTGACTGAAATTGCTTTTCAGTTCTAAAAGGTAATCAACTGACTCTCTGCGCAGCTTTTGTTGACTAGGTCCTCCCAATATTCCTTCCACCATTATAATTGATCCTGTAATAGGATGGCACATTGTTGAAGGCCGACGATGTGCGATATCAGAGTACATTTGAATAAATCTCACTCGGTCTGGAAACTTAGATACTGCTCTTAGTAAACCAGTCACATCTAGGGATCTGTTATCTAAGTTTGACTGAAAATTCACACATTCGAAAAAAGAGAAAGCAGAGCTTAAATTACCGCGTTCACCTATGACCTTAATGACCCCATTTCGACACCAGAACAAATCCTGAAAGGATGAACTTATGCATATTCCAGTATGGATGCATATGTCATACACTGCCTCCACATCCAAAATTGGCAATGTAATTCTGCTGCGGCATTTTTCACCAAATCTGAAGGAGAATATTACTGGGTAGAATGACGAAGTCAAATCGTCTGTTGTGTTTTCAAGTGCACGTTGAAATGCTTTTAAAATTATCCTTCTGTCATGTGGAAGGATAAACATTTTTGCACCTAATTGGATAAGTCGTGTATAGGCTTCGGAAAAAAAACCCGAGACGCTTGTCCTAGTTTAGGTAAGCATGACGTTTAATAGATTTGAATAACCTTACATCAGCTTAACCCACGGGTGAAAACAAATTGGGTTGTCTCGGCTTTAGAGGTTATTGGATCAACTCGATTACATTTGTAAAGCCTTTAATGAGCTTCAAGTGACAACGTATATACTTGCTTTAGCTTGAATTAGTTGTGTGCTTGTTAGCAATGGTGTTTAAATAGTTTGATTTTTCTTTCAATCACCTCGGATAAGCTCCGTACAGTTTTCGTTCTATTGACATGGTACAGGAATTTGTTATGCGAAAAAGACCTTTTCTATTGTGTTATAGTATTATTTTCCAGACCTCAACATGAGCTGTTCAAGTGAATAATGATGGAGGAAGAGGAAAATATCTACTTATGTGAAACAGCATTCGAAAATGGTGCAACATTTGTGAGTGCATTTGAATCTTCTGAAAATGTGCAGACATTCTTGCATCGAGATGATCACATCCCTATTAGATGTACAGCTGTTGATCTTTACGAGCAAGAACAGTGCCTTTCATTCAAGACGGACGTCGATGGTGTCGTTATAGAATGGAACAATACTGTGGGTATTGATATGCCAATTAGCCATCTGCAGATTGTCCCAAAAGCACAATTGAGGCTTTTATATGGAATGCTCAAGAAACATCTTGATTTACGTTTGTTCTCAGATAGTGCACGACAGTCGTTAAAATGTTGCGTTGGTGTTCAGTTATTCTATGATAGTGCTGGTTGGGAGACCTGGCTTGGTTTCGTGCCTAAACAGGATTCAGGTGTCGTGTTAACCAGGGCCATTATAGAGAAAGTTGCATTTCGTTCGCTTGCTGAATTGAAATTAGTTCTACAAAGGAAGCTTAGAGAACTGGTAGGTACAGGTGTGGCAAAGAATACATTAGCTAAGAACAATTTGTTTAACATAACGAAATTGAGAGTTCTTCCTGATGACCAAAAGGATGTTTTGAGAATGTTTGATGAGGCTTTGGATGAGATGGACATCGCTACAACAGAGGTAGAGAAAATTTTGTTCAGTTTTCGCTTTGGTGACAGGTGTCAAAGACCATTAAAACTCCCCATCGCCAAACAGGAATCTGTAAATAGAATTACAGCGCATGTTGCTGTGAGTGTTTCTGCTAAAGCACCGGCATTGGAAGTTGAATATCCAATTGATCTATTTTGGAGTAAACAAGGGTTGGGAGAAATTGGAAAAAGTGGCAATCTTATAACTGCTTACTCATTTTCCGAGTGTGGAAATTACCAGTCTAATCTTGACGGTAAGATGTTAAACATAAGCCCTGATCTGCGTTCAGTATGCGCCAATTCAGATAGTCTTACTTTTGTACAACTTTATGCAGACACACCTCATCTTTATCCTCAATGTAGATACCATCCTGTATCGGCTGGCATTTTTTTGTTAGATGGAATAATGAAACAACGTACACAGGTTGACAAAGATGCAGAATTATATATCCAAGAAATGAGGAATAATTTTGAACAATTGTCTAATATAATCTGTCGTCTGGAGTTTGTAGTTAAAATTCCTGGATCGCCAGAGTCCATTGATTCTGATGCTCTAATAATTGAAAACAAACTGCGACTCCTGTTACAAAAGTATCCACTTTTGGTACCTTTCAGCCACGAACACTTTATAAATTGTTTGCGCGCCATAGGGCACCATCTCACAAATAGACTAGATAACGAGTATCGGGAATCAAGAGGAACTGGCAAGAGTAAAGCTGTATGGGAAAGTTTCCAGTATGAGCTTGCGTTAGAAAAGATTCTTTACGGGCATCCATTATGTCACATCTCTCGCATTTATTCGATTAACCTTGGGCCTGGCGTTGATTACCCATCTCGCAGTAAGACTGATAGCGATGGCTTTTTGAGTTTGGAGAACTTCTACAGCTGCTGTGTGGACGAGTATACGCATCCACCCGTTTCTGTATACTCTAAGAGCGAATGCATTAAACGCCAAATGAGCAAGACATATGGCGTATTGGATCTGATCGATGCAAGCAAAACAGTCTTAGGGAAACGGATAGTGTACATTTTCTTGAAAGATCTGTTTGACGTTGGGAATGTGCTTGGTTCATTTGATGAGTTCCATTTGGGTCTAAAAATAGACAGTCGACCAGACACCCAGATAAGAGTCGTTGGTGGTACCTCTATTAGAGCGTTGGTTGATTTGGTTGTTAAGGCCAAGAAGGCGAAATATCCAATGGTGATTGCTTGTCTCCTTCGTACCCTGCAACAGAAAGGAGCAGATGTATGTGAAGCATTAAAATTCGGTTTCCGTGAATTAAAACTTGGATACTTTCCGGCTATTAGAGTTTATGATGCTCAAAAGAACGAAGGATTGTACTGGAATTGGTCTTTTGGTTTGTGGGTTATCCTTGATGTGGACAACTGTCCAGCCGAATCAAACAGAATGACGAACTTACTGACTCCACTTGTTGTAAACAGTTTGGAAAATTTGAAACTTTGTCATACGTCCACTTTGAGAAATAGAAAGTTACCCTGGCTTAAACCATGTATTGAGAAATTGATGGACTTAAACTTGAATAATGAAGACATGGTTACTGTGCTGACCTTTATTACATGCATTGCGCGCCTCATGGACGGACATTACATAGATTTCTACAAGCTTGATCGACTTGAAAAAAATCTGCCTAGGCCAGTGACACAACGTCTTTTACAATCACTTCAAATTCAAGACAAGTTTCTTTTGAACAATTTCAATAGGTTTCGATTGTGGAGGTTACACCATTCTTTACCATTCAAATTAACAGATGAACCTTACTCAAAACCTACATTGCAGATAACGGCCGAGACCCCATTGGTTACCAATATCACCCATGAAGAAGAGAGTTTGGAACCTCCAGGATCTATAAGGGACGACGGAGATGTGGACTTAAATCAAGAAAGTTTTGGAAGTGCAGAAATAAAACATTTGCCTTCAAATTACCTTAAACATTGGCTTCCTCATGAACTTGCCATATTGGCAAACTTGAAAGAGAAACACAGTGGTTCGACTAAAAGGCTTTTGTATATGGAGTATCAGAACGAATGTAGAGCTATGGGTATACCTGACAGGTCTTTTGCCGCCTTCAAGAAAAAACTTGAAAGAATGGCTTAAAAATATGGATTGAATAAGATATCAATGTCATCGAACGACTGGACTCATAATTAAATGCTATTTCATATCTAACGCGACTTTGCCTGTTAGGTATATAAATTGGAAATTTCGGTTTGAACATCAGGCCTTGCATTCAAATTAAAGCAAAATTAAAGATTAACTTATGGGTTTAAATTAGGCCTTTAAAACTTTTCATAGGTTTAGAAAAGAAACCTTTTAAACCTATACAAAGTGTCGAAAATAAATTAAACCGAAGTCACACTTAGCCTTCACAGAAATCATTATAGGCTGCAACGGTTGCTTTTTCAAGCATATGTACAATAGAAGTAGAGGCAATGATCAGGAATCGATAAATAAACCCATAGCTCCCATCAGAGACACCAAAGCGGAAAGCCGAAAGGAAAGTTACTTTCCCACAAAATGGCCAATAGGCTATCCAAAATAAGATAACACAAGCGACACAAACACCTAAAGACAAACCATAACAAAAATAAATCGCGACAGAAGAACCGCCTAATAGTGGCACGGTTAAAAGCATTAACATCGGTTTCAGCAAATCGAAAATCCTTATAAAATAAAAGCTAATTATTTCAGAAAATAAAAAAACCTTGTACATTTGGTTTTTTAAGTGTTGTTGAAAGTTGGATTTGAAATTAAACCATAGGTAACATGAAACTCAGAAACCCTTGACAGAGTTTTGAAGGTCCTAGATGAAACTCATTGTTGATACATTCCTTGTTTCTGAAGCAGTAACACATGAAATTTGGCAGAATACAAACACAGAATACAAACTCATTCAGAGACAGAATACTAACACAGAGGCAAACTATACAAAACGTGTTAAAAACTAAACCAGGGACATAATATACCTACCAGTAGAAAAACCTGTGACAGTTAATGCTTATTCAGGGATTGACCAAGATTAACAAGAGACAATAGTTGCTAAGGCGGAAAGAAAACAAGAAAACACGCAACAACAAAGGTTACGTACACTTATCAAGAGACAAAGCATGATAAACAAGGTAAAACATAAACACGGTTTGTGATAAAGTCTTTGAAAGATCAGGAAGAAATCTGTTTTGGTCTATAAAAAATTCGAATAAGGTTTTAAATAAATTGAAATCCAGACGTTTTCGTGCGTCAAGTCCGTCTACTTACGATTTTTACACTCTTTACACTACACTTCCTCATAATCTTATATAAGAAAAACTTAATGATTTAATTGAATGGGATTTTCACAGAGAAGATTCTCTCTATCTTGCATGTAATGTCAGAAATGCATTTTTCACTTCTAAAGAGCATAAGAATTATACACTTTGGTCATGTCAGAAAGTGTGTGATTCCCTCACCTTTCTACTTGACAATATTTATATTAGATTCGGTACTAAGGTACTTTTTATTTTGGCCATTTTGTGGGAAAGTAACTGTCCTTATGGCATTCCTTTGTTTAGGTTTCCATTATGGCCTGGTCGATCCATGTTTGTGCTTCTTTCCCTTTGGTGTCTTTGATGGATGGAGTAAGTTAATTGTATCGATTCCTGATTTTTGTTATACTTCTACTTTACATGAATCTCCTCTGGATAATTATAATTAAGCATTGACTTTGCCTATTTTACAAAGGATGTGGTAATTATTGCCTCATAATATTTACTGTCAATTTTAACAAGAATTACTAACACCCCTCTGAATAAGTATTAATTTTGCTGCCTATGTATCTACTGATTAGCACAGAATATGCAAGATTTAACCCTGCATAAACACACTGATGTATCCCTTGTGTTGGCGTATCACAACATGTTTTGTATAGTTTGTCTCTGGATATTCTGCCACTTATTATGCCATACTTTGATTATTAGTATTGTATATGTCTAATTGTGTTCATCATTTTATTTGGTAAATGGTTTGGCAATCCAGCACTTATGGCAATTCTTTATCTTGTCAAATCCTCTGGTAATCCTCGCTTATTGCATCATATTTGTTTTATATATTGATAAAGTATATGTGTGAAAATTGCAAGTTTTCCATAATCCATAACTTATGTCATCACTTTTGGCTATTGTAAAGTGTATCTGTGCCAATGAATTGGTAATCCTTTGGCAATCTAAAATGTACTATTTTCATTGATTTAAGGTAATTAATCAGGACTCTATGTCAAAAAAGGATACTGCTCTGGTGACCAGCCTTTTACTATATCAAATATGGCCTTTAAGAAGTGTATATGTGTCAAATACATGGTAAGCCATTGTTAAACAATCGAGATTGTCATCACTGTCGGAAATCAAATAGTGTTTATGCTTATGATGAGTGGTTATCTTTGGTAATCAATCACTCATGCTATCACTTCACCGTGTTTTGTTATGGTTCTGCGTCAGGCATATTTACGCTGTTTTTAGTATTTTATAATTTTTTGAATCATATAAGGTTTTTTGTAAATTTTGTTTATGTGCCAACGATAATAGGATTGACGGCAATGATAAGGAATCTGCGCTGTTGTCCAATACTGTCCAATCAAGACACAAAATGGAAAAATGAGCAAGGAATAATTTAACTCTAACGAAAAGCTAGCCATTTACAACTACATCGAGCTACAACTCTATACAGCTAGCTTCTACATTTCCGTTTTGCATTTTATTGTTAATAAGCATTCAAACAATTGTTTGGCACATTTGGCAAAGAAACATAACATAACAGCTATTTGTCGACACATATGTCGATACCGATGGGAGGTGTAAGGTAATTCTATCAATTCCTGTTCATTGCTTCACTTTTATTCTCCAATAATTGTTTTGGGTAACATGTCCGGTTAAACTTCGTTATTCAGCCAGTTAGCCCTTCTCGTTAGCATATCAATTACAGTGTTTGTGTGTCTTATAAATGGATAACTTAAGGTAATCCACCAATCATATCCTCACTGTCTGCTGTTCAATAGATTATCTGAGTGAAAATTTTGGCACTCTTTGGGTAATTTATCACTTATGGCTCCACTTATAGCTTTTTAGTAGAGGTTTTGGGTTAAATATCCCTTTATACTTGGTAATCCGGCACACCATTCCATCCCGTTAGCATATTAGATAGTGGGTCTGTACATATCTCAATCGTTTGGTAATTATTTGGTACCATATCCCTTTCGGTCCCATTTACAGGCTGTAAGTAATGGTTTTGAGGCAAATGTCTAGTTAAACTTTGGTAATCCACCAGTTATTACGACACGCTAGCAAATTTTATCGTGGGTCTGTGGCATATTATAGACACACGTACGGTTTGCGATTCAGTATGTCATCACATTCGGCTGTTTAATAGCTTATCTGTGTCAAACTATTGGTAATCCACCAATTTCGACACGCTAGCATATTTAACAGATTGTCTGTGTCATATTATAGGTACACCTAAGGTAATCGATTAAGTATGTCATCACATTCGGCTGTTTCATAGCTCATCTATGTCAAAATATAGGTACTTCTTTGGTAATCCGCCAATTATTCCGACACGCTAGCATATTTAACAGATGGTCTGTGTCATATTATAGGTACACCAAAGGTAATCGATTAAGTATGTCATCACATTCGGCTGTTTCATAGCTTATCTGTGTCAAAATATTGGTAATCCTTGGGTAATCCGCCAATTATTCCGACACGCTAGCATATTTAATAGTGGGTCTGTGTCATATTATAGGTACACCTAAGGTAATCGATTCAGTATCTAATCACATTCGGCTGTTTCATAGCGTATCTGTGTCAAAATATCGGTAACACTTTTGCCATCCATCACCGATGGCTTTGCGGATTACCCAAGATAATCAGATATTGTACTGAAAAATGGTACTAAAGACCGGCAACAGTTGCCGTATGTGATGGATTACCAAAGAATTAACAATAATTTGACACCCATTAGCTATAAAACAGCCGAAAGTGAAAATATATAAAAGATTGGTCACCTTAAGTTGACAATTTATATGACAAATATACACCTACAAAGGGGGAGGGTATTTGTGATAGATTACCAGCGGATTACCAAAGGATTACCAAAATTCTGACAAAGAAGATCTATGTAACAGGAGATAACAATAATAGAATTGGTAAATTACCTTCCGTTCACCATTCAAATGACACACGTTATTGCGAAAACGGGATGGAATAATTGTGAATAACCGAGGATAACCGAATTATTTTACTAAAAACTAGTACTAAAGACCTACAAATGATGCCTCAGTGATGGATTACCAAAAATGATAATATTCTTGGCGCAGATTAACTACAAAACAGCGGAAAGTGATAATATTATTGATCGGTTACCATAAAGTTAAAATTAAAATGACAAAATATACACCTACAAAGGGGCCATAATTTAAGGATTACCAAAGGATTACCAAAATTCTGACACAGACAATATATTGAACAGCCCTTAGTGATGATAAAATGGATAGATTACCTTCAGGTTATCATTTATATAATAAACATTAATGTGAGAACGGGATGGAATAATTTGTGGTTTTCCCAAGATAATCGGATATTGTACTAAAATCTACAAAAGGTGCCATAAGTGATCGATCAACAAAAAATTACCAATATTTTGACAAAGACCAGATATAAAACAGCCAACGATATGATTCACAGGATCTATGGAACGACCGGAAGTAAAAGCAGAATTGACGGATTACCTTTAGTTTACCATTATTGTGAAAACGGAATGGGATAATTGAAGGATTACCAAGGATCAGTGGTAAGTCTATTTAAAACTAGTACTGAGACCTACAAATGGTGCAATAAGTGATGGATTTCCAAAGGATTACCAATATTTTGGCAAAGATAAGCTATGAAACAGCCACAAGTGATAATATAATTGATGGGTTACTTTAAGTTTGCAAATAAAATGACACCCATACACCTACAAAGGGGGGCATATGTGACGGATTACAAACTGCCGAAAGCGATAATAGAATTGATGGGTTACCTTAAGTTTACAACTAATATGACACACATACGCCTACAAAGTGGGCGGCATATATGATGGATTACCAACGGATTACAAACGGATAACCAACATTCCGACACAGAAGATCTATGGGACATTAGAAAGTGATAATAGAATTTATGGATTACCTTCAGTTTCCCATTCACATGCCCCTAATTATTATGAACACGGGGTGGAATAATTGGCGAAAAACCGAGGATTACCGGTTATTTTTACTCAAAGCTAGTACCGCAAACCTACAAATGGTGCCATAAGTGAGAGATTACCAAAGATTACTAATATGTTTGCGCAGATTACCTACAAAACAGCCGAGAGTGATACTCTTATTAATCTGTTCATTTATATATTTACATTGAAAAAGACAAAGATACACCTACAAAGGGGGGGGGGGGGTCATAGTTATGGATCACCATAGAATTACTAAAGGATTACCAAATTCCTGACACAGTGTATATATGGAAAAACCCTTGGTGATGATAAAATGTATGAATTACCTTCAGTTTACCATTTACTCACATACATTATTGTGAAAACGGGATGGAATAATCTGTACCGAAAACTGGTGCAAAAGACCTACAAAGGTGCCATAAGTGATGGATTACCAAAGGATTACCAATATTAGGACACAGATTAGCTATGAAGCAGCCGAAAGTGAAAATATATAAGAAATAGGTTACCTTTAGTTAACAATTTTTAGAAAGATACACCTACAAAGTTGGTATATGTGATGGATTACCAACCGATTACCAATTTTCTGACACAGAGGATCTATGGGACAGGAGAAAGTGATAATGGAATAGATGGATTACCTTCAGTTTACCATTTAAATGACACACGCTATTGCCAAAAACGGAAAAGAATATTTGGCGAATAACCGAGGACAACCGGATATTTTACTCAAGACGAATACTTAAGACCTATAAATGATGCCATTAGTGATGAATTACCGACGATAACAATATTTAGGGACAGATTAGCTTCGAAACAGCGGGAAGTAATAACCTAAATTTACAATTAAATGGACAAAAAAAACATACAAAGGGGGTCATAAGTTAAGGATTACCAAAGAATTACCAAAGGATTACCAAAATTCTGACACAGAGTATTTATGGAACAGCCATAAGTGATGATAGATTTTATGGATTACCTTCAGTTTACCCTTTATATTACATACATTCTTTTGGAAAACGGGATGGAATAATCGGATATTGTAGTAAAAATGGTCCTGTAAACCTACAAAAGATGCCATGATTGATCGATTACCAAACGGTTACCAATATTTTGACAAAGAGCAGATATAAAACAGCAAAAGTTGTGTTTCACAGGATCCATGAAGCAACCGAAAGAAATAGCAGAATTTACGGATTACCTTCAGTGTACCATTCATGTGACACAGAATATTGTGAAAACGAGATGGAATATTTGGATGATTACCAGGGATCAGGGGAAAGTCTACTAAAAACTAGTACTGATACCTACCAATAGAGCCATAAATGATAGATTACCAAAGGATTACCAATTTTGGCGCAGATTACCTACACAACAGCCGAAAGTGATAATTTTATTGATCGGTTACTTTAAGCTTACATTGAAAATGATGAATGTATAACTACAAAGGGAGGCGTGGGATCCATGGAGCAACCGACAGTAATAGCAGAATATATGTGATTGATAATTCATATGACAAGCATACACCGACGAAGGGGGATATATGTGATGGATTATCAAAATATTACCCAAGAATTACCAAAATTCCGATGCAGAGGATCTTTTGAACAGGTGAAAATGATACTAGAATTGATTGACAGTTTACCATTTATATGACACATATTATTGTGAAAACGGGATGGAATAATTGGAGGATTACCAAGGATCAGCGGAAAGTATACTCAAAACTAGTACTGAGACCTACAAATGGTGCAATAAGTGATTGATTACCAAAGGATTAGCTCTGAAACAGTCGTAAGTTATAATATAATTGATGGGTTACCTTTAGTTTACAATTAATAGGATACATATACAACTACAAAGGGGGGCATGTGTGATGGATTACCATCGGATTACCAAAGGATTACCAACTTTCTGACACAGAGGATCAATGGAACAGGAGAAAGTGATATAAGAATTGATGGATTACCTTCAGTTTACCATTCACATGCCAATAATTATTGTGAACACGGGATGGAATGATTTGCAATAAACCGAGGATAACCGGATATTTTTATTCAAAACTGGTACTGAGGACCTACAAATGGTCCATAAGCGATGGATTACCAATATTTTGACACAGATTAGCTATGAAACGCGAATTAATTTGTTCTGAAAACTGGTACTAAAGACCTACAAAAGGTGCAATACGCGATGGATTACCAATATTTTGACACAGATTAGCTATGAAACAGCCGAAAGTGAAAATATATAAGTGAACGTTTACCTTTAGTTAAAAATTTATATGACAACGATTCACCTACAAAGGGGGTATATTTGATGGATTACCAACGGAATACCAAAGGATTACCAAAATTCAGACACAGAGGATATATGGAACAGGAGATAATGATAATAGAATCGATGGATTACCTTCAGTTTATCATTTAATTGACACACGGTTTTGCCAAAACGGAATAGAATAATTGGCGAATAACCGAGGAAGACCGGATATTTTACTATAAAATAACCTCTTGCAATGTGCCTCGGGCTCTTTTAGATATGAAAAGTAGAAGTAAAGCAATGATTAAGAATCGATAAAATTAACTTACTCCCCTCACAAAACACACCAAAGGGAAAGAAGCATAAGCACGATGGTCCTTCTTTGGTCGGGCCCCACTGACCGTTTGAAGGCGTTTCTTCTGTGGCGGTTTATTTATGTTATTGTTTGTTACTGAGTGTGTGTATCATTTGTGCCGTTTTATTTTGGATGGCCATTAGGCGATTTTGTTGGATAGTAACTGTTCTCTTGGCCTTCCTCTGTTGAAGTTTCCATTATTGTCTGATCGCTTTGTGTTTGTGTTTTTTTCCCTTTGGTGTCTTTGGTGGGAGGGGTAAGTTATTTGTACCGATTCCTGATCATTGTTTCACTTCTACTCTCCTTACTCATCAGTGTAACATCTCCGAGAACATAAAATTCAAACAGCTAAAGCAATGAAACAAGGTTTAGGACTCGACAGCATTAAACAACTAAAATGCTGGAACAAAACAAAACAAAAAAAACAAACAAAAAAAAAAAAAAAAACAGTTAGACTCCGAGTTAAAATTAAATCAACATTAAATACACATATGCCAGTGGTGTTTACAGTATTCAATATGCTAATGTGACGGAATTAATGGCGATAGTCACAGATAGTCTAAGAAACAATCACACAGTGATGATGAAACTGAAGAGTTACCTGCAGTGTACCATTTACTATAGGTGCTGACAGTTGCTGAAGAGTTACCTGAAGTGTACCATTTACTTAGGTAATCTTTCACTTATGGCCTCCCTTTTTGGTCTTTAATTATGGTTTGGGGTAAACTATCAAAAACATTTTGTACTCCGCCAATAATTCTTTCATTTTAGCATATGTAATAGGCTTGTTTATGTCTTATAAGTGCTAAACTTAAGGTAGTCCATCAAATCTATCAACACATTCGGCTGTTCCATACCTCCCCTGTCTCAAACATTTTGGTAAACCTTTGGTGATCCATCACTTATGGCGCAATTTGCAGGTCTATATCAATGGTTCGAGAAAAAAAGTTCTGGGTTATCATTTGGTAATACGCCAATTATGCTATCCCGTTATCATATTTAATGGTACAAATCTTTCAAGTAAATGGAAAACCTTGTGTAGTTCATCACTTATAACAAAGGCCTTGGCTGTTACAACGTATATCGGTGTCGAATTAATTGTAATCCTGTGGTAATCAATCAATTATGGCATCATTCGTAGGTCTATAGTAATAGTGTTTAGGCAGTTATTCCGTACACTTTTGTAAACCGTCAATTATTTCATCACGTAAGCATATTCAGTAATGTATTTGTGCTAAGAAATGGAAAACATAATGTAATCCATAAATCCTATCACCACTGTTTTCTGTTAAATAGATAATCTGTGTGACAATTTGGTAATCCTTTTGTAATCTAATACTTATTGTCCCACTTATATGTTTTTGTGATACTTTTGGGGCTAATGTCCCAATTATACATGGTTATCCGGCAATAATTCCAGTACGTAAGCATATTTAACAGTGGGGCTGTGTCATTTCAGTGGTCTCGTAAACTTATTGTAATCCAATTATTGAAACATCACTTTCATCTGTTCTATAGCTTATTTGTGTCAAAATATTGGTATTCCTTTAGTCATCCAGAACTAATGGCACCATTTGTATGTATATTTTTGTCCATCAATGATAAACCCACGGAAACCCATCAATTATATCATCATTTTCGGCTGTTTCATAGCTTATTTTTAATCACTTATGACACCATCTGTAGGTCTTTAGTTCTGGTTTGGATTAAAATAGCAGGTTATCTTTGATTATCCTCAAATTATTCCATCCCGTTGCATATTTAAAACTGTTTATGCTTCTCGAAAATCGAAAACCTTAGGTAGTCCATCACTTATTATCATAACTTTCTGCTGTTTCATAGTCGTTATATGTCACATTTGGCAAAATTTTGTACTTTATCACTTTTGGCCTCTCTTTAAGGTCTTTGAGTAGTGGTTTTGGGTAAAATATCCGTTTATGCTTCGGTAGTCCTCTATTTACCGTTAGCATATTTCATAGTATATGTTAATGTTAAAGTTAAGATAATCCATACATTTAATCATCACCTTCCGCTGTTCCTTTGAATCGCTTATGGTCCACTTTATGAGTCTTTAGCAAAAGTTCGATAAAATTATTATCTATTGGTTATGTACCAAATATTCCATCCCGATAGTATATTAAATGATAAATGTTTCAAGTAAACGGTAAACCTTATGAAGCCCATCACCTTTAACAAAGGCTTCGTAGCTTTATAGTATATCTATCTGGAATTAATGGTAATCCTTTGGCAATTAATTACCAATGACATCATTCGTAAGCCTTTCGAAATAGTTTTGAGGCAGATATTCCGTTACACTGTGGCCAATTTGTCCATCACGTTAGCATATTTTATAGTGCATCAGTGTCAAAGATGGTAAACGTCGGTAATCAATCAATCCTATTGACTGTTTAATAGATATATGTGTGGAAATATTGGCAATCCTTTGGTAATCTATCAGTATCCCCATTTATAGGTTTTCAGTAATTTATTTTGATGCAAATATTTATTATTTGGAAATCCACCAGTTATTCCATCGCGTAAGCATAACAAATCGTAGGCCCTTGTCATATTTATGGTTATCCTAAGGTCATCCACCAGTTATATCGGCTGTTAAAAAGCTTAGCTGTGTCAAGATATTGGTAATCCTTTGGTAATCCATCACGTATAGCATCATTTGTAGGTCATGTGAATACTTTCGTTATTTTTTACTCATGTAGTTCTCTTGGTATAAAATGATCACTCTCTGCTGTTTCATACTATTGGTAATCCTTTGGTAACTCATCATTAACGGCAGCCTTTTTCTAGGTTTTAGTACTGATTTTGACTAAAATATCCGATTATCCTTGGTAATCCGCCAATTATTCCATCCCGTTTTCGCATTTAATAATGTAAATTCAAATGTTTGGTAAACCTTTGGTAATCTACAATTTATAGTCAAGTAGAAGTAAAACAGAAAAGCAGTACAATTAACTTACTCCTCCCACCAAAGACACCAAAGGAGGAGAAACACAAACACGAATCGACCAAACCATAATGGAAACTTTGACAGAGGAAGGCCAAAAGGACAGTTACTTTCCCACAAAGGTTTTTATACATGATTTTGAGACAAATATTCCGTTTTACTCTGTAAATTCGCTAATCATATATCGTATAAGTGTATTTGATAGTTGGTCTGTGCCATATTAATGGTACATTTATGGTAGATAATTAATCATTACTTTCGGCTGTTTCATAGTTTATATGTGTCAAAATATTGGTAATCCTTTGGTAATTCATCTCTTATAGCACCATTTGTAGGTCTAAAGTACTTGTTTGAGTCAACAATCGTTTTACTCTTGGTTATCCGTCAACTATTCCATCTCGTTAGCACATTTAATAATGTATATGTTTCATGCAAATCGTAAACTTAAGGTACCTTTTTCAACGTTTTGGTAATACGTAATCACTTATGACTGCTCTTTTGGGTTTTAAATAATAGTTTTCTTGATCAAATATCCGATAATGCTTCTGTACTCCACAGATTAATCACTCACGTGTAATACTGTCTGTCATATAAATGGTAAACTGAAGGTAATCCATCAATTCAATTATCACTTTCGGCTGTTCCATAGATCCTCTGTGTCAAATGTTTGGTAGTTTTTAGGTAACCAATCAGTTATGGTCCCTTTTGAAGGTGTAAATGTTTTTGTTTGTTTGATTTGCGGTTTTACGTCCCCGTCAACACTGTAAATGTAATTTTGGAGACGTTGCTTCCAATTTTGTGGGACTTGTACCCAACATTGAGATGAAATGACATCTCAATCACTACCGCCCAATGAAACCAATAGGGATTATAAGCATGGACGGGCCGACTCGCACCGCTCTACCTGGGCAGGCTTGACCGGCCCCGATAGCTCAGTTGGTAAAGTGTCCGCTCCGGGGAACGGGAGGTCACGGGTTCGATCCCAGGCCGCGACATACCAAAGTCGTTAAAAATGGTACTAGCTGCTCCTAGCTTGGCACTCAGATTTACGGGGTAGAGCTACGACTGGTCGACCCAGTGTCAGGATAATGTGACTGGGTGTGGTATCATGTAATGTGTCTGGGACATGATACTTCAGTGAGGCAACACTATAAAAGTGAGCATTGAGCTCCCTGTCACAACCAGACACCGTCGTGATATAACTGAAAAATTGTTGAAAGCGACGTTAAACCCTAATTCACACACACACACACACACACACACACACACACACACACACACACACACACCTGGACAGGCTTGGATCCTCAAAGCTGTTTATCAGTACTCGTGTGCGGGTCGGTTTCAGCTCTGCGTGGAAGCGTCATGCATCCCATATATTTCTTCAAGCCCCGATGGGCGTGGGCCGTGGTGTGAATGTGCCATAGTAATTGTAAAATCAAGGAAACACATCAATTATACCATCACGTTCGACTGTTTGATAGCTTATCCGTGTCAAAATATTAGCACTATTTTGGTATTCAATTACTAATGGAACCTTTTGTTGTTGTTTAATTCTAGTTTTGAGCAAAATATCCGGTTATCTTCGGTAATCCGCCATTTATTCCATCCCGTTTGCATATTTAATAATGTCTATGTTGCACGCAAACCGTAAACCTTAGGAAACCCATCACCTATATCATAGATTTCGGCTGTTTCATAGTGTACATATGTTACATTTTTGGCACTAATTCACTCATGTCCCCTGTTTCAGCTCGTTAAAAAGGGTTTTGGTAAAATATCTGGTTTTGCTTCGGTAAAATTATTCCAAAATTTAAACCAAATTATTCCTTCACGTTACCATCTTAAATAGTAGATATGTGTCTTATAAATGGTAATCTTAAGTTATCTATCAGTTTTATCATCACTTTCTGTTCCATAGGTCCTCTGTGCCAACATTTGGTAATCCATCACTTATGGCTAAATTTGAAGGTATATATCAATGGTTCGAAAATATTTCCTGCTCATCTTTTTAATCCACCAATTATTCTATCCCGTTTGCATATTTAAAAATATATATCTTTCAAGTAACTGGAAAACATTATGTAGTCCATCACTAATTACAAAGGCTTTGGCTGTTCCATAGTATATCTGTGTCGAATAAATTATAATCCTTTAGTAATCAATCACTGATGACATCACTCTTAGGCCTTTAGTAATAGTGTTCCGGCAGATATTCCGTTTTATTTTGGTAATCCGCCAATTATTTTATCACGTAAGCATATTTAATAGTGTATCTGTGTCAAAACAATAGTCAACTTAAAGCAACCTATCACTCATATCATCACGGTCGGCTGTTTGATAGAGTATCTGCTTGACAGATATGATAATAATTTGATAATCTATCACTTACGGCCCCATTTAAAGATTTTTAGTGATGGTTTCGAGGCAGATATTCCGTAATACATTGGTAATCCGCTAGTTATTCCATAGTTCCACTGCGTCAATATTTTGTTTATTCGTTGGTTATACTTTTGTAATCCATCACTTATGAGCCCATTTGTAGGTGTATCTGGGGAATTGAAGTCAACAGCCGAAAGTTATGGTATTATTCATGGGTTATAGGGTAATCTGTCGCTTATTCCATCTACTTTGGAATTGTTATTGTATATGTGTCAATTTGTTTGTTTGTTTGATTTGAGGTTTAACGTCCCCGTCAACACTGTAAAGGTCATTTTGGAGACGTTGCTTCCAATTTTGTGGGACTTTTACCCGATGTAAAGATCGGGATTTGGCACAATTACCACACACCTCCCATTAGATATCAAAAAGCAAAAAACACTAAAGTAAATGAAAAGTTTTAGATATGCATCACTTATGGCATAACCTTTAGTTCCTAATTCATAAGATATGCCAAATACAATGTGACCCTTTTGTAATTCATCACTTGAATCACCACCTTTGGCTTTTACATGGTGTATCTGTGTCAAATGATTTGTAATCATTTTATGTTCGATTCGTTATGGCTTTCATTTTAAGAATTAAGTAAATTTTCTGTTTAAATACTGGTTTTTAAGAGGTGTATGTCTCAAATAAATATAAAGCATTGTTAATCCATTTGTCTTCATTTTGCCACTCTTTCCATCCAATTTCGGTTAGTTTATGGTGTATATATGCCATGTAAATGATAAACCATGGGTTATTCACAGCGGATATTATCACTTCCGTCATTTACTGTGTCTGTGAAAAAGATGTGTAATCGTTTGGTAATCCATTACTTATGGTATCATTATTTAGCAATTACTAAAGTTTGTTTGGCAATCTGCCATTAACACTATCATATTTGGATTTTTTTTATATTGTATTTATGATAAATAATAAAATCCATCAATTATATAATCACTTGTTTTATATAGTCTATCTGTATCAAATAATTGGAAATCATTTGGCATTTTCATACTTAAGGCCTCTATTTAAATATTAAACCATGTTTCTGTGCGAACAAAATTGGTAATCCTAGGGTTATCAACCACAAATTATATCCTACCTGGCTTTTTTGTCAGTGTGCCAAATAATAGGAACCGTTGTTAACAACTCATTGCTTTCATAACTTTGACTTTTTAATGGTATTTCGTTTATAAAACATATGGTTATCTTTAGTAATCTATCATTTAGGTTGAATTTCATTAATATATTTGTGCCTTATAATTGATGATCATTTGGTAATTTATTACATGTGGTACCGTTTTTATACTTTATACTTCTTATTCAATCAAATTTGCATATTTTATTCAATTTAAAGGTTAGGATTAGGGTTAGGGTTAGACCGTCTAGTTTGTAATCTCTTTTGACGTTTAAATACTGAATCGGTTTAAGGTTGTTTGTAATCTCTCGGTACTCTATAAATAATGGCAACCATTTGACGTATTAAAGTTTGGTTATGCATAAAAAGTTGAGGATGCTTTGGTAGTTGAATTTTATCAATTTTTCATATATATTTCGCCTTTTAGTATTGAATATGAGAGAAAAATATTATACATCTAAGGTTATCAGTCGACGATACCATCAATTTTTACTTTTGATAATGAATCTGTCTAAAATAATTGGTAAATTTTGGTGAAATGACTGATAATCAATTATTGGGTCACATTATGGTATTTATCAATGATTCGGTGAAAAATTTCCGGTAATCCATTGGTTATCCGCCAGTAGTTCCTAAATAGTTTGCTTTTTTAGAGTGTATTTTTGTCAAATGAATTTAAATATGTTTTATAGAAAGGTAATCGTTTTGAAGAAGGCAATACGAGACGGAACTGCAAACTGTGGAGTTTACAAGATTTTCTGAGTCAGACTTCCTAATGTTGGCCACTTAAGGCTCATTGAAGCCTTTGGTTATCCATAACACATTACCACCTTCAGCTTGCTGTTGGTGTATCTTAATCACATTATGGGCAATCCTTTGGTTTTCAAAGCTTATGACATCACTTTTAGGTGTTCGCGAACGATTCTGCGTCAAAAATCAGATAATCCTATGAAAATCCCAAACCTTTTACTGCCAGCCAAAGATTACTGATATTGTATACTTTGTCAAATTAATTGCAGGTCATCACTTATGGGCTTGTATATGGTGTACCTATGCTAAAGTAATGGACATCTTTTGATAAACAGTGTTAATGGTTTGAAAACTACAGCTCCACCAATTTTGCTAAAAACTTACATATTTCAACTATGAAGTAAGCTTCCGAAAAACACTCCAACACATCAACCATTTATCAATAAAATGCCAATTTTATTAGACAACTCAAATCAGAAGACGGAATGCTTGACTGTATTCACTTACAAGGTAGCAAAATTAAGCTTCCCAAACCATAACGGAACAACTAGAAATACCTAAGCCAGTCAACGACAAAAGTTGGCTGTGACAAATTTCAAATATTCTCTCTTACACCCTAAGCCTAAGCCTAAGCCTTGGCTGCGGCATTTTGGCTGCGACACTTTTCGCATATTCTCTCTACCCTAACCCTAACCCTAACCTCCTAACCCTAACCCTACCCTAAGCCTAAGCCTAAGCCTAAGCCTAAGCCTTGGCTGCGACACTTTGGCTGCGACACTTTTCGTATATTCTCCCTACCCTAACCCTAACCCTAACCCTAACCCTAACCCTAACCCTAACCCTACTTCTAACCCTAACCCTAACCCTAACCCTAACCCTAACCCTAACCCTAACCCTACCTTACCCTAACCCTAACCCTAACCCTAACCCTAACCCTAACCCTAACGCTAACCCTAACCCTAACCCTAACCCTAACCCTAACCCTAACCCTAACCCTAACCCTAACCCCTAACCCTAACCCTAACCCTAACCCTAACCCTAACCCTAACCCTAACCCTAACCCGAGATTAATCATGTAAAAGCGTTGCCGGTTTAAAGAAGTTCCGGCAACCTAATAACAGACCCTAGCGTAGGCAAATATTATAATAATAATATAAGGAAAGGGTCAACCCTATCGCCAACCCTCAGCCAAATAATTACTCAATAATGTACACATCCGCCAATCGTCATACCTCAATATACCCTTATACCCTAACCCTAACCCTAACCCTAACCCTAACCCTAACCCCTAACCCTAACCCTAACCCCTAACCCTAACCCTAACCCTAACCCTAACCTTACCCTAACCCTAACCCTAACCCTAACCCTAACCCTAACCCTTTCTAACCCTAACCCTAACCCTAACCCTAACCCTGACCCTAACCCTAACCATAACCCAACCCAACCCTAACCCTAACCCCAACCCTAACCCTAACCGTAACCCCAACCCTAACCCTAACCTAACCCTTACCCTAACCCTTTGGACTGGTTTTGCTTCTTCAACCAATGATTAAGCATAGTTTAGCACTGGTTTTGCTAACCCGAACAAGTCTGAAGAAAGATAAGATGGTATAAGTCTTCGACTAAATACTTCGTATCGTACCGCATTGAAACAGCAACCAAGTATGAAGAATAATAAGGTGATATAAGTCTGCGACTAAATGCATGGTATCAGATATACAGCGGTCAAGTCTGACATATAATATGTATGCGTTTCAATACTTGGTATCAGATATCGGATTCATACGGTGCCCAAGTCTGAAGAATAATAAGGTAGTATAAGTCAGCGGCTAAATACATGGTATTAGGTACCAGCTTGGTACAGTGGCAAAGTCTGAAGAATAATACGGTGATATAAGTCTGCAGCTAAATACATTGTATCGGATACTGGCTTGGTACAGCGGCCAAGTCCATAGAATAATAAGGCAATATAAGTCTGTGACAAAATACATGCTATCAAATACCAGCTGGGTACAGCCACTAGGTCTGAAGAATAATAATGTGATTTATGTCTGCAAATAAATACTTGGAATCAGATACCGGCTTGGTACAGGGTAAAGTCTGAAATATAATATGTTTGCATTTCAATACTTTGTATCAGATACCGGATTCATACAACACGCAAGTTTGAAGAATAAATAGGTGGAATAATTCTGGGCCTAAATACTTGGAATCAGCTACCGGCTTGGTGCAGCGGCCAAGTGTGTAGAATAATAAGACAGTTTAAGTTCTCAACCCAAAATAAAATCCCCCAACCCTCATCAATTTCTACGTTACCCTGTGTACGATATGATTTTGTATAACTTAAATGGGGTTTAGGTCAAGGAAGTCAGGGTTGGAGAATATTATTTTGTAATTGTATAGAGAAATGTCTGACAATTCTTAACCCCAAATAAAATTCCCCAACCCTGATAGTTATCTACGTTACCCTGTATATGATAACATTTTTCATACCCAAGAAGGTGTTAAGGTCATCGAAGCCTCGGTTGGGAATTTTATTTTATGCTCACATAGAGATACGTCTCAAAGTTCTCAACCCCAAATAAAATCCCCCAACCCTTTTCAATTTCTACGTTACCCTGTGTACGATACCATATTGTATAAATTATATAGGGTTTAGGTCAAGGAAGTCAGGGTTGGGGAACATTATTTTATAATTGTATTGAGAAACTTCTGACAATTCTTTACCCCAGATAAAATTACCCAACCCTGATGGTTATCTACGTTACCCTGTATATGATACCATTTTGTATAAATTATATGGGGTTTAGGTCAAGGAAGTCAGGGTTGGGGAATATTATTTTATAATTGTATTGAGAAACTTCTGACAATTCTTTATCCCCAATAAAATTCCCCAACCCCGATGGTTATCTACGTTACCCTGTATATGATACCATTTTGTATAAATTATATGGGGTTTCGGTCAAGGAAGTCAGGGTTGGGGAATATTATTTTATAATTGTATTGAGAAACTTCTGACAATTCTTTACCCCCAATAAAATTCCCCAACCCTGATGGTTATCTACGTTACCCTGTATATGATACCATTTTGTATAAATTATATGGGGTTTCGGTCAAGGAAGTCAGGGTTGGGGAATATTATTTTATAATTGTATTGAGAAACTTCTGACAATTCTTTACCCCCAATAAAATTCCCCAACCCTGATGGTTATCTACGTTACCCTGTATATGATACCATTTTGTATAAATTATATGGGGTTTCGGTCAAGGAAGTCAGGGTTGGGGAATACTATTTTATAATTGTATTGAGAAACTTCTGACAATTCTTTACCACCAATAAAATTTCCCAACCCTGATGGTTATCTACGTTACCCCGTTCAGATACCATTTTTCATACCCAACATGGTGTTTATGTCATAGAAGCCTCCGTTCAGGAATTTTCTTTTATGCTAACATAGAGAAACGTCTCAAAGTTCTCAACCACAAATAAAATTCCCCGACCCTCATAAAAGTCTACGTTACCCTGTATATGATACCATTTTGTATAACTTATATGGGGTTTAGGTCAAGGAAGCCAGAGTTCGGGAATATTATAATATAATTGTATTGAGAAACTTCTGTCAATTCTTTACCCAAAATAAAATTCCCCAACAACTGATGGTTATCTACGTTACCCCGTTTATGATACCATTTTTCATACCAAAGATGGTGTTTATGTCATACAAGCCTCTGTTCAGGAATTTTCCTTTATGCTTACATAGAGAAACGTCTCAAAGTTCTCAACCACAAATAAAATTCCCCGACCCCTATAAAATTCTACGTTACCCTGTATATGATACAATTTTGTGAATTCTTATATGGGGTTTAGGTCAAGGAAGTCAGGGTTGGGGAATGTTATTTTTTAATTGTGTTGAGAAACTTCTGACAATTCTTTATCCCAAATAAAATTACCCATCCCTGATGGTTATCTACGTTACCCTGTAGCATTTTTCATACCCAAGATGGTGTTTATGTCATAGAAGCCTCCGTTCAGGATTTTTCTTTTATGCTAACATAGAGAAACGTCTCAAAGTTCTCAACCACAAATAAATTACCCCGACCCTCATAAAAGTCTACGTTACCCTGTATATGACACCATTTTGTATAAATTATATGGGGTTTAGGTCAAGAAAGTCAGGGTTGGGGAATGTTAAAATATAATTGTATTGAGAAACTTCTGTCAATTCTTTACCCAAAATAAAATTCCCCAAGCCTGATGGTTATTTTCGTTACCCTGTTTATGATACCATTTTTCATACCAAACATGGTGTTTATTTCCTAGAAGCCTCGCTTCAGGAATTTTCTTTTATGCTAACATAGAGAAACGTCTCAAAGTTCTGGCTTGGTACAGTGGCTAAGTCTGAAGAATAAGAATGTTGTATAAGTCTGCGACTAAATACATAGTGTCAGATACCGGTTTGGTACAGCCGCTAAGTCTGAAGAATAATAAGGTGATATAAGTCTGCGACTAAATACATGGTATCGGATACCGGCTTGGTACAGCGGCTGAGTCTGAAGAATGATATGGTGATATAAGTCTGCGAAAAAATACTTGGTATCAGCTACCGGGTTGGCACAGCGGTCAAGTCTGACATATAATATGTTTGCGTTTCAATACTTGGTATCAGATACTGGATTCATACAGCACCCAAGTTTGAAGAATAATTTGGTCGTATAAACATGCAGCTAAATACATGGTATCAGATACCAACTTGGTACATCCCCCAAGTCTGAAGAATAATAAGGTGATATAAGTCTGTGGCTAAATACATAGTATCAGGAAGCAGCTTGGTACAGCAGCCAAGCTGTAGAATAATAAAGTGATATAAGTCTGCGACTAAATACATGGTATCAGATACTGGCTTGGTACAGCGCCTAAGTCGGAAGAATAATATGGTGATTAAAGTCTGTGAATAAATACTTTGAATAAAATACTGGCTTGGTAAAGCGACTAAGTCTGAAGAATAATGGCGTGATATAAGTCTGCGACTAAATGCGTGGTATCAGATACCGGCTTGGTACAGCTGCTAAGTCTGAAGAATTAGAAAGTGATTTAAGTCTGCGAATAAATACTTGGAATCAGATACCAGCTTGGTACAACGGTCAAGTCTGACATATAATATGTTTGCATTTCAATACTTTGTATCAAATAGCGGATTCATATGGGACTTAAGTTTGAAGAATAATTAGGTGGTATAAGTGGCTAAATAGTTGGAATCAGCTACTGGCTTGGTTCAGCATCCAAATGTGAAGAATAATAAGGCTGTTTAAGTCTGCGTCCAAATACTTAAAAATCAGATATCAGCTTTGTACAGCAGCCAAGTAATAAGAATAATACGGCATGAAACAGGCATTATGCCAATTTTGAACTATTACAACCAGAAGAAGGGGCACGTGAGTCGCAGTCTGTATGAATGAACTTGTAGTCCGGATTCTAGTCTACACATACATGTAAACATTTCTTCCGTACGCCAAGGCATTCTGGATCTTTGAAACATTGAATATTGAACAAAGTCAATAAATTGGAACCCCTCATTATGCTAACTTTGAACTATTACAACCAGAAGAAGGGACACGTAAGTCGTAGTCTTTATAAAAAGAACTTGTTGTCCGGATTCTGATCTACACATACATGTTAACAATTCTTCCGTACGACAAGGCATTCTTGATCTATTAAACATTGAATATTGAGCAAAGCTTATAAATTGAAAAACAATCCCGGAAAAAGCTATTATGCTAACTTTGAACTCTTACAACCTGGAGAAGGGGTACCTCAGGTATAGTCTGTATATATGAGCGCGTAGTCCCCATTCCGATCTACACCTACATATAAACATTTTGTTCGTACGCCGAGGCGTTGCCGAACTACACAGTTCCAAAGTATTGTAAATTGGAAAAATAACTTAGCAAATTTTCATGTCGTGTCGGAAACGGCCATTATGCTAACTTTGAAGTCTTACAACCTAGAGAAGGTGTACCTCAGGCGTAGTCTGTATACATGAGCATGTAGTCCCCATTCCGATCTACAAGTACGTGTAAACATTTTGTCCGTACGCCGAGGCGTTGCCGAGCTACACATTTCCAAAGAAGGCTATGTCTTGAATAATAAGGAAATGAACAAGTTTGGCCATCTCAATTTGGCCATCTTCGTACTCCAGCTTATACCCTAACCCTAACCCTAACCCTAACCCTAACCCTAACCTCTAACCCTAACCCTAACCCTAACCCTAACCCTAACCCTAACCCTCAATAATGTACACATCCGCCAATCGTCGTACCTCAATATACCCTTATACCCTAACCCTAACCCTAACCCTAACCCCTAACCCTAACCCTAACCCTTAACCCTAGGGTCAACCCTAAATGACCCTAAACATGACCTTGACCCTCAGGGTCAACCCTAGGGTCAACCCTAAATGACCCTAAACATGACCTTGACCCTCAGGGTCAACCCTAGGGTCAACCCTAAATGACCCTAAACATGACCTTGACCCTTAGGGTCAACCCTAGGGTCAACCCTAAGGGTCAAGGTCAGGTTTAGGGTCATTTAGGGTCAACCCTAGGGTCAACCCTAAGGGTCAAGGTCAGGTTTAGGGTCAACCCTAGGGTCAACCCTCAGGGTGAGGGTCATCAAAATAACTTAGAATATTTACATGTTCAGTAAAAAATAGCCGTCATGCTAACTTAGAGCTCTTATAACTAGAAGAAGGGGCATGTGAGTCATAGTCTGAATTATATTAAATTTGTAGTCTGGACTCTGGCCTACAACATACTTCTTACAGACTTAAAATCGCATAGAAAATGAAGGAGTTATTAAACATCGAAGTTGGACAAGGACCATTAATCATCAAAATAACTTAGAAAATTCTATGTTCAGTAGATACTAAATACGACTAAATACTTTGTATCCGATACCATATTAGTACAACGAACAAGTCTGAAGAAAGATAAGATGGTATAAGTCTTCGACTAAACACTTGGTATCAGATAGCGCATTGGAACAGCGGCAAAGTCAGAAGAATGATAAGGTGATATAAGTCTGCGACTAAATGCATGGTATCAGATATACAGTGGTCAAGTCTGACATATAATATGTATGCGTTTCAAGACTTGGTATCAGATACCGGATTCATACGGTACCCAAGTCTGAAGAATAATTAGGTAGTATAAGTGAGCGGCTAAATATATGTAATCAGATACCGGCTTGGCACAGCGACCAAGTCTGTAGAATAATAAGGCGATATAAGTCTGCGACTAAATACATGGTATCAGATACCGGCTTGCTCCAGTGCCTAAGTCTGAAGAATAATACGGTTATTAAAGTCTGCGACTAAATACATGGTATAAGATACCGGTTTGCTCCAGTGCCTAAGTCTGAAGAATAATACGGTGATTAAAGTCTGCGAAAAAATACTTGGAATCAGATACAGGCTTGGTACAGCGGTCAAGTCTGACATATAATATGTTTGCGTTTCAACACTTGGTATCAGATACCGGTTTCATACAGCACCCAATTTTGAAGAAAAATTAAGTGGTATAAGTCTGCGGCTAAATACATGGCATCAGATACCGGTTTAGTACAGCGGCCAAGTCTGAAGAATAAACTGGTGATATAAGTCTGCAGCTAAATACATGGTAGCAGATACCGGCTTGGTACAGCGGCCAAGTCTCAAGAATAATATGTTGATTTAAGTCTGCGGCTAAGTACATAGTATCAGATACAGGCTTGGTACAGCGCCTTAGTCTGAAGAATAATAGAAGAGAGTTTCTCATACTAAATATTTATCCGCAGCTTTATTCCACCTTGTTAGTCTTCAGACTTGACCGCTGTACCAAGCTGGTATCTGAGGGTTGAGGGTTGGGTTGAGGGTTGGGTTGAGGATTGAGGGTTGGTTTGAGGGTTGGGTTGAGGGTTGGTTTGAGGGTTGAATGTTGGGTTAATGAGTGAGGATTGAGGGATAGGGTCATCAAAATAACTTAGAATATTTGCATGTTCAGTGAAAAATAGCCATCATGCTAACTTTGAGCTCTTATAACTAGAAGAAGGGGCATGTGAGTCATAGTCTGAATTATAAAATGTGTAGTCTGGACTCCGGCCTACAACATACTTTTTACAGACTTAAAATCGCATAGAAAATGAAGGAGTTATTAAACATCGAAATTTGACAAGGACCATTAATCAACAAAATAACTTAGAAAATTTTATGTTAAGTAGATAACAGCGATCATGCTAAATTAGAGCTCTTCCAACCAGAAAAAGAAGCACGTGAGTGGTACTCTGTATGAAAGAACTTGAAGTCCGGACTCTGGTCTACACATACATGTAAACATCACTTGGTACACCGAGGCGTTCTCGACCTATTACGCATTGAATATTGAACAAGGGCATCACATTGTCAAAATTACTTAGAAGATTTTCATGTCTGCATTGAAACAGTCATTACTCTACTTTTGAACTCTTTCTGCCAGGAGAACAGGTGCGTGAGTCGAAGTCTCTATACACGAATTTGTAGTCCGGACTACCATCTACACATACATGTCAACATCTCTTCCTTACGCCCAGGCATACTCGATCTATACAGGTTCAAAGTACGCTATGACGCGGAAAATATAAAATAAAAAAACAAGGGAGATTAATCATGTAAAAGCGTTGCCGGTTTAAAGAAGTTCCGGCAACCTAATAACAGACCCTAGCGTAGGCAAATATTATAATAATAATATAAGGAAAGGGTCAACCCTATCGCCAACCCTCAGCCAAATAATTACTCAATAATGTACACATCCGCCAATCGTCATACCTCAATATACCCTTATACCCTACCCTAGGAAAGGGTCAACCCTATCGCCAACCCTCAGCCAAATAATTACTCAATAATGTACACATCCGCCAATCGTCGTACCTCAATATACCCTTATACCCTAACCCTAACCCTAACCCTAACCCCTAACCCTAACCCTAACCCTTAACCCTAGGGTCAACCCTAAATGACCCTAAACATGACCTTGACCCTCAGGGTCAACCCTAGGGTCAACCCTAAATGACCCTAAACATGACCTTGACCCTCAGGGTCAACCCTAGGGTCAACCCTAAATGACCCTAAACATGACCTTGACCCTTAGGGTCAACCCTAGGGTCAACCCTAAGGGTCAAGGTCAGGTTTAGGGTCATTTAGGGTCAACCCTAGGGTCAACCCTAAGGGTCAAGGTCAGGTTTAGGGTCAACCCTAGGGTCAACCCTCAGGGTGAGGGTCATCAAAATAACTTAGAATATTTACATGTTCAGTAAAAAATAGCCGTCATGCTAACTTAGAGCTCTTATAACTAGAAGAAGGGGCATGTGAGTCATAGTCTGAATTATATTAAATTTGTAGTCTGGACTCTGGCCTACAACATACTTCTTACAGACTTAAAATCGCATAGAAAATGAAGGAGTTATTAAACATCGAAGTTGGACAAGGACCATTAATCATCAAAATAACTTAGAAAATTCTATGTTCAGTAGATACTAAATACGACTAAATACTTTGTATCCGATACCATATTAGTACAACGAACAAGTCTGAAGAAAGATAAGATGGTATAAGTCTTCGACTAAACACTTGGTATCAGATAGCGCATTGGAACAGCGGCAAAGTCAGAAGAATGATAAGGTGATATAAGTCTGCGACTAAATGCATGGTATCAGATATACAGTGGTCAAGTCTGACATATAATATGTATGCGTTTCAAGACTTGGTATCAGATACCGGATTCATACGGTACCCAAGTCTGAAGAATAATTAGGTAGTATAAGTGAGCGGCTAAATATATGTAATCAGATACCGGCTTGGCACAGCGACCAAGTCTGTAGAATAATAAGGCGATATAAGTCTGCGACTAAATACATGGTATCAGATACCGGCTTGCTCCAGTGCCTAAGTCTGAAGAATAATACGGTTATTAAAGTCTGCGACTAAATACATGGTATAAGATACCGGTTTGCTCCAGTGCCTAAGTCTGAAGAATAATACGGTGATTAAAGTCTGCGAAAAAATACTTGGAATCAGATACAGGCTTGGTACAGCGGTCAAGTCTGACATATAATATGTTTGCGTTTCAACACTTGGTATCAGATACCGGTTTCATACAGCACCCAATTTTGAAGAAAAATTAAGTGGTATAAGTCTGCGGCTAAATACATGGCATCAGATACCGGTTTAGTACAGCGGCCAAGTCTGAAGAATAAACTGGTGATATAAGTCTGCAGCTAAATACATGGTAGCAGATACCGGCTTGGTACAGCGGCCAAGTCTCAAGAATAATATGTTGATTTAAGTCTGCGGCTAAGTACATAGTATCAGATACAGGCTTGGTACAGCGCCTTAGTCTGAAGAATAATAGAAGAGAGTTTCTCATACTAAATATTTATCCGCAGCTTTATTCCACCTTGTTAGTCTTCAGACTTGACCGCTGTACCAAGCTGGTATCTGAGGGTTGAGGGTTGGGTTGAGGGTTGGGTTGAGGATTGAGGGTTGGTTTGAGGGTTGGGTTGAGGGTTGGTTTGAGGGTTGAATGTTGGGTTAATGAGTGAGGATTGAGGGATAGGGTCATCAAAATAACTTAGAATATTTGCATGTTCAGTGAAAAATAGCCATCATGCTAACTTTGAGCTCTTATAACTAGAAGAAGGGGCATGTGAGTCATAGTCTGAATTATAAAATGTGTAGTCTGGACTCCGGCCTACAACATACTTTTTACAGACTTAAAATCGCATAGAAAATGAAGGAGTTATTAAACATCGAAATTTGACAAGGACCATTAATCAACAAAATAACTTAGAAAATTTTATGTTAAGTAGATAACAGCGATCATGCTAAATTAGAGCTCTTCCAACCAGAAAAAGAAGCACGTGAGTGGTACTCTGTATGAAAGAACTTGAAGTCCGGACTCTGGTCTACACATACATGTAAACATCACTTGGTACACCGAGGCGTTCTCGACCTATTACGCATTGAATATTGAACAAGGGCATCACATTGTCAAAATTACTTAGAAGATTTTCATGTCTGCATTGAAACAGTCATTACTCTACTTTTGAACTCTTTCTGCCAGGAGAACAGGTGCGTGAGTCGAAGTCTCTATACACGAATTTGTAGTCCGGACTACCATCTACACATACATGTCAACATCTCTTCCTTACGCCCAGGCATACTCGATCTATACAGGTTCAAAGTACGCTATGACGCGGAAAATATAAAATAAAAAAACAAGGGAGATTAATCATGTAAAAGCGTTGCCGGTTTAAAGAAGTTCCGGCAACCTAATAACAGACCCTAGCGTAGGCAAATATTATAATAATAATATAAGGAAAGGGTCAACCCTATCGCCAACCCTCAGCCAAATAATTACTCAATAATGTACACATCCGCCAATCGTCATACCTCAATATACCCTTATACCCTAACCCTAACCCTAACCCTAACCCTAACCCCTAACCCTAACCCTAACCCTAACCCTAACCCTAACCCTAACTCTAACCCTAACCCTAACCCTAACCCTAACCCTAACCCTAACCCCTAACCCTAAACTCTAACCCTAACCATAACCCAACCCCTACCCCAACCCTAACCCTAACCCCAACCCCAACCCCAACCCTAACCCCAACCCCAACCCTAACCCTAACCTAACCCTTACCCTAACCCTTTCGACTGGTTTTGCTTGTTCAACCAATGATTAAGCATAGTTTAGCACTGGTTTTGCTAACCCGAACAAGTCTGAAGAAAGATAAGATGGTATAAGTCTTCGACTAAATACTTCGTATCAGATACCGCATTGAAACAGCAACCAAGTCTGAAGAATAATAAGGTGATATAAGTCTGCGACTAAATGCATGGTATCAGATATACAGCGGTCAAGTCTGACATATAATATGTATGCGTTTCAATACTTGGTATCAGATATCGGATTCATACGGTGCCCAAGTCTGAAGAATAATTAGGTAGTATAAGTCAGCGGCTAAATACATGGTATTAGGTACCGGCTTGGTACAGTGGCAAAGTCTGAAGAATAATAAGGTGATATAAGTCTGCAGCTAAATACATTGTATCGGATACTGGCTTGGTACAGCGGCCAAGTCCATAGAATAATAAGACAATATAAGTCTGTGACAAAATACATGCTATCAAATACCAGCTTGGTATAGCCGCTAGGTCTGAAGAATAATAATGTGATTTATGTCTGCAAATAAATACTTGGAATCAGATACCGGCTTGGTACAGGGTAAATATGTTCTATAAAAGGGTTATCCTTTGGAAGCAAGGAATACACCACAGAAATGAAAAATATGGAGTGTACATGTTTTCTGGGCCAGACTAGCTAGTTTCGGCCAATTAGGCCTCATCAGTGACCCTCAGATATTTTCAAAATTCCACAATGGAATCAATGATCCCAAAGGACAAGAAAATATAATCTACACTATGATGTAGGGCAGGGAGACGTTTTACCGCCGCCACACAGTCTGACATATAATATGTTTGCGTTTCAATACTTTGTATCAGATACCGGATTCATACAACACGCAAGTTTGAAGAATAATTAGGTGGAATAATTCTGGGCCTAAATACTTGGAATCAACTACCGGCTTGGTTCAGCGGCCAAGTGTGTAGAATAATAAGACAGTTTAAGTTCTCAACCCAAAATAAAATCCCCCAACCCTCATCAATTTCTACGTTACCCTGTGTACGATACGATTTTGTATAACTTAAATGGGGTTTAGGTCAAGGAAGTCAGGGTTGGGGAATATTATTTTGTAATTGTATAGAGAAATGTCTGATAATTCTTAACCCCAAATAAAATTCCCCAACCCTGATAGTTATCTACGTTACCCTGTATATGATAACATTTTTCATACCCAAGAAGGTGTTAAGGTCATCGAAGCCTCGGTTGGGAATTTTATTTTATGCTCACATAGAGATACGTCTCAAAGTTCTCAACCCCAAATAAAATCCCCCAACCCTTTTCAATTTCTACGTTACCCTGTGTACGATACCATATTGTATAAATTATATAGGGTTTAGGTCAAGGAAGTCAGGGTTGGGGAACATTATTTTATAATTGTATTGAGAAACTTCTGACAATTCTTTACCCCAGATAAAATTACCCAACCCTGATGGTTATCTACGTTACCCTGTATATTATACCATTTTGTATAAATTATATGGGGTTTAGGTCAAGGAAGTCAGGGTTGGGGAATATTATTTTATAATTGTATTGAGAAACTTCTGATAATTCTTAACCCCAAATAAAATTCCCCAACCCTGATGGTTATCTACGTTACCCTGTTCAGATACCATTTTTCATACCCAACATGGTGTTTATGTCATAGAAGCCTCGGTTCAGGAATTTTCTTTTATGCTAACATAGAGAAACGTCTCAAAGTTCTCAACCCCAAATAAAATCCCCCAACCCTTTTCAATTTCTACGTTACCCTGTGTACGATACCATATTGTATAAATTATATAGGGTTTAGGTCAAGGAAGTCAGGGTTGGGGAACATTATTTTATAATTGTATTGAGAAACTTCTGACAATTCTTTACCCCAGATAAAATTACCCAACCCTGATGGTTATCTACGTTACCCTGTATATTATACCATTTTGTATAAATTATATGGGGTTTAGGTCAAGGAAGTCAGGGTTGGGGAATATTATTTTATAATTGTATTGAGAAACTTCTGACAATTCTTTACCCCCAATAAAATTCCCCAACCCTGATGGTTATCTACGTTACCCTGTTCAGATACACTTTTTCATACCCAACATGGTGTTTATGTCATAGAAGCCTCGGTTCAGGAATTTTCTTTTATGCTAACATAGAGAAACGTCTCAAAGTTCTCAACCACAAATAAAATTCCCCGACCCTCATAAAAGTCTACGTTACCCTGTATATGATACCATTTTGTATAACTTATATGGGGTTTAGGTCAAGGAAGCCAGAGTTGGGGAATATTATAATATAATTGTATTGAGAGACTTCTGTCAATTCTTTACCCAAAATAAAATTCCCCAACCCTGATGGTTATCTACGTTACCCCGTTTATGATACCATTTTTCATACCAAAGATGGTGTTTATGTCATACAAGCCTCTGTTCAGGAATTTTCCTTTATGCTTGCATAGAGAAACGTCTCAAAGTTCTGGCTTGGTACAGTGGCTAAGTCTGAAGAATAAGAATGTTGTATAAGTCTGCGACTAAATACATAGTATCAGATACCGGTTTGGTACAGCCGCTAAGTCTGAAGAATAATAAGGTGATATAAGTCTGCGACTAAATGCGTGGTATCAGATACCGGCTTGGTACAGCTGCTAAGTCTGAAGAATTAGAAAAGGATTTTAGTCTGCGAATAAATACTTGGAATCAGATACCAGCTTGGTACAACGGTCAAGTCTGACATATAATATGTTTGCATTTCAATACTTTGTACCAAATACCGGATTCATATGGGACTTAAGTTTGAAGAATAATTAGGTGGTATAAGTGGCTAAATAGTTGGAATCAGCTACTGGCTTGCTTCAGCATCCAAATGTGAAGAATAATAAGGCTGTTTAAGTCTGCGTCCAAATACTTAAAAATCAGATATCAGCTTTGTACAGCAGCCAAGTAATAAGAATAATACGGCATGAAACAGGCATTATGCCAATTTTGAACTATTACAACCAGAAGAAGGGGCACGTGAGTCGCAGTCTGTATGAATGAACTTGTAGTCCGGATTCCAGTCTACACATACATGTAAACATTTCTTCCGTACGCCAAGGCATTCTGGATCTTTAAAACATTGAATATTGAACAAAGTCAATAAATTGGAACCCCTCATTATGCTAACTTTGAACTATTACAACCAGAAGAAGGGACACGTAAGTCGTAGTCTTTATAAAAAGAACTTGTTGTCCGGATTCTGATCTACACATACATGTTAACAATTCTTCCGTACGACAAGGCATTCTCGATCTATTAAACATTGAATATTGAGCAAAGCTTATAAATTGAAAAAAAATCCCGGAAAAAGCTATTATGCTAACTTTGAACTCTTACAACCTGGAGAAGGGGTACCTCAGGTGTAGTCTGTATATATGAGCGCGTAGTCCCCATTCCGATCTACACCTACATGTAAACATTTTGTTCGTACGCCGAGGCGTTGCCGAACTACACAGTTCCAAAGTATTGTAAATTGGAAAAATAACTTAGCAAATTTTCATGTCGTGTCGGAAACGGCCATTATGCTAACTTTGAAGTCTTACAACCTAGAGAAGGGGTACCTCAGGCGTAGTCTGTATACATGAGCATGTAGTCCCCATTCCGATCTACAAGTACATGTAAACATTTTGTCCGTACGCCGAGGCGTTGCCGAGCTACACATTTCCAAAGAAGGCTATGTCTTGAATAATCTCCCGTGAAAAAAGAAGTTCGGTAAAATTTACTAAAAATAGTAACAATATCCTACGCCAGCGTTGGTAAAAAGGCAACCCTAACCAAAGTACACCCCAACCCTAAGCAAAATATACATCCGCTAGGGTTAGAACGTTAACGTTAATGCCAAATCGCCTATACCCTAACCCTCACCCTAAGGAAATGAACAAGTTTGGCCATCTCAATTTGGCCATCTTCGTACTCCAGCTTATACCCCTAACCCGCAACCGCAAGTAAGCAAATCACCTATACCCTAACCCAAATCATCTATACCCTAACCCTGACCCTGACCCTGACCCTAACCCTAACCCTAACCCTAACCCCTAACCCTAACCCTAACCCTAACCCCTAACCCTAACCCTAACCCTAACCCCTAACCCTAAACCTAACCCTAACCCTAACCCCTAACCCTAACCCTAACCCTAATTGGAGTTGGCTAAATTAGCTCAGGTAGAGAAGGATAGAGAATCGGAGTTGGCTAAGGTAGAGAAGGATAAAGAATTAGAGTTGGCTAAAGTAGCTCAGATAGAGACGGATAGAGAACTGGAGTTGGCTAAGGTAGCACAGGTTGAGAGGGATAGAGAATTGGAGTTGGCTAAGGTAGAGAAGGAAAGAGAATTGGAATTGGCTAGAATAGCTCAGGTAGAGAAGGAAAGAGAATTAGAGTTGTCTAAATTGGCCCATGAGAAGGAAATAGCGGAGTTGAACATAAGGTTGGAACGCGAACGTTTGACGACAAACGTTAAAATTGCGCATGAACAGACTGAGAAAGCAGCGCGGGCTAAGTATCCTAAGTTGCCTTACTTTCACGAGGCAAAGGATAAGATGGATAGTTACATTTCGCGGTTTGAGAAATACGCAACCGCGAATAAGTGGGAAACAGATCGTTGGGCTATAAATTTGAGTGCATTATTAAAAGGCCGTGCCCTGGAAGTTTATGATAGGCTCTCAAATGAAGATGCAAATGATTATGTTAAGCTCAAAGAGGCATTGCTGAAAAACTTTGACATGACTGAAAGAGGTTTCCGGAAAAAGTTTCGTTACGAGAGACCAGTTAAGAGTGAAACTTTTATACAGTTCAGTGGCAGACTGAGGAGTTATTTTGATAAGTGGTTGTCCCTTGGTAATGTTACGAAATCATATGACGCAGTCTGTGATTTTATGGCAATGGATCAATTTTTGGAATGTTGCAATAGGGAATTGTACGTTCATTTGAAGCCTAGGGAATTTGAAAGTGTATCTGACATGGCTAGGGAGGCTGATCTCTTTGCGGAAGCGAGAGGCGGTGTCCTTAGCTGTGTGTCGAAGGCCGCACAAGGCGGAAAGGGGGCCGCCAAAATAAGCCCAACGATCTAAACAAAAATAATGATGCCACTTCCGGTAAGAAACCGGACATAAAGTGTAATATATGCGGTTAGGCGCACTTTATATTTAAGTGCTGGAACCATCCCAGTCGTAAGATGGTTTCGGGCGCTAATCTAGAGGAAAATAAAACGGTTGACATTACGGCTGTCCATAATATTGGTCATGGTGCTAACCGCGGACGCGGAAGGGATAGGGGAGATTATCGCGGACGCGGTAGAGGAATGCATCAGGATCAAAACAGTAGTACAGCTAAAGGAGATCATAAGCTTTTGTAGAGCAAATAGTAATAACAACAGTGACTCGATTATTGATAGTGATATGCAGAGTGCTTATCCAGTGAAAGATCGTCTTGTTGATACTTCTTTGAGTAAGGATAAGGAAGGGGTTGGTTATTTCTTGAAGTCTAGGTTACCCACAGCTCCTGGTTTGGTGAATGGAAAAAAGTAGTGGCATTACGAGATACTGGGTGTACTGGTGTCGTGATTCGTAGATGTTTGGTATCTGATTATCATTTGATTGATAAGGAATCTGAGGTCACATTGATTGATCAGACTTCCAATGTTTGTCCTATGGCACTAATTGAAATAGATTGTCCCTTTCTCAAAGGTACTACTAAGGCATTATTCATGGATGATGCACTTTACGACTAGGTTATTGGTAATATTGACGGTTCTAAGCTGCCTGATATGTCACATTTCTCGGCCGATAATGCAGCTAGTGTGGTTACCAGGTCACAAGCTAGGGATGAAGAAAAAGTGTATGGAAAACTTAAGGTCCCGGGGAACTTGCTCAGCAGAGTGATTTTAGTTTGAACTTGATCAGGCATAGGGTACGATATGGGACAGTATCGGTCACTAGAGGCTTGAATAGGGGTGAAGCTAAGTTTGTCAGTAAGAAAGACTTGATGTATAGACAGTTCACTCTCGGCAATAAGACCTCATTACAACTTATTGTTCCTTCTGGTTATAGAGAAAAGGTTCTTAAGCTTGCCCATGAATCTTTATTGGCAGGACACTTGGGTATCAGAAAAACCTTGGACAGAGTTGTTTCGGAGTTTTATTGGCCTGGTGTTTGTGGCGCTGTATCTAGGTTTTGTAAGTCGTGCGACATTTGCCAGAGAACTATACCGAACGGTCGTGTCCCTAAGGTACCTTTAGGTAGAATGCCGATTATTGATACAACATTCAAGAGGGTGGCTGTTGATATTGTCGGTCCCATTGAACCTCGGTCTGATCGGAAGTCCCGGTACATTTTGACCTTAATTGATTATGCCACGCGATATCCTGAGGCGGTGGCATTGCCTAGTATTGAAACTGGGCGGGTAGCGGAGGCCCTTGTCGAGATGTTCAGTAGAGTTGGTGTACCTGATGAGTTGCTGTCAGACTGTGGTACCCAGTTTACCTCTGTGGTCATGAAGTTGTTGTTGTTGTTTTTCAGTTTCCCCGTGTTGCGGGTCGTCAGCTGGTGGGGTCCCAGGGAACGAATCCATGCTGGCACTACACCGTAGCCGTTCGGTGGTACCCCTATTCCCCGTTGCCGGTGAACAGGGAGACCATCGCTCGGCTCCAGCCCCGTCCGTCCATGTTGTCGTCTCACGTCTCAGGTGTCTCTGAGCCCACGGGCATCCCCTTGCCCTGTAGCCAATCGCCGAGCTCCATCCTGAGAGGTTTGTGAAACGGTGCCGTGACCTTTCCAGGTCTCGGTGGGGCTTATATTTTGTCTTCCCGTTTGCTTCAGGAGTGCATGTGTCCTGTCGCTAAAGGGTATCTTTAAATGTAGGAGTTCCTGGGCTAGGCGTGCTTCATATTTCAAGGGCTGTGGATATGTTGCACAGTTCCAATGTGAGCCTTTGTTTTTGTGCAACATAGTTTAGTTTTAGTAATTTGGAACTCCATTCTAAAGGTTTGGCTATGTGATTGCACTGCGTTTAAGTTTATAGCAGTGCTGTGCCTTGGGTTTTTGCGGTTTGCCGCAAAGGGGTGTGGGTTGTTTTGTGTAACAGGGTAGGCTCCGAGTTTGAACTTATCATTAAGGGGATCGTTTAGCAGTTAATTTTGTTTGAAAGTTTCATTGCGATTTGGAAGACGTTTCTAAAGATTGCTATACACGTTTCCATGTTACGTGTTATGCACCTTATATTCAATCAGGGGATTCGAGACAAAGTTTTTTAGCCATTTTGTGGTGCTTATTTGCACCACAAAATTGTAGAGTCCATCCATTTCTTTCTTCTAGCTTGTAGCTTCAGCCGCATCTACACCCTCACGCCAGCACCATGTCTATGGATGTCGTCTACGCTTTTTGTATCAATTTTGATATTGGTATTTTTTTTTTTTTATTTTTTTTTGTTTGGGTTTTGCATATTTTTGTAACGTATGTACATTTTTACATTATTTGGTCTGTGCCCCCAGCTTATTGAGTATATATGCGGGCGGATGTGCTCGCCCTGCCATGGACCTGTCGTGTTTTTCTTATGCTTTAAAGATGGTGTTGTCCGTTTTGGGGCAAGCCCACCCGCTTTCTTATGCTGGTTAGGACAGTTTTTGTACCTGCAAGGTTGTGCTTGTAGATTATATTTTGTGATTTTTGTTTATTCTGTACATACAACATATAGTATAGTGTGACGGCCTCCGCCGTCTCGGGCCCAAGTTCGTGTTTCTTTTAGTTTGTGGGTGACCTCTATCGAGGAGGATGTGGAAGTAGGTCAATCCCCTTTTCTGCATTTTTTGTTAAAGTTAGGAAAATGTGGTGCCCTCCTCCACGTAGGATGTCATATTCTGTGGGACCGTAAGTGGGTCATTCTGAGTCGCCATGTTTACATGTCATTTTCGCATCCTACGTGAAGGAAGGCACCATAGGAGGAATTGTATTCCTACCTAGTCGTTTGAGGGCCCGAGATATCGTGTGCCGATCTCGTTAGTTTGTTTGTTTGATTTGAGGTTCAACGTCCCCGTCAAAAACATTTTGGAGACGTTGCTTCCAATTTTGTTGGACTTTTACCCGACATTGAGATGAAATGACATCTCAAGCCCTGTCGCCCAATGAAACCAATAGGGTTTATAAGCATGGACGGTCCGCCTCGCACCGCGGTTCCTGGACAGGCTTAGATCCTCTAGGCGGTTTACCAGTACTAGTGAGCGGGCCGGATTCAGCTCTGCGTGGAAGCATCATGCAGCCCATATATTTCTTCAAGCCCCTATGAGGTCATGAAGGAGGTCAGTAGGTTGCTGTCATTACAGCAGTTAACGACATCGATTTATCATCCGATGACAAATGGTTTAATTGAAAAATTTCATGCTTGCCTGAAGCAGATGCTGCGCAAGTTGAGTGCTGAACGACCCAGAGACTGGGATAAGTATTTACCCGCATTGTTGTTTGCTGTAAGAGAAGTTCCTCAAGAGAGTCTTGGTTTCTCGCCTTTCGAACTGTTGTTTGGTCGTAATGTCAAAGGCCCAATGTCTATTTTGAGGGAACTTTGGTCAGATGAGGTAGAGGACGAACAGGGACATTCAACTTATCAATATGTTATTGATTTGAGGAATAGAATTGAGGAAACGTGTAAATTAGCACATGAAAACCTTAGGAAGGCTCAAATCAGGCAAAAAAGTACTATGATACGCGCGCAAAGTCGAGCCAGTTTAAAGTGGGAGACAAAGTTCACATTTTACTTCCCACTAGTAGCAACAAGTTGCTATTACAATGGAAATGCCCGTATGTATTTGAAGAGATAGTTAATAAAATGGACTATAGAATTGGTGTAGAGGGGGTAGTGAAGACATATCATGCAAATATGCTAAAGCAGTACGTCGAACGGTATACTGCGTCACATTTCCTGTTGTCAGCGAAACAGTACCTTCCACTGAGGACAATGAGGGCGACGTATTATCATTAAATGATTGTATTTTCCCCATTAGGAACTGATAATAAATCATTTGAAGAAGTCCAAGTTTCGGACAAGTTAATGCCGGAACAACAAGATGAAATTAAGTCGCTCATAAGTCAGTATCCGGACGTATTGACGAGTATACAGGGTCGTACTGACCTAATCAAACATGATATAAAACTGCTGACGACGGAACCAGTAAGGTCTAAGGGTTATCCTATCCCATATAAGACGCGTGACGTCATGGAAAAGGAAATTCAGGAAATGCTTGAGTTCGATGTTATTGAGCCCTCGGTTTCGCCATATTCTTCGCCGATCGTTCTTGTACCAAAAAAGGATGGATCGATACGGTTTTGTATCGATTTCCGTAAGCTAAATAAGATTACGGAATTCGATGCAGAACCTATGCCGAATATGGAGGAAGTTATCAATAGAATGTCCGGCCATAGGTACTTCACGAAAATGGATATTTGTAAAGGCTATTTGCAGTTAGTCCTCGCCGAGGCGGCGAAACCTCTCACTGCATTTGAAACTCCAAAAGGGCTTTTCCAATTCAAAACCCTGCCGTTTGGATCGGTAAATGCCAGTGCTTCATTCTGTAGGCTGATGCGTAAGGTTTTGCGTGACCTTCCAAATGCTGGCAGTTTTGTTGATGATACGTGGATTTTTACCCAAACATAGAGGGAGCATGTGACGTCTCTACGTCAGGTTCTTGACTGCCTCTGGTCAGCTGGTTTGACGGCGAAACCTTCGAAATGCATGATTGGGTTTGATAAGATTGATTGTCTTGGTCACAGTATCGTCCAGCAGACGTTAAGACCCCAAGAAGACAAAATTCATGCCATTAAGGAGGCACCCAGACCCAAAACTAAGAAGCAGGTCAGATTTTTCCTTGGATTAGCAGGGTTTTATCGGAGGTTTATCCCTAATTTCGCCACCATAGCTTCCCCGTTGACTGATTTGACAAAGAAGGTCAGACCTAACAACATCAAGGATTGGTAAGACTGTCATGAGAAAGCTTTTAGCCGATGAAGAATAGGCTCACGTCTAGCCCTATTCTTCGCCTGCCATTGTTTAATGACAGTCATCCCTTTATTCTTAGAACCGATGCGTCAGACACGGGCATTGGTGCTGTCCTTCTGCAAGAGTTTGAGGATGAAGGTAAACTTCCTATAGCGTATGCTAGTAGGAAACTTCTACCTAGGGAACGCAACTACTCTGTCATTGAAAAGGAATGTTTAGCCATTGTATGGGGAGTTGAGAAGTTGCACAAGTATCTTTTTGGGGTCGAGTTTTGGCTTGAAACTGACCATAAGCCTCTGTCGTACATGCAGTCCTCCAAGGGACTTAACTCTCGTATCATGAGAGGGGCATTAAAGATTCAGCCCTATCGATTCAGAATCATAGCCATTCGAGGACCGGATAATGTAGGAGCTGATTATCTCAGTAGATCATGAACATAGGTGCATGTATATTGTTGTATATAGCTGTGTACAGGTTAACAGTAACGTCTTGTCGATAGTTAAGAAAAAGGAAATCTTTCATATCCTTTACCACCCAAAAGGGGGGGACTTTTGTCACGAAAGGTGTTTCTTATTTTTTCAACCCGAAACTTATAGACATGTAATTACTTGTTGTCTTACAAGAGAGCAATACTGACATATTTACAAGTTAACCAAATTTTTATATTTTTTTGGGCCACGGTAGCTAGGCCTTGTCAAGAAAACCGTCCAATTATTTTTTCCTTGATAAACGTAGGTCTCTTCGTTCTTTTCGGGCGGTTTCGGACCTGCACACACCTAAACATATGTTCTTGATGGAAGTTACGTTGGTCACATCAGACATATCTTATTAAGGGGGCGTATTTTCTAACCAACTAACCTTCTTGAACCCTCTGTTATTCTCTGCTGGCTGGCCTATGCGGTACTCCATACTGGTGACGTGTCGATCAGGCGACCCGACTTTTGCGAGCTATTGTGGCAAAGCCATCGCATGATCGTATACTTGTACTGACACATCCATATATAAGTGACTGACCGCTCAACATCGGGCGTGGGACATTATTTCCTGAGCCGATGTTGCAGTATCGAGCATAGGCTGATAGCAGTGAGTAAAATGATTTTTATTTAATATCTTTGATTCTTAGATGCAGCGGTATTCTTGCTTGTCAGTATCCTTCTTGTGTCAATATTGCCATTTCGTTTCCCTGTACAGCACATTAGGGGGGCACCGTAGTGTTGGGCAGAGAAGAAATGGAACTTAAGCCCTGGATCTATTGCTTACATGGATCGCCATCTATTGTAAGGGTAGATAATTTTGGCGATTTATGTACCGTTCATTGTAGGGGCAGATAACTGCGTTAGGATTAAAAGCTACCGTGTATGACGGCGTTTGTTCATAGGGCAGGCACGCACGCACGCATCTTTTTGCGATATGATTTGTGTAGATTCTGATCGGGCGCAGTTTAAGGTCACACACACCATCATTATCGGCGCTTCATTGCATTGAAGGTCCTGATCAGATGCAGCACTGAATTTTTGCAGTAATGTTATTGTACATTTTTTTCTCTTCTTTCGTTGGAAGACTTTTCAGATTCAATGAAAGTTTTAATGAAATGGTGCCAGGGTGCATTTTCTGTAGACCCTGACAAGACGCCACCTGCGTCTACGCGCGATATGTTTTTTATCAATCATATAGCTTCAAGCAGATTATTCAGATATTATGAGGGGAGTACATTTTGCTCACCGTCTAGCCTGTAAGACTGGGCAAGCATACTGTGCTCGATGATGGTTGACAAAATGATATCCTTTACTCGTCGTCGGTTGGCAAGGCGAGGAGTCCCAACATCTACGTCTGGTTGTCATCATGAGGGAGTACCCTTTATTCTTATTTAGAGTCGGTGTACTTTTATCAGAGTACTCCGAGCGATATATTGTCGCTGCAGTGTTAATATGACGTTGGTGCACTCATTTTTTCGTGTTTCTGCTTTGGCATGCGGATTGTGGGTACTCGTTAGAACGGCCTCACGCAGTGATACTGTTCTAACGTGTGGGCGCGGTCCGTATTCTGGGCAGAAGAAGGGAACAGTGGCAAGCTTTTGCACAGTCATTTTCAGCCAAATGTTTTGTTAGAAGAACATTATATTTATGGTAACGCATTGGTTGTTTGCGCAATGGCGTTCTAGGGGACAATTTCAATCATTTAAAAGTGTAATGTTTCTGTATTTTATTTGTAAATGTATAAGCTCGTTTCTTAAGTGTGATAGTTTTGTCTTTAATGTAGTAAGCTTTGGTGCACTGAGGTTATATCAGTCCCACCACGTGTATTCGGCCGCAACGTCGTGACATCAAATTGACGTTGACGTCATGACCGTTGACGTCGAATATACGTTGATATAACGCTCGCTTGCCCGCTCCCAGTGATCTGTGTATGCAGGTTTCCCGTGCAATGAGGGGTGGCTTTCAATTATCGCATTTGTCAAAGGTCAAACTAAGTTTCACACCCCCCACTTGCGCGGGCATGGCATCACACATCAGGGAGAGAATATGGAAAGTTGAGGTTAGAAGAGATTAATATGAGATGTTCGTTAATTTCAGACATCTACAAGGCTTTATGATCTACCAATGGCATGTGGCCCGTAGTAGCATCTAATCTTCTACTTCGTCAAGCAAAGAGGGTAATCCATACTTGACGTAGAGTCAGAGAAACGAATCTAACATGAAGGACGCATCTCCAACATGAAGGCCGCATAGTCGTATGAAGGACGCATACAGGCGTCGTGTATAACTTCAGAGAGATCTCCTTAAACGTGTATAGCTAAAAAAATGAACGCATATATTCCATTCCTGAAACGGGAACAGATAAGGAATTAACTTATTCCTCCTAACAGCAATATGCGCATGGCCATACGTAACTGTTGTTTTCCGTAAGTGTGAGTGTGTGTTGTGTACTGTTTTATTGAAGTGACGTTGTAAATAAATATTTGTGTTACTTGGACCTTGTTCTTTCTCGATTAGACCACCCCTCGTCTATCTTGACGCACGGTGCCTTTGGGTGTGTGTGAGGCTGAACTGAGCCACAGTCCAGCTCAACCTCCCACTCACCGGAAGTCACGTGACAATGCCGTCGAGTCCTCATTGTTATTTCATTTCTGTAGTCGTTTGATTTCTATGTTCTCGGAGATGTATCACTGTTGAGCTAGAATGCATACATAAGGATTCTGTTTATGTAATTGAATTGAACTTTAACGTCCCCGTGAAGAATATTTTTGTCATTTTGAGACGCTTCTTCCAATTTTGTGGGACTTAATCCGACACTGAGATGAAATGACATCTCACGCCCTGACGGCCAATGAAACCAAAAGGCTTATATGCATTGGACGGTCTAACTCACACCACCCTGCCTGGACAGGCTTAATCCTTCTTAGCAGTTTACCAGTACTCCTGCGCGATCACCTCCAGCTCTTCGGCCATTTTGTAAGAAGGTAACTGCCCGTTTGATTTTCCGCTTGTGATGTTTTCATTAGAGTTTAGTTATTTCACGTTCGTGTTTCTTCTGATAGGAAGTGCTGGGAAGTTGTATCGATTCCTGATCATTTACTTCACTTCTATTTTGTACAATACATACACGTTTTGCTGCGTAAACTTTGTGACACCAGTTGCTATTTTTTTTCCGTATTTGCGCACAGGACGAACGTACAGACCAGCTACTGGTAATAACCTATATAATTTTTTTCTCCGCGGTAATAGGCTTTTGTGTGGGAGAAAAAGCGAGAAATTTCTCCGAGAAGAAAACAATTCGCGTTTAAAAGCGGATAATTTCTCCGCGAAACGCCGAGTAATTTCTCCGCGAACATCGCTTTTTCTTGGAGAAAGACAATTAGTGCAGGTGAAGTCGTTCACGGCGTTTCTCCGAGAAATCTACCTATACCTACAATGTACATGTATATTTGTTCATGTGCATGTATTTTTTTCATGCATTAAAATAAAAAAAAAAACAAAAAGAAACAACAAAAAAAAAAAACAAATAAGGCAAATAATGACTGTTATGTATAAAGTAAGTTTTATGATTAAAAAGGAAAATTCAAATATGGAAAATTCGGTTACTGTCACTCTTTCCTCTCTAGAGAAAAATGCCCGAAAACTGGATTCTGGCTAGTAGTGAAGCCCCAGGCCAGACAAAGCAGAAGGCGGCATTTGATCAGGGCCTTCACTGTTCTCCAAAAGTGTTGACACAATAAAGCTGAAAAGAACTCCAATATAAAACCAGTGACGCGACGAGAAAAAAATCACCTCAAAATGTTGTCTATTCATCACGTGAACAAGTCCGTGAAATGAACACCACCCCAAACCCCATTTTATATCTAGAAAACAGGGGTGTATGAGGGTAAACAGTATTTTTCTTATTTCTGCTCCAAGTCATAGTTTGTGGGTACTCAAGGAGGAAGTTCTAACGCACCCGCAACCTATTTTGGTAAAAATAAGAAAAATATCACAAATTTCCATCCGAAAAGTAGCCATTTTTGAGATTTGAAAAAAATCCTCTATGTCGCACGAGTGTGTTATAGTAATGTAAGACCGTCTAATTAATTTTATATTATATATATTTGCATACAAGCTGACAGTGTCGACCCAGCCCAGATCGTCTTACACTTTACGAAAACATGCCTATTCCAAATAATATTTTAAATTTAACTGTCAAGAAGTTTTTTTTTTGTTGTTGTTTTTGTTTTGTTTTTTGTTCGAAACTAGAAATGGTGTTTGTAAAACACAATGCCCCCAACCTTTGCTTGTCCTTAGATGGCAAAATATTCAACAAATATTGTTAAAGACTCAAAAACATACAACAAGAATTCCCCCGAAGGCTATGTCGCGCCTGTGGAGGCGCAAAGTCACCAAACCATGAAATCTAGGTCAAGGTCAAACATGGATGCCTGCATAAAAATTTCACTCCTAGTTCCAAGCATGTACCAAGTATCATCGATGAAACTCTTAACGAGAATTCTATGTTTTTTAATTAAAGGGGAAATAATTCAAGAAGGGGAGATAATTTGGACAAGAAAAAAATACGGGTCAACTATTTTTTCATGAGGAACTCATATATGAAATTTCAAAACACTAGCATACACGGTTCTGAAGATATGCTATGCACCAGAAAGCAACACAATTGAGTAGCAAAAAATTACAAAGGGCCATAACTCTAACAAAATTTTATCGAATTGGTTGAAAATTTAATCAGGTAGTCTCCTCCTTAGTCCCAATCACTATACCAAATATCAAGGCTGTAGCTCAAATACTTTTTGAGATATCTTGCTAACGAGAATTCTATGTTATTTAATTAAAGGGGAAATAATTCAAGAAGGGGAGATAATTTGGACAAGAAAAAAAATACGGGTCAACTATTTTTTCATGAGGAACCCATATATGAAATTTCAAAACACTAGCATACACGGTTCTAAAGATATGCTATGCACCAGAAAGCAACACAATTGAGTGGCAAAAAATTACAAAGGGCCATAACTCTAACAAAATTTTATAGAATTGGTTGAAAATTTAATCAGGTAATCTCCTCCTTAGTCCCAATCACTATACCAAATATCAAGGCTGTAGCTCAAATACTTTTTGAGATATCTTGCTAACGAGAATTCTCTGTTATTTAATTAAAGGGGAAATAATTCAAGAAGGGGAGATAATTTGGACAAGAAAAAAAATACGGGTCAACTATTTTTTCATGAGGAACCCATATATGAAATTTCAAAACACTAGCATACACGGTTCTAAAGATATGCTATGCACAAGAAAGCGTGACGTACGAACGGACTAACGGACGAACGGACGGACAAGCCAGAAGCAATATGCCCCCCAACTTTAATAAAAAATGCTAATTTTCCTAAAATCTGCCCAAAAGATACATGTCGAATGTAGGAACTCGTTAGAACCGCCTCGATGTTTTCAAGCAAAATACTAATAAAAAATAATACTGTTTGCTCCCCCCCCCCTAAACCCCAGGTTTGCTCAATAAAGTCGGGGCTTAATGGTGTGAAAAGAATATAGGTGTTTCAGTAATGCGGAGCAGTCTAATCGGGCCCACACTGTTTGCAACAATGACTTTTAAGGTATCAAGCAGTCGACAAAGCTCGGTCCCGCCCATCGGGGCTTAATGAAATAGATTAGGCTGCATGATGCTTCCGCGCAGAGCAAAAACTGACCGCACACGAGTACTGGTACCCGTTCAGAGCATCTAAGCCTGCCCAGGAAAAGTGGTGCGAGTCAGACAGTTTATGCTTATAAGCCATGTTGAGAAAAAATACATTTAAACGATGAAGACAATGAAATCCTTCTATCATCTATTTTCACTTTTACAATATGCGCACCCATGCGAGCCTGGACTCCACCATGCGAAGTCGGGGCCCGCCAAGCCCGCGCATACTTGTCGCGGGGACGTTCCCGTGGGGTTGTTAGCGCCCCTCCCCGCCGGGCCCTGACTTCACATGGTGGAGTCGGGGCTCGCAGGGGTGTACATATTGTAAAAATGGATGACAGAAGGATTTCATTGTCTTCATTTCGGGTTGGCAGTAGTGTTCGGGTGAGCCTGCGCATATGCATATGCAGTCTCGTCCGGACTGTATTGTTCGCCCATGTCAGCAGGAAATGGTTATCAGGATGACGCGTCGCCGGTGTGCTCCTTCTAGCGCCGTGGCTTGGGATTTGACGTTGCTTACGTTGTTTCCGTTTTCACATTGTTTAATTCCTTTGAAATCAATGACGACCTTAGCGATGTAGTTTTCTGTGTAACTTTGAAGAAGGCCTCTGGCCGAAATATTAAAATTGAGTGGATATGTAAAAATAAAACAATTAGAGAAGCAGTTATAGAAGGATTTTATTTTGTTTGTTTGATTTGAGATTATCTTCCCCGTCACCAATATATAGGTCATTTTGTAGACGTTGCTTCTAATGTTTGGGACTCTTGAGATGAAATGACACCTCAAGCCCTTACGCCCAACGAAACCAATAGGGTTTATACATGTATGCATGGATGGTCCGACTCGCACCATCTTTTTTGGGTAGGCTTAGGTGCTCTAAGCGTTTACCAGTACTTACAAATGAATATGCGTTCAATTTCAGCTCTGCGGGGAAGCATCATGCAGGCCATCTATTGATTCAAGCTCTGATGAGCGGGGTCCGTATAGTAAGATGATCAAAGCAGTTCTCAGATCAATCTTAAGGGATTAACGTCGGCAACCTCTTGAAATAAAACGCTATCAGGAGACAATTAAAATAATTAAGCATTCGTCCGTATGATCAGTAGACTGTGGAAAACAGATTAGAAAACAAGAGCTGTCACTATAGGTGACCAATGCCCCCCCCCCCCCCCCCCCCCGTGGGAGCTAATTTCTGAGCTTTTGCAAAATTTCAAGGTGAAATAATTCAGCCAAAACAGAGTTATTGCTCTTGGTCAGAATGTAGCCCTTGTGATGGTGAATAAGTTTGTGAAGTTTCATGGGGGTCAAATACTTTTGAAGTTATGATCAAGGTTAAAGTTTATGCAAAAATTCAAGGGGAGATAATTCAGCCAAACATGAGAACAAATTTCTGGCCCTTGGTCAGAATGTAGCCCTTGTGATGGTGAATAAGTGTGTGAAGTTTCATGGGGCTAGGTCAAATACTTTTGAAGGAATGATCAAGGTTAAAGATTTTGTGACGGACAGACAGACAAACAAACAAACAGACAAACAGACAGGGCGAATACTATATGCCCCCACCCCCCGAATCAAAGATTCTCAGGGGGAGGGGGCATAAATACACAAACATAGCAATTATTTAATGGTGTTTCTCAAACGAAATAATAGCTCCTCTAAATTCAATCAAACAAGCTTAAATTAAGATGACAGGTACATAATTCGGTAAAAAATAATGATACATTGTACACAAAGTACAAATTACATATACATGTACATATAATCAGCTCACCAACCTAACCCTTTCAAACCTGTAGACCGGATAAATGGTTTTTGCACACTTACTTCAGATGAGACGGTTCATAATGTGTTGTCTCACCAGGCTATACACTGTTTGCAATTCTTCGTGTGTTTAACCTAAAGCCTTTTTTTGCAACGTTAGACACCCCCAGCTTGATGCTGGAACAGTCCATTTTGAACTGAACTGAATCGTGGATTATAAACATTTGAATCCGTTTGTACCAAATGGAATCTTCCTCATATATAGCAGGAGTTCATTTCAAAAGTTAGAATTATTTGGATAATGAGTGAACTTTGAGCGTTCTGCGGCGTCTGATCTGGGCCTGCCCTGTTTGCCAAGGTATACGAAGTTGTCAAATTCAAAGGAGAGGAAGAATGAAAATCAAGACCATTTGGTAATGCCATAGTATGCACATACATGTATATACATGCATATGCACATATTGGGCTGCATGGTGCTTCTAGAAAGAGCTAATCCGCTGCACATGGGTACTGGTTTTGTTTGTTTGATTTGGGGGTTAACGTCCCCGTCAACACTGTTAAGGTCATTTTGGCGACGTTGCTTCCAATTTTGTGGGACTTTTACCCGACATTCTGATTAAATGACATCTCAAGCCCTGCCGCCCAATGAAACCAATAGGGTTTATTAGCATGGACGAGCCGACTCGCACCGCTTTGCCTTGGCAGGCTTAGATCCTCTCTAAACGGTTTACCAGTACTCGTGTGCGGGTTGGTTTCAGCTCTGCGTGGAAGCATCATGCAGCCCATCTATTTCTTCAAGCCGCGATGGGCGGGGGCGCCATGAGTACTGGTAAACCATTTAGGAGATCTGTGCCTGCCTAGGCAAAGTGGTGGGAGTCCATGCATATAAACTCTGTAGGGTCCATTGGGCGGCATGGCTTGAGATGTCACTTCAGCTAAGTGTCGATTTAGAGTCCGAAACATTTGGAGGCAACGTCTCCAAAATGACCTAAATAGTGTCGAAGGGGAGGGACGTTATCCTCAAATCAAACAAACAAATGAAGGTTCCACATTTTAATTTGGCGGACTCAAAGGGTCAAACGGCGCTAACATTGGAGCACTTGCACATGAAAGTATTCGGGGTTCGCTCGTGACTCTTTACTATAGGTAGAAGATTTGTTTTGTTTGTTTGTTTTGGAGTTTGAAAGACCAGTCAACACTATTTTAGGTCATTTTTGAACCGGACAATTTAACTATCCACACTTTTCCCGGGCACGCTTATAAGTGAGCGGTTAACCAGTACAGTGCACATTCTTTCGCCAGAAACTGACAACTTCCCTTCTTGAATCAGCGGAAGGGCGGAAGGGGGAGAATGACCGTAGAAAAGATTTCATGATCAATCTCCACTATAGGTAGAAGAACGGCGTTGTTTTCTTCTCTGTAAGTTTACTGTTTATATCATCTTAATACGAAATATTTTCAGTACACAACACGATAATACACTCATATGCAATCATTCATACCTAAAACGGTTATTTCCTGATGAAAATATGTGATAATTTTCATATTTTACTCCTTAAGTAACTTGCGGGTTCTCATTAGAATCGTCTCACTCAGGTAGTTGGTAACAGAGTACCCACATCCTACATTGGACGTCTAGGAGAAGATTAAGGAAAATGTATAGCTTGTAAACTCCAGTTCTCTCTATATGTGTACATGTAAAATGGGGAATAATGGGTCGTTTATTACATGGGCTTTATTAACATGTTGCTGCACCACCTGTTTGCTCCAACCGGAAGTATTTATTAGTGAGGGGAGGGTTGGGGATAGAGGAAGGAGACTTGGTAGCGCAAATAATGCGTGCGAATGCAAAGTAGGATGTCCTTTTTCACGCGCCTGCATGAAGCATGGCGCGATATACAATGTAGGTGTCTGGGTTTTCGTCCCTTCGTCCGCGACATAGACCTAGCATGCGGTAGATTCATGTTTTCCTCCTTAACTGGTCACTAACTTTGCATTCAAAGCACCGCTTGCTGTACCGATTTGACAGTTTGTAATCATAAATAATTGAGGCGAATCTGAGCTGTTGGTTTTGTTTGTTTGATTTGAGGTTTTACGTCCTCGTCAACATTGTAAAGGTCATTTTGGAGACGTCGTTTCCAATTTTGTGGGACTTTTACCCGACATTGAGATAAAATGACATCTCAAACCCTGCCACTCAATGAATGTAACAGGGTTTATAAGCATTTATGGTCCGACTCGCACCACATTGCCTGGGCAGGCTAATTTTTGAATTTTTATTAGATCTTGTAAGCGGTTTGTTTACCAATACTCGCATGCGGATCGGTTTCCGCCTGTTGGTGGCAGCATCATGCAGCCCATCTATTTCATCAAGCTGAGCTTTTTGTAAATGCCACACATCATTATGGTGCTAATAACCTACATGTACGACTCATTATGAAAACATGCCTATTCAAATATATTGAAAATTTTATTAATAAAAATTTTCTGATAAAAATTCTGACATTTTTTTCTTATTTCTGCTAAAGATTTTGGGTACTCTTTAAAACACTCGGCGGGGCGGTTCTAACGAGTACCCACAATCTATGTGAGCAGAAATTAGATAAATAATGTATACCCCTGTAAATCCCAGTTAAAAGTGGGGTTTAAGAGGGTAACAAATAAATAGGCGTGATTTCGTGATGTGAATAAAAGTTGTCATGAGACTTTTAAAAAGGGATTATACAATGGAGAAATAAATTACTAAACTGAAATTGTGTAACGTGAAAGAATATTTGATTATGATTTAACAATGACTACCATTTGCCTTCGTTTACAAAACAACGCCAAACAAACGAAGAAATAATAATGAGCCGAAAATTTGACATTTACTATCACGTAAGCGCAGTTTTTTTTTCTCCGCGAAACGCGGGTAATTACATTTTCAAAGAAAGCAATCGGTCAATTTTTTTCGCCGAGAATCTCCGCGAATTTTCTCTGCGAAACCGGGAGAAATTTCAGCGAGAAATTTCTCGCTCATTTTATTTTTTCTCGCCGATTTCGAGTTAGTCGGTTTCTCCGAGAAACAAAACACTGGTTATTACCGATAGCTGGTCTGTAGATACGTACCGTATTACCAGTGTATCAGTATGTATTGTGTTAATACGCATTGCGCTTTGCATATTTGTCCTTATTTTTTCAATTTTAGCTGTGTGGGATCGCTCAGAACAGCAATTATGCCTTTAACATAAACAACAAGCTGTTTTATTTAAATGAGGAATTTATCACTAGACATGAAAGCTGACTTTTTATTGGTAGTGCTCAGGACAACATTTATGTATTTTATATAAACTACCGGCTGTTTCACTTTAACGAGGAATTAATCACTCGACATGAAAGTAGATTGCCGGATTGAACGGCAACATATGGTGTAAAAATGTCATAAACAAAAATGACGCATGTATTGCTTCGAGACAAAATCCAATATCGAAAAGTTTAATATTTACGTATTGCAACCGCTATCCTTACATGTTTTAGATAGCTGCTTTCCCAAAACGATAGGTTTATATAAGAATTATATCCTACCATGCTAAAGCATATCCTTAGTATTGTGATTGTCTGCGCACTGGTTGTCCAGGCAAGCTCTACATGTCCAGGCTGCCCTGAGGAGGTGCAAGCTCAGGACGGTAAATGGGGTGATGAAATCCAAGAAGCGGCGGACTTCGCAATTCAAGAGATGGGTGAAGGATACACGCTGGTGAAGATTGTAAAAGCAAAAACGCAGGTATAAATAGCATTGTTTCTGCGAAATATTTTGTTTCTAATTTATTAACTTCTCCTTATTATTTTCTTTCATAACTGCGTACTGTAAGTCATGGTCAACAATAAACTTTATAATCTTTACCACATATTAAAGTCGATTTTCATTTCATCAGGAAAACACGCCTATATAATTTTGACCCCATTCAACCTAACTTTTATTAGTAAAACTGGGGTTTCAGGGGGTATACCTTATTATTCTTATTCCTGCTCTAAAATATAGATTGTTGGTACTCGTTAGAACCGCCTGGAAGAGGCGGTTCTAACAAGTGCCCACAGTCTATATTTAGAGCAGAAATAAGAAACATATCCCATTTTTTTCTCTTAAAATTTTCATTATTTCGGCGATAAAAAGTTGCAATGTATTTGCAGAGGCGTGTTTGCGTAATGTGAATTTTCTTAATATTAATTTGAAATAGAAAAATCTTAAGACTAGAACTTTTTCTCTCGGTGCCACATTTCGTATTAAATATCTCTTGCTGTGTGTATGCGGTTGTAATTTTTAACAATAAAACGAGTGCGTCAACCACTGGTTATCTTATCTTGTCAGGAGTTATGTTTCATTGATACAGTGGGGACATTTATATAACAAGTTTCTAATTAAATAACTGGTCGAAAAATATTTATTTGGTTTGGATGGATAAGTTACTGAACTTTGCTTAATACAGTTTGACTAAATACACCGAATAGAATTCTTTATTAGCTAATTGTTCAGAGTAAGGACCAGGGAGGTCATTCCTCATATTCAGATAAACATCGCCTTCAACAGTTGGAACCATTTGTCTGCCTGCCGGAAAAGTGGAACTGTTATATTGCTTTAGGACCGAGTATTAGAATTGAGTCACCGATTCTAGCAGCTTATGTTTGTTTTGTTTATACCAAGATTTAGTTAGCACTGATGTGTTAGGAAGCCTTAATGCGGACTGAATAAATATCTTTCTAAATCGGAAGCAAGGGAGAGGACTGCGGCCGAGTAAAATCGATTTAATCCTCCCCCCGCCTCCAGTGTAAATTCTTTTGATTGACCATTGATACCATTGTTGAATTTTGAAAATATTCGAGGGTCACTGATGAGGCCTAATTGGCCGAAACTAGCTAGCTACGCTGGCCCAAAAAACATGCACACTTCATATTTTCAAGTTCTGTGGTGCATTCCTTGCTTTTAAAGGATAACCCTTTCTAGAACATATTTAACGTCACTACAGCTGCCGTCTGGGAATGTGTGGCGGCCGTAAAAAGTCTCCCTGCCATATATCGAAGTGTAGTTTTTATTTTCTTGTCCTTTGGGATCATTGACTCCATTGTTGAATTTCAAAAAATATTTGAGGGTCACTGATGAGGCCTAATTGACCGAAACTAGTTAGTCTGGCCCAAAAAAATGTACACTTCATATTTTCAAGTTCTGTGGTGTATTCCTTGCTTCCAAATGATAAGCCTTTCTTGAACAGATTCAGTTCTTTACTGGCAATTATAATTAGTTAGACAATATTATTTGTTATACATAAAATCGTTGATAAATTCTAAAAAGGGCCATATTCATGCGGGGGTGCTTGATAGAAAAGACGATATCACAAAAATTAATCAACTGGTATTTTGTTCTAAATTTATTGCAAAACCACCATATGCCGTTAACATGTAAAATGGAAGTGCAAGCAATGCACCGGAATCGACACATTAACCTACAGTTCCCATCAGAGACACCAAAGGGAAGGAAACACAAACATTAAATAAGTCAGTGAAATGAATTTCACCTGGGGGGCTTAAATCGATTTTACGTAGCCGCAATCCTAGCCTTGATTTTGATAAGTCCGCATGAAGGCTTCCTAACTCATCTGTGCAAAATCGTTGAACCTGTTAAAACCTGTTTTCAACATGATGAAAATCTCATCCATTTAAAACGATCAACTGTTTTCCACGTATAACGGTCTCACTTTTTGTCTCATGATCAAATGATATCCATTATGTGGACAAGTCAAAGGAATGAACACCCCGCTTAACCCAAGTACGAGGTTTACGGGGGTATACACTATTTCCCTTATTTCTGCTCTAAGACATAGGTTGTGGGAACTCGTTTGAAAAGCATAAGCATCAACGATGCGATTCTAACGAGCACCCACAACCTATGTTTTCAGTATAGATATGAAAAACATCAAGGTATTTTCACTACAAAAGAAGACATTTTGAAGATGTGAAAATGCACTAGGTCGCACGGGAGTTTATCATAATGTCTATCTGAAAAGATGCGCAATCATCCTACGTGTAATATTCGCGAGTGTATTGCAGTAGCATCAAAAGACAGATAAAAAAACACACAAAATACTTTATTTTATGAACATAAATTTCGGTTCTGTGAACATGGCTTGGTGTCCATTCAACTCTCATCTCAAGCAACTATGTATGCAAGAAAAACAATAAATGTATGACCTGTCTTTGGAAACAAAGAACGCATTGTAAAGAGACAATAGAAACCCTTAATTCCTTTCCTCTCCATCGCGCAAACACGCCTATACAATTTTGACCCACTTAAACCATAGTTTTATATAGTCATCCTGGGGTTTAAAGGCGTATACTTTATTTTTCTTATTTCTGCTCGAAAACATAGACTGTTTGTACTCGTTAGGACCGCCTCGTCTGGGCTTGTGCCCACAATCTATGTTTTGAGCAAAAATTTGAAAAAAGTCAGGAATATTTTCTTTTTGGGGGAAAGTTTTTTCCATTATAGTTGAATTTGTGTGTTATCGCTTTGCCATTTAATTTAATTCAAACCTGAGGTTTAACATAGAAGTGGAGGCAATGATCAGGAATCGCTACAATTAAACCACAGCTCCCATCAGGGACACCAAATGCTGAAAGGATGATACGCCATGTAGCACGATACTTCACGTATATATCATGGTACAGGTTATATATAATTTGGAATCTATGTCTTTGTGAAATAATAACGTCCAGCATGGTGGCAAAAATGACAAATAATAGGAAAAAACTGAAATATATTTCTTTTTCCTCCTTCCAACATAGACAGAGAATGCATGAAAAAATTGCCTAAATGAGGCGGTTCAAGCGAGACCTACAATCTATGTTTTTTTTGTTAAGATAATTAAGGCTGACAATGTGTACCTACGTAAGCCCCACTTTTCTCAATATAAATTAAGATTTAGCGATTAAGCGAGGTCTTGGTCTCACGCACTTGTTGTCATGATGTATTTTCGTTGGGATCACAGAGCCCACCTAGGGTCTTGAAAACCATTACGATAACACAGCCGTCTGACATAGCCCAGGTTTTCAGACTTCAGCACCCAATTTCGTAAAATCATTCTTCGATATAAAAAGATTGGGTACAACATGGATATTATACGACAGACTGCATGCATGGTAGTTAACCCAATCACGGTTGGCAACTTTGCTTCCCTCTTTAATTGCACGCCGGTGGGTCAGGCCTCAGATTCTATGACGGCTCCAACGTAAAGGCTTATTGAGAATTAGAGAGATCTAATTCAAGGTAATGTTGGTTGGTGCCTGATGCTCTGTCTCTGGTTGGGCCCATCGGAGTCAAACTGTTGGTTTTCTTTTGCTCCAGCATTTCAGTGGTTTCTTGCTGTCGAGTCCTCACCGTTGTCTCACCTCTGTGGTTCTTTGATTTTTGTGTTCACATTGTAAACGTGAGGAGTATTAACAAGCTCTGTCTTGGAACACCTCTGTGGTTCTTTGATTTTTGTGTTCACATTGTAAACGTGAGGAGTATTAACAAGCTCTGTCTTGGAACAGAACAAAGGAACATAAAAAGGTGGGGTTTACAGGGGTCTTCATTTCACGAACTTGTTAATGTGATACACTGATGAGGCCTGATTGGCCGAAACTTACCAGTCTGGTCAAGACAATCTGTGTGTGCGACGTTTATTTCCAAAATTTATCTTTATTGTTTTATTATCTTTCCGATCACTGGGCCCACTTTGGGCATTGAAAATTATTAGGAGAGCCACTGATTAGGCCTTATTGGCCGAACTCTTAACATGTTATGTGTGCGACCATTGTTTCCGAAAATAATCTTTGTAGTTTCATTTCCTTTGCCCATCAAAAACGAGATCAGCCTGCGCATCGGCACAATCTGATCAGTGTCTTCGTTGTGCGTTCTATAGATAGCTAAGGAACCAATGCCCCTTCATGCAGCAAGAGAAGTCTCAGGTCAGACTTTATGGATGCGCATGCTTATCTGATTCTTCGCTGGACGCACATGTAAATTGTAGGAAATGCTGTGCCCCGACTCACACGTGTGTATTATGTGTTTCCAATGGCATCTGTGAAGCTGTATCCTATTTTTAAAATACTCTAAAAATGTATTAGATAACTTACGGGAAATGCATCGGACACATAGGCGTCCAATAATGCTTAGTTTATACTAATTTATTTTAGTTCGATTGCGATGAAAGCTTCAAGCTTATTGGATCGCTCTCGAACACTCATTCCGGGTGTTTTCACGCGCGCGCTTTTACACCACTGCTACCCATTTACACCTGGGTGGAGTGGGGCAGTGTCATTACGTGTTTTGCCCAAGGACACACCTCGATACCGGTGGCCGGATTCGAACGCACAACCTCTCGATCATAAGTCGAACGCGCTAACCACTGCGCTATCGAGGCTGACTACTAATGCTTGCTTCTGACTCGACACATTCATTAACGAACAGAAAAGATTTCCAATGGCTGTGTTTGGAAAAAAAAAACAAATTATAAATAGAAAATATGATTCTCAGCAAGACTCTCAATTTGGTAAGGAGCAGGGCTTATTTACCAGTGAAAATGTGCTTCTAGCGTGTCCACGCATTGCAGATTCAAATCAGATTGTTCATCGCCAGAGTCTGTTCTGACTCCGATGAGCGCTACGTGAATTACAGTTTTCACAAACTTTACCATGCAGTCAGCATTAAGCAAACATCTAAATATATTGAACATTGTAAAAAGAACAATAACGTATACCATGTAAACCTCAGTCATACTTTATAAAAGTGGGACTGAAGGGTGTCAAAATTATATAGGCGTGTTTCGTGATGGAGAATTTTGTTTGCTGACTAAGTTTTTACTGCTAATTATTTAATACTTAGTTCAGTGCATATGCTTGAAGACATTTTTGCTTAACACCACCCATTTGATTATGATTTCCTTCGGTACTGAACAGTTTTACAAATTTGTCACTTTTTGTGTTTTGCGTTTCAGGTTGTAGCGGGAACAAACTATATTCTCCAGCTGAAGGTAAAAAAGGTAAAATTGTTTGTTTAAGAAAATATGTTACTTTCTAATCATTTCGAAATAATACTGTAGGTAAAGTTATGCAATGCATCACATTTCAATGACAGTTTAATGACGACTCGACTCGGCATATTTTAGTTACGGAATAAGTTCCGAGTCATGTTGAGAAATCGAATGAACCACAAATTTCACTGTACAAGTCATGAACCCTCTCCCCCGCAAAAAAGTCGGAATAAAAGAAACTGATTAAAATGACAAAACTTTATTTTGCTCATTTTTCGACTAGTTAGAGATTGGATAAAATGGACTTTAAAATGGACTCTTGTCCTTTGGGATCATTGATTTCATTGTGGAATTTTGAAAATATCTGAGGGTCACTGATGAGGCCTAATTGGCCGAAACTAGCTAGTCTGGCCCAGAAAACATGTACACTCCATATTTTTCACTTCTGTGGTGTATTCCTTGCTTCCAAAGGATAACCCTTTTATAGAATATATTTACTGTGTTACTTCCTTCATGCATTTTATAAATAGAGAAGTTTTCATGGGCACGCTAGAGGGGGTCAAATAGAATTGAAAGCAATAATAAGGAGTCAGTGCAATGACCCACACCTTCCATACAATACATTAAAGGGGGGAAAACAACATAAAACAACTTCCGCATAACTGAAAAATCATAAAAGGAAAGCAAAAGGACACGTTCCTTAAAAAATAAACAAAGTACAAAATAACAAACACAAAATGTCCAAGCGAACACACACACACACACACACACACACACACACACACACACACACACACACACACACACATATACAAAGCAAACAAACAAAAAAAAAAACAATAAAAATTAAAGGATAGCAGTTCACATACGTAAAAATAAACTTTAATTGCGAGGATTGTGACCACATAAAATCGATTTAAGCCCTCCCAAGAAATACCGATGTTCCAATGCGGTTCTTCTGTCGTGGTCTATTATTTTTTAATTCGTTTTTGCATGTATGTATTGATAATATCTTTATTTTGATATCCATTCGGCTATTTTGTGGGAAAGTAACTGCCATTTTAGATTCCCGTTTCTAATGTTTTCATTTGGGTTTAATTAGTCCATGTTCGAGTTTCTTTTGGTGTCTCTTGTGGTATGTATTGGATAATTGTAACAATTCTTATTCATTGTCTTCATTACTCTTTTTAAAAAATAATAACTAGTAAAAATGTCACCCAGGAAAGGCCAAATTCAAAGAACGCAGCCATTTCAAGTCACTTAAAGAAAGTGACATGGAGGCACACTAAAACAACAGATCAAACATGAACCAACGGGGAGGTCAGTAGTTAACAGAAAGTGTTAGGGATGGGGTGTGGTTCTTCAACTCTGAAATTTCAACCATCACCATCATTTCCAATGCAGTATCAAACATAATTACAATAGCAGATTGATTCGCATCGAGGCTGTCTAGCTCAACAGTGTGTCAAAATAAAACACATAGTAAAATGGATATGTATAGTTTAATTCTATCATGAATCATGGTTGAGGACTCAACAACAGTCCGACGTCAGTTAGATCATGGACCAGTTACATCAGTTAGATCGTAAATCAGACGTAGTAGAATAGCCCCCCCCCCCACAGTGGAATTCGTTTCCACTGACCGTTCCAAGGTGGTTCTTCTGTCGCGGTTTTGTTTTTGTTATGGTTTGTCTTTGGGCTTTTTAGATGCTTATATTATTTTATTTTGGATAGCCTATTGGCCACTTTGTCGGTTGATTGTATCGATACCTGATCACTGCTTTCACATCTATTTTGGTACTACTTCTTGAGAGCAACTTGCTTATATAGAGACTACCGACTACCAATATCTCCATGCACTGCTGTATTTGTTTTCTTCCTTTACAAAAGTAATATTAACTGTTTCACGTGTATACTTAAAGACGTTATCAGTCAAATTTACCCCCCCCCCACACACACACACAAGAACTTCAGTTAAATAAAGTAAAATTCTTATTATATCGAGGCCCCGGTTTTGGATTTACATCTATCTTTTGTAGATGGATTTGTTTCCTGTCCTGCAAAATTTATGATAGACGCGATGATTTTGATTTTGAGATTTTTAATTTCCTTTTTTTATGGTGATGTTCCTCATGAGGCATCCTATGTCGTTCATATTTCGCAATTAATTCGATTTGCGAGTTTCTAGTGAGGTAACTGACCTCAACACTTGTAATAAATTGTTATCTGCTAATTTTCTTAATCAGCGTTATCGGTATCATAAACTACGCAAAGCCTTTTCTAAATTTTACAGACGTCATTCCGATTCATTTTCAAAATTCAACAGGGTCTATCGGAACCCGAATTTCATTGTGACTTAGTTTATCAATTCAGAAAATATATATATTTGCAATGACGTCAGCACCCGGTTTCGTAAAACATCCTTCGATGTAAAAATATTGGGTACAACATAAATGCTATACGACAGACTGCATTCATGTTAATTAAAAAGAGAAACGATCAGGAACTGATACAATCGGGCCCCAATTTCTTCCCAGAATATCACTAGGGAAAGAAGTCAAAACATAGAGTGACGACAGTAAACAAAACGTTAAACCGAGTCAGCAGCTCTTTTCGAAACAGATGGTGGCTCAGAATATCCAAACCTACTAAAAAGAGCATTACATATAAGGGAGGTAAAGATTCAGAATCACCAACACGACAAACATTAAGCTGGAAGGACAAACGTAACTAAAAATGAACAACCAAAAAGGAGTAAGAATCACAATGATCAACGTAAGAACATATATATGATAAGGGAAAAAATCAGAACTACCAACACAAAACATGAGGGAACCACAGCAAAAGCATATCAGTCAAATTTACCCCCAGCACTTCAGTTGAATAAAGCAAATTCTTCAGATACCGAGGCCCCGTTTTTGGATTTATATCCATCTATTGTAGATGGGTTTGTTTCTTGCAAAATTTATGATAAACGCGATGTGTTCGATTTTGAGATTGTAAAATTTCCTTTTTAGGATGACGATGTTCCTCGTGCGCCATCCTATGGTGTTTATACTTCGCAATTAATTCGATTTGCTAGAGAGTGTAGTCATGTAACTGACTTCAAAACTCGTAATAAATTGTTAACGGCTAAACTTCTTAATCAGGGTTATCGGTACCACAAACTACGAAAAGTCTTTTTAAAATTTTATAGACGTCATTCTGATTTAATTTCAAAATTCAATATTGGACTTAAATCTCTTCTGCAACAAGGTCTATCGGAACCCGAATATTATGGTGACTTAGTATATAAATTCAGAAAAATATGTAACCGCAATGACTTCAGTAACCCAATTTCGTAAAAATCATTCTTCGATATAAAAACATTGGGTACAACATAAATGTTATTCGACAGACTGCATGCATGGTAGTTAATACAATCACGGTTGACAATTTTGCTTCCCTCTTTAACTGCACGCCGGTGGGTCAGGCCTCAGATACTAAGACGGTTCCAACGTTAAGGCTTATGCTGGTTGGTAATTGATGCTCTGTCTCTGTTCGGGCCCATCAGAGTCTAACTGTTGGTTTTCTTTTGCTCCAGCATTTAAGTGGTTTCTTGCTGTCGAGTCCTCACCATCGTTTCATCTCTGCGGTTGTTTGATTTTTTTGTTCACGGAGTTGTTGCACTGATGAGTTAGGAGACCTCTATGCGGACTGAAAAATTTATTTGTCTTAATCGCGACAGAAGTAAGGGTGAGGACTGTGGTTACGTAAAATAAATTTAACCCCCCCCCCAGTGGAATTCGTTTCCGCTGACCGTTCCAAGGCGGTTCTTCTGTCGCGGTTTATTTTTGTTATGGTTTGTCTTTGCGCGTTTGTCTCACTTATATTATTTTATTTTGGATAGCCTATTGGTCATTTTGTGGGAAAGTAACTGTCCCTTTGGCTTTCCAGTGTTGATGTTTCCATTAGGGTTTTTTGTTTCATGTTTGTGTTTCTTTCCCTTTGGTGTCTCTGATGGGAGCTGTGGGTTAATTGTATCGATTCCTGATCATTGCCACCACTTACACTTTGAACGGTCAGTAAAATTACTGGTGGGTTTAAGTTAACTTTACGGGATTTCAACCCTTTCTCTCAATTTCAATGTGGTTCAAACAAGTATTTGTTTGGTCCCCTTGAAGGTGTTCTAACTCACCAGTGAATCAACTCGGTAAACAAAGAAATTACAATTAAAGCTAAACTGACATATGGATGACAAAGGAGCAAAACACACAACGGGGGAAAAACCCGTAACTAATGTAAGTAAAAATGAACCACCAAAAAGGGAGAAAAATCAGAATCATCGACGTAACAGCATATGTGATTAGGAACAAAATCAGTAAAACCAACACAAAACATGAAGGAACCACAGAAAAAGCACCGACATGGACCAGTGATTTAGTGTAAGTTAACTTTATGGTATTCCAACCGTCACCCTTATTTTCACTGTGGTTCAGCAAAGTATTTGTTTGGTCCGGGTAAAGGTTTCTTAACCCATCGGTGAATGAACTCGGTAAACAAATAAATCACAACTATAGCCAAGTTAACCCAATCACCGATGACAACTTTGCTTCCCTCTTTAATTGCACGCCGATGGGTCAGGCCTCAGGTTCTATGATGGTCCCAGCGTAAAGTCTTACTTGGATTAAAACTTAATTTTATGTAATGTTTGTTGGTGCCTGATGCTCTGTCTCTGGTCGGGCCTATCGAAGTCTAACTGCTGGTTTTCTTTTGCTCCAGCATTTCAGCGGTTTCTTGGTGTCGAGTCCTCACCATTGTTTCATCTCTGTTGTTGTTTGAATTTTGTGTTCTCGGAGATATTGCACTGACGAGTTGGGAAGCCTGGTGTCCCTAATGGGAGCTGTGGGTTAATTGTATGGATTCCTGATCATTGCCTCCACTTCTATTTTTCATGCAGACTGAACAAATTATTTGTATTTATCGCGAAGGAAGTAATGTCGAGGATTGCCGCCGCGTGAAATCGATTTAAATCCCCAAGTGAAATTCTTTTCAATAACCATTTCTTTTGTCGCGGTTTATTTTTGTTTGTGGTTGTCTTTGAGTGTGTGTATCGCTTATATATTTTTGTTTTCGATAGCCAATTGGCCTTTTTGTTCGAAAGTAACTGTCCTTTTGGCTTTCCGCTATAATTTTGATGTTTCAATTTAAGACTAGTTATTTCATGTTTGTTTGTCTTTCCCTTGGTTTCTCTGATGACACTTGTGGGTTTATTTTATCAATTCCTGATCATTGCCTTCACTTCTATTTTAACAACTCACCACTGTATATTATGTCATTTTACCCAAAATAAACCATTCTGAATTTGTGTATGCAACGGTTTGATTGTCTACATTAGAATATCTCAAGTCTGCAATGTTTAAAGTGGACGTGCAGCAATTTAAATATAAATCGCTTAAAATTTAATTTGTTGATATTTAAGTCTTTTTTTAACGTTTATCTTTCTGAATGAAAGCTGCATGCGTAAAAAGAACGCAGAATGACAAAGACTATTGAAAAAGTTTTTTTTTTCGAAGTTTGTGAAAATTAAGATGTTTTTTTTAAAAAGGGGTGCAATTCAATTTTCGAATATGCCCCTTTAAAAACCCATATTGAAAAAGTTTTTTTGTCGAAGTTTGTGAAAATTAAGATGTTTTTTTTTAAAAAGGGGTGCAATTCAATTTTCGAATATGCCCCTTTAAAATCCCAACCAATTGATGTTTTACAAGTATAGTTTGAATGAATGTGTCACAATGCTACCTTTTCAGGCAAATTTGATTTCCTTCACTTCCGGTTTTTGTGCAAAAATGTTGAATCTTTACAAATTTACATTTGAAAAAAAATAATGGTACTGGATCAAAGGAAAACAGTAAGCTTGCACAGTGATAAACCTCTGCTTTAAATTTTATTGAAATGTGTCCAAAACTCATGAAGATGTTGCTGATTAAAAATCACACTTGTGTCTTTGCTGGAATATTGCACATTCATTTGCCCTTGGGAGATTCTGAAACCAAATTTTGCGTATTTTTGGTTTATTCAATCTTCAAGAGGGAACACTTGCATTCGAAAGGGCTTCACAAATGGCTTCAGAATAGTCCTGAAGGGAGATAAATCAGCATTTACCCAAATATGATTTTAGCGTGGTTTTTAATATGCTGCATCGTCGTGACTGCTGATCAAATGTCGTTAAATATAAAGCAGAGATTAATCACAATTCATGCTTTTGATTTTCTTTTAATCCTACGCCTTTTTTCCTTTCCAATATCATTTTGCGAAGATTCTTACTTTTTGCAGATTAACCGGAAGTACAGGTAACAGGCAACATTTAGATATTCAAATTTGCTTGAAAGGGTACATTTGGAGATTTCCCTTAAACCTATGCCAATGAAAAGTAGAAGTAAAACAAAGATCAGGAATTGATACAATTAACTTACTCCATCCATAAAAGACACCAAAGGGAAAGAAATACAAACATTAAGCGACCAGACCATAATGGAAACCGAAACAAAGGAAGGCCATATGGACAGTTACTTTCCCACAAAATGGCCATATGGCCATCCAAAATTAAAAGACACAAGTGATACACACAGTAAGTAACAAACAACAACATAAATAAATCGCCACAGAAGAGCCGCCTTGGAACGGTCAGTGGAAGATTTCCACTGGGGGGCTTAAATCGATTTTACGTGGCCACAATCCTCGCCCTTACTTCCGTCGCGATTTAGACAAATAATTTGTTCAGTCCGCATGAAGGCCTCCTAACTCATCAGTGCAACATCTCCGTGAACACAGAAATCAAAGAACCACAGAGGTGAGACAACGGTGAGGACTCGACAGCAAGAAACCACTGAAATGCTGGAGCAAAAGAAAACCAACAGTTAGACTCCGATGAGCCCGACCAGAGACAGAGCATCAGGCACCAACCAACATTATCTCTTTAATTTTCAATAAGCCTTTACGTTGGAGCCGTCATAGAATCTGAGGCCTGACCCACCGGCGTGCAATTAAAGAGGGAAGCAAAGTTGCCAACCGTGATTGGGTTAACTACCATGCATGCAGTCTGTCGTATAATATCCATGTTGTACCCAATCTTTTTATATCGAAGAATGATTTTACGAAATTGGGTGCTGAAGTCATTGCGGTTATATATTTTTCTGAATTTATATACTAAGTCACCATAAAATTCGGGTTCCGATAGACCTTGTTGCAGAAGAGATTTAAGTCCAATATTGAATTTTGAAATTAAATCAGAATGGCGTCTATAAAATTTTGAAAAGGCTTTGCGTAGTTTATGGTACCGATAACCCTGATTAAGGAGTTTAGCCGTTAATAATTTATTACGAGTGTTGAAGTCAGTTACATGACTACACACTCTAGCAAATCGAATTAATTGCGAAATATAAACGCCATAGGATGGCGCACGAGGAACATCACCATCCAAAAAAGGAAAATTTACAATCTCAAAATCAAAGTCATCGCGTTTATCATAAATTTTGCACGAAACAAATCCATCTACAATAGATAGATGTAAATCCAAAAACGGGGCCTCGGTATCAGAAGAATTTGCTTTATTTAACTGAAGTTCTAGGGGGTAAATCTGACTGATCAAACCATCAAAATAGGTATTATCAATATTTAATAAATCATCTAAATATCTAGAAGTAGAGCTAAAAGCTTCAATAATTTCAGATTGGTTATCAATGGAAAGCGACAAAATGAAGTCTCTTTCATAACAATACAAGAACAGATCAGCCACAAGAGGTGCGCAATTAGTACCCATCGGAATACCCACAATTTGTCTAAATAACTTAGTACCGAATCTAATATAAATATTGTCAAGTAGAAAGGTGAGGGCATCACACACTTTCTGACATGACCAAAGTGTATAATTCTTATGCTCTTTAGAAGTGAAAAATGCATTTCTGACATTACATGCAAGATAGAGAGAATCTTCTCTGTGAAAAGCCCATTCAATTAAATCATTAAGCTTTTCTTTTATAAGATTATGAGGAAGTGTAGTGTAAAGAGTGGAAAAATCGTAGGTAGACAGACTAGAAGCACGAAACTGTCTAGATTTCAATTTATTTAAAACCTCATTCGAATTTTTTATAGACCAAAACAGATTTCTTCCTGATCTTTCAAAGACTTTATCACAATATTTAACTACATGTGTTTTAATAGCAGTAAGACAGGAAGTTAATAATTTAGAAAGTTCAGTGGTAGTGCAAGAACTAGAATTTGCAATAAACCGTGCTTTGTAAGGTTTTTTATGAAGTTTTGGTAACCAGTATAGCGTAGGAAGCTTGTCTTGGCCTTCGTTAACACACACAGCAAACTTGGTGGCTGAAAGACAAACATGTTTATCTACTATAGCTCTCTCTTCAGCCAAAGGCTGAAGTTCATAGGCCTTAGTACCACCAAGCTCCTGCTTAAGCGTGTTAACATAGTGGAGCCGTCACACAACGACGACGTTGTTAGCGGCCTTGTCTGCAGGGGCCAAAACAAACTTCTTATGAAATTCTTGAATACCTAGTTTAAGATGACGTAAAGACGTCTTGGGCTTAGGAGGTAATAAGTTAGTATTTTGAGAATAGAAAGAAATGCGTTTATTCACTAGTCTTAAAATGCTAAGTTTCCAGTCCTTTAGGGCTTTACACTCAACATACTCTCGCTTACACCATCGATTACCGAATTCATTCAAGGAAGCAGCGATTTCATCTCTACATTTACTGAAATCAATTTTAGAAGGAAACCGATATTTCGGTCCTTTAGAAATTATATTCCTTATCCTAGAATCAGGAATAATTTTCAAATTGCCAGTAATTACATGACCAGCAGCAGGATAGCAATACTTTGAGTTTTTACAATCACATGAATCAGGAGTATTAGTATCAATATCAAGATCTGAAACAAGTTTATTGAAATTAAAAATGATAGATCTAACAGGTTTGTTATATTTATAGCAAATTATAGGTGTTTCAGTATTTTGAAAATAAGCAGGAATGGAAGAAAGCACCGATCTCTCACGGAAGATACTGGGCAAATCTATAAAATCCATACCCTTATTAATGAAGGATATTTTGAAGAAATGACGTTTATGATTAATTTCAGAATCAATGTAAGGACGGAGAGTATGCTGAGTATAGCCTCTAGTTAAGAGAGCCGCATCATATAACTGATGAGAACTATCGTAGAATTTATTCGCCTCGGTGTCCAGAAGACGTAAAACAGAAACGGGTAATGAACTTAAAAATGAAAGCATAGAGTGGCGTCCATGATTTAATAATATAATTGACAGTCACTTCAGTCTAGTATTGTTTCGTTTAAACGCACGTGATTTACGTTTAAAGTTACCATTTTTCCTGGTGCCGTGAGATCTAGTTCTGCGTTTTCGACATTCCAGGAGTGAGAAAATATCAAAGTCCGGCATTCTGGAAATATTACCCTCATGATAAATATTGTCATTAAATCCCAGTGGAAAAGGGGTCTGTAAAAATTTAATCCATTTCAGTTCAGCTTCATGTCTTTTGATTATTTTGAATCTAGATGTAGAATTTGCATCGTAATAAAGTTTTTCCACTGGTTGTATAATAATGTTATTTACAGAATGACCTGTACGTCGAAAGTGACGGTACAAGAAAGTGTCAGTTTTCTTAGGCTTACTCATTCTACGATAATGCTCGTTCAATCTAGTTTTAAGCATGCGGTTAGTTTGACCGACGTACTGCATATTACAGTTTGCAGCACGTCAAGTAATTAGATAAATTAAATCTGTAGACTGTCATGTCAAATCAGACATGTTAACTACAGAGAAGCGTCTACCGTTTACAGATGAAGTAACGGTAGACGCAGTGCTTAAATGCGAACAACATCTGCACCTCTTGGCATTGCACTTAGAAATGCTAGGATACATTCCACTTCTTTTCCACGGATTAGTATATTTTCGAAGGATGGGTGATTTGAGAGGAGATAGTCTTATACGAAGACTACTCCCAAAAACATTGGTATTGCCTGCTCCTTTGAGATTAACTGAAGTTACAGAAGACAAATTTAAGGGTCTAACCAATACCGAAGGCAACATAGTATTAAAGTTCTTAATAGAATGGGGAATCCGTACAGAAGAAGCAGAGTGTAACCTAAGGGGTGATATTGATATTTTAAATGTATTTGTAATACTCATTTTGGTTAGTAAGGTTGTGATACCGTCAAAACTAAAGCGATGTTCATACCGGTTATTAAATAAATAAAATTACTGAGAAGATTCCTTCGAATAGAAGGAAGGTACAACAAAAGCCCACAAAACATCCTAGTCTACTTAAAGTACAGGGATATCAAACAAGCAGTTGTTATACAACGAGGAACGAACATCGGTTTAATAATGACCTTCAACAGGTATCTAAAGGATGTCAATTGATGGAACAGTGAAAAGCAATTGCATAAGCAATCCCTGAGGATTGGAAAAATAAGAGCATTAAATATTATTTTTCAAAAATGAATAAAACACTTTTTCAAGGATTTTTGTTGAGTTTGTACTTCTCAGCAACATACATATTAAAATCCGGCATAAATGTTAACTCGTGGTATTGTTATACAAAAAAGTATCCAAATTAACATTTTTGTTCTCCAAAGTTTTGTCCATGAATGCACATTTACTGTAAGCATTAACAGACATAGAAAAATAAAACATGAAAAAAGCTGACGGGTATTCATACGTCTTCAGTATTGCTTATTTTAGTTTCAATTTCATGATATATGGTAGTGCGTTTTTAAAGATCCTCAGATTATATTTCTACAGTGTCGCAAGTAGCTCCATAAACTGTTGTCATTATAACGGCAATCTAAATGGTTCAGATTTTGAATGCTGCTGTATGAAACTTCATTTTCAAATTCTTTTAAGTGCAACATAATATTTATACTTCAAATTATAAGACACTTGATTTATACTGAATTTAATAGATCTTTTATCTGCTCTCTATGAACAACGATCAGTATATGCCTGGCACACTGCTAAACAATGCAGGGCTTACGGTATAAAGATGCAGAATAACAACCGACGGAATGAGTGCCCTAGCTACTTATTTAAATTCCCGTCCGATTAAAAACAGGCATAGAATTTACCTATATTTTACATAAGCTCCTTGATAAGATAAACGGTTTTCACTCATAATACATATTTACCTCTGCAACGAATAATATCATCAATCTGATTTATTTAGCAATTTTCCTACACCAGTTATCATTCCAGCTATAATCGCCAAAACCTGTGACCCACATCTTTTTCTTTTATACAACCGATCTATCCCTAAAGATAGAACTGCGTATACATACCCACAGCTTATACATAAACCCGGTCCGAATACAAACATATATGCCTTTTAAGAATTATATAGAGATGGATCACAGCTTTAAAACGTTAAATAAAAATAGAAGTGAAAGCAATGATCAGGAATCGATACAATTAACCCACAGCTCCCATCAGAGACACAAAAGGGAAAGAAACACAAGCATCAACGGGTCTAACTATTCAGAACTTATTTATATAATACACAGACGTGCCGGCAATGATCGGAAGTCGATTAACGCACAGCACCCATCAGATACCCCAAATGGAAGGAAACACAAACATGAATAACTAGATCCTAAAGGAAACATCAACAATGGAAAGCCAAAAGGACAGTTACTTTCCCACAAAATGGCCAATTGGCTATCCAAAACAAAGAAAAAAATATATAAGCGATATACACTCAAAGACATTCCAAAACAAAATAAACCGCGACAGAAGAACCGCCTTGGGCGAAACAAATTTCACTGGGGAGCTTAAACCGATTTTATGCGACCGAAACCCGCGCCCTTACTTCGGGCGCGATTTAGACAAATAATGCATTCAGTCCGCACAATTTAAAATACAGTAGAATTTGCAGAAGGGTTTTGTTGAAAAACAACAAAATTTTAATTAAAGCGTATCACCACCATACAAGAACAACCAGTTTATATCGGTTGGTAACACAAGTTGCCGGGGAACTTACATATGTTTTCCTCACGTTATCTTAAGTTTATGTTATGGTGTAAATTGCAACACTTGCATTAGGCAACAACAAACACAAGACAGATAGAAAAGATAGAAATATAAATACTTGTTTTAGACTCATCATAAGAAGTATTTTCTTTGCACGTAACCAACGCTCTAAACTTTTTCTAAAATGACACATAGGAAAGCCAAGAGACACAACCCACAGAATGTCTTACGTATATGCTTATTAAACAGAATGCGTGCTTCAGACACACACACACACACACAATAAACACAGGAAATTGTTAAAGAATGATCGCTTCTGGGACCGTCAGCAGATATCTAGGGTGCTTCACGGCAAGAGCCTATCAATAGTCAAAGTAGAAGTGGAGGCAATGATCAGGAATCGATACAGTTAATTAACAGCTGCCATCTGAGATACAAAAGGGAAAGAAACACAAACATGAAACAACAGACCCTAATGGAAACATCAACAGCGGAAAGCCAAAAGGACAGTTACTTTCCCACTAAATGGCCAATAGGATATCCAAAATAAAATAATATAAGCGACACAAACACCCAAAGACAAACCATAGCAAAAATAAACCGCGACAGAAGAATCGCCTTGGAACGGTCAGCGGAAACGAATTCCACTGGAGGGCTTAAATCGATTTTGGTGGCCACAATCCTCGCCTTTACTTCCGTCGCGATAAAGACAAATAATTTATTCAGTCCGCATGAAGGCCTCCTTACTCATCAGTGCAACATCTCCGTGAACACAAAAATCAAACAACCACAGAGATGAAACCTTATTTTCATTTTTTTTGCAGATTCTAACCACTTATGTTACCATAATATTTTATTTAAATATCATTTTGTTTCTTTTGTTATTCAGGGCGGTGAACCACAGACCTGTGATGTTGTGGTATTTGCACATCTCCCGGATCAGGAAACAGATTCTATAACCAAGGAGTTGACCAGTTTGAGCTGTAACAGCGGTCGACGTTCCGGAATGCATTTCTATAGCTACAGCTATTAAATTATAATTTGTACTATATAAAGGAATTCGTAAGTGAACGACAAAAATAAATACAAGAATAGGACAAATATAGCTCTACGACTTTTTTCCTTTTACTACAGAACGCGGTAACACTCATTACATTCTGGTAGACCTTTAAGAAAAGGAAAAAAAAAAAAAAAAAACAATCACAATATACAATGGTCTGAAGTAACGCACAAAACATATAGCATTGCGTTAAGAAACAACACAATTACTTTAGACACATTGAGTGGAACAGGCAGCAACAAAACTTTTGTTTGGGGGTCTTAAGGTCCTTAGTTTACGACTCAATCAAAACTCATTCTTATCTACACATAGAAAAATACAGGTAGATACTAATGAGATTCCGAAAACAACAACATCAACAATAATAATAATAAAAAAAAAACAGACAAGCAATTAAAAAACAACATCAAGCGCACTTCCTTGACGAGGGGAAGTGGAAAAGCTACGAGCCTCACACCACCAGTAATGACGTTTGCACTACTGTCTACGCACTTAAAGGTATATATGAATCCTGGCTGATCGGTAGCCACACAACTCAAAGAAGAACGGCACAACAACACACAAGCAAAAAAAAAAAAAAAAAAAAAAAACGCCTCTCCTTCAGGAAGGCATATAGATAAGTGGGGATAGAAATAAGAAACAATACGCCTTATCACATCGTTTCCTTTTTTTTTTTTTTCTTTTTCTTCGCAACTTTCGCTTTCGGATAAAGGATGTACCTTATAAGGTTACCCAAACGGAATGATCTGGGGTCCTAAAAAGGACCCTATTCCAATACCTGACTAGCAGGAAAACCACAGAAACACCCTCTTTAAGCACACTTGGTATCTCTTCTGGCCTTCCTTGGACAAATGAACACGGTCCCTGTCATAGTGCCTGTGGAGTTGGCCATCGCTGCCCAAAATTTGCACTCGAAAAAAATGAAATGCTGCTTGAGACGCTGGCGCAGAAATTGATTAATCTGACGCCGGAACGTCTCAAACCCAGAAGGATTGATATTGCCTCGAAACGACCCTCGATGCAACACCCAACTAACAAGGCCAGTTATGCCCGCTGCCTCCAGGGGCCCAATAAGGGATAGAATCATCTGCCTGATATGCCCCTGCTGATAATAACTGATAGCGTTCCCGCCTATGTGGAATAGCATCATGTCAGGTTTCCACGTCAACATTCTGTCCCACAAGTACACATCATATCTCGCCACGCGCATACCACCACGGCCGAAAAACCGCACCCCTCCGTACTGCCCTTGTCGTTGAACATAAGAATCACCAAAAACAGCAAATCGCGCCATGAGCGTTATTAAAACGGACAGTCAAGACGGCCACATATTTATACAGATAAGGGTTATTAACTGAATAATTAGGGCATGACTTAGCGCGACCCTGAAAGAAGGCAACAACATGCAAAACTAAAACAACATACAACCACCCACACAATACTCAAATAGGTAGATATTGTTATAGTTGTAGTGTAGGAGTACCGTAAAGAGAATGGTATAGAAAAAGAGAGATTAAAAAACCTGAAGAAGAAGAGATTTCTTCCAAAATCCGAATTCAAACATTTCAACTGTAAATATGAAACATAAAATACAAGATCGCATAGGAGCGCTCGACTGCGCACATGCGCAGGCGGGCGCTTGTATGCGACCTGCATGATTATAACAATAGGTACTAACTACCTTGCTAACGAGGTCGGCACACGTTGTCTCGGGGCCCCAAATGGCTAAGTAGGAATACATCTATGGTGCCATCTTTCACATAGTATGCGATAATGATATGCAAACATGGCGGCTCAAATTGACCCACTTACGGTCTCACAGAACACGGCATCCTACGTCGAGGAGGGAACCACTTTTTCATAACTTAAGACGGCAAATGCAGAAAAGCGGATTAACCTATACTCCACATCTTCCGCGATAGAAGTCAGCCACTTACTAAAATAAATACGAATTCGGTCTCGAGATGGCGGAGGCCGGCACAATATGTTATATGTTGTATGTATAGAATAAATAAAATTCACAAATTATAACCTACAAGCACAATCTTGCAGGTACAAAAACTGTCCTTCCCAGCAACTGCGAGCGAGTGGACTTGCCCCAAAACGGCCAACAATCTTTAAAGCACAAGAAAAACAAATAAGACAGGTCCATAGCGGAGAAAACACATCCGTCCGCATATAAACATAACAAGTAAACCACTCAATAAGCCGGGGATACAGACCAAACAATGTAAAAATGTACATACGTTACATAAATATACAAAACCAAATAAATAATAATAATAATAAAAAAAAAAACAACAACAAAAATACCAATATCAAAATGGATACGAAAAGCGTAGACGACATCCATAGACAGGGTGCTGGCGTGACGGTGTAGATACTGCTGATCTGACTAAACAGCAGCTACACGCTAGAAGAAAGTAGCGAGAAATGGATGGTCCCTACAAACCCCCACTTTTCTCTTTCTCTCCATTTTTTTTCTCTCCTTACCGACAGGCACATGGCAAGATCATGACATCATATCGACGTCGGTACGGCGTAGTGACGCCTGTACAGCGTCATGTTGACGTCGGTGCGGCACCGCGGCGCTGTGCCGGCGGTGACCTGGCGCTGCCATAGCGACATGTGTCTGCCGGGTAAAGAATCACACTTATACCCACTCAAACCCTACAGCACGCTTTCCTCAACCCTTCCGCACCTTCTCGCATTTCCCACGCACACCCCCATCCCCCTATAATTTGTTCATTTTGCATGAAGTTCTCCTAGATCATCAGTGCAACAGCTCCGAGAGCACAAACATCAAACAACCATAGAGATGTTACATAGATAAGGACTCGACTGCAAGAAACCATTGAAACGCAGAAGCAAATTACAAAAAAAGGAGAGGCAATGATCAGGAATCGATGCAATTAACCCACAGCTCCCATCAGAGACACCAAAGGTAAAGAAACACTTACATGAAGCAACAGACCCCAACGGAAACACCACTTTAAAGCACAAGAAAAACAAATAAAACAGGTCCGTCGCGGAGTAAACACATCCGTCTGCATATAAACTTAATAAGTAAACCACTCAATAAGCTTGGGAAACAGACCAAACAATGTAAAAAATGTACATACGTTACATAAATATACAAAACATAAATTAAAAATAAAAAAGCAAAAATGCCAATATCAAAATTGATACGAAAAGCGAAGACGACATCCATAGACAGGGTGCTGGCGTGACGGTGTAGCTGCTGCTGATCTGACTACACAGCAGCTACAAGCTAGTAGTAAGAAGGAAGAAATGGATGGACACTACAAAACCCCACTTTTTTCTCTCCATCTTTTTCTCTCCTTACTGGCAGGCACATGGCAAGATTATGACATCATATCGACGTCGGTACGGCGTAGTGACGCCTGTACAGCGTCTTGTTGACGTCGGTGCGGCACCGCGGCGCTGTGCCGGCGGTGACCTGGCGCTGCCATAGTGACATGTGCCTGCCGGGTAACGAATCACACTTATACCCGCTCAAACACCACAGCACGCTTTCCTCAACCCTTCCGCGCCTTCTCCCATTTCCCTCGCACACCACTCCCCCATCCCCCTATAATTTGTTCAGTTCGCATGAAGTTCTCCTAAATCATCAGTGCAACATCTCCGAGAGCGCAAACATCAAACAACCATAGAGATGTAACATCGATAAGGACTCGACTTCAAGATACCACTGAAACGCAGGAGCGAATTAAAAATAGAAGAAGAGGCAATGATCAGGAATCGAGGCAATTTACCCACAGCTCCCATCAGAGACACCAAAGGGAAGGAAACACTAACATGAAGCAACCGACCCCAACGGAAACATCAACAAACTTGCCCACAAAATGGCCAAAAGGCTATCCAAATTAAATAATATAAGCGACACAAACACCCAAAGACAAACTATAACAAAAAAAAAAAAAAACAAAAAAAAAAAAATAAAGATGAATCGCCTTGGAACGGTCAGCGGAAAACAATTCCACTGGGGACCTAAAATCGATTTTACGTGGCCACAATCCCTTACTTCCGTCGCGATTGAGACAGATACTTTGTACAGTCCGCATGAAGGCCTCCTAACTAATCAGTGCAACATCTCCGTGAACACAAAAATCAAACAACCACAGAGATAAAACAACGGCGAGGACTCGACAGCAAGAAACAACAGAAATACTGGAGCAAAAGAAAACCAACAGTTAGAATCTAATGGGCCCGACAGTCTCTTTCATAACAAAACAAGAACAGACCCCCACAAGGGGGTGCGCAATACTCACGACTTGCCTAAATAACTTAGTGTCAAGAAGACAATAAGGTTTAATTTTGATGCTCTTCAGAAAAAACAAAACAAAAAAAAAAAAAAAAAAAAAACATTTCTTACATTACATGCAAGATAGAGGTTTTTTTTCTGTCGTGGATTATTTTTGTTATGGCTTGACTTTGAGTGTGTATATCGCTTATATTATTTTATTTAGGATAACCAGTTGGCCATTTTGTGAGAAAGTAACTGTTCACTTGGCTTTCCGCTTGTGATGTTTCCATTAGTGTCTCCTTGTTTCATGTTTGTGTTTTTCCCTTTGTGTCTCTGGTAGGGGCTGTGGATAAATTGTATTGATTCCCGATCATTGCATTCACTTCTATTTTCCATATGAAATGTCCATTCAATTAATTCATTAGTTTTTTTCTTTTATTTATAAGATTGTGCGGAAGTGTAGTGTAAAGTAGAAGTAAAACAAAGATCAGGAATTGATACAATTAACTTACTCCAGCCATAAAAGGCACCAAAGGGAAAGAAATACAAACATTAAGCGACCAGACCATAATGGAAACCTAAACAAAGGGAGGCCATAAGGACAGTTACTTTCCTACAAAAAAGCCATATGGCCATCCAAAACCAAAAGACACAAGTGATACATACAGCAAGTAGCAAACAACAACATAAATAAATCGCCACAGAAGAGCCGCCTTGGAACGGTGAGTGGAAGATTTCCACTGGGGGGCTTAAATCGATTTTACGTGGCCACAACCCTCGCCCTTACTTCCGTCGCGATTTAGACAAATAATTTGTTCAGTCCGCATGAAGGCCTCCTATCTCATCAGTGCAACATCTCCGTGAACACAAAAATCAAAGAACCACAGAGGTGAGACAACGGTGAGGACTCTACAGCAAGAAACCACTGAAATGCTGGAGCAAAAGAAACCATCAGTTAGACTCCGATGAGCCCGACCAGAGACAGAGCATCAGGCACCAACCAACATTATCTCTCTAATTTTCAGTAAGCCTTTACGTTGGAGCCGTCATAGAATCTGAGGCCTGACCCATAGGCGTGCAATTAAAGAGGGAAGCAAAGTTGCCAACCGTGATTGGGTTAACTACCATGCATGCAGTCTGTCGTATAATATCCATGTTGTACCCAATCTTTTTATATCGAAGAATGATTTTACGAAATTGGGTGCTGAAGTCATTGCGGTTATATATTTTTCTGAATTTATATACTAAGTCACCATAAAATTCGGGTTCCGATAGACCTTGTTGCAGAAGAGATTTAAGTCAAATATTGAATTTTGAAATTAAATCAGAATGGTGTCTATAAAATTTTGAAAAGGCTTTGCGTAGTTTGTGGTACCGATAACCCTGATTAAATTATTGGTTTAGACTCGTATGCTAGACAGGTTTTTAATTATTTGGACCCCATTTTGATTTATATCAGTCTTTGAATCGACTGCCAATTCGAAATTCGCAAATTTGCAGTATGTTTCCTCTGGCTTTCGTTGCCGTATCATTACAGGGTCACTAATGAGGCTTTTGGTTTTCTTTTGCTCCAGCATTTCATTGGTTTCTTGCTGTCGAGTCCTCGCCGTTGTCTCACATCTGTGGTTCTTTGATTATTTGTGTTCACGGAGATGTTGCACTGATGAGATAGGAGGCCTTCATGCGGACTGAACGAATTATTTGTCTAAATCGCGGCGGAAGTAAGGGCGAGGATTGTGGCCACGTAAAATCGATTTAAGCCCCCAGAAATCTTTCCACTGACCGTTCAAAGGCGGTTCTTCTGTTGCGATTTATTCATGTTGTTGTTTGTTACTTACTGTGTGTATCACTTGTGTCTTTTTATTTTGGATTGCCACATGGTCATTTTGTGGGAAAGTAACTGTCCACAAATCAGGCACCAACCAATATTACATAAAATTAGAGTATCTCTAATTCTCAGTAAGCCTTTACGCTGGAACCGTCATAGAATCTGAAGCCTGACCCACCGGCGTTCAATTAAAGAGGGAACCAAAATATAGTCAACTGTGATTGGGTTAACTACCTTGCATGCAGTCTGTCGTATAGCATTTATGTTGTATTCAACCATTTTATATCGAAATTGGGAAATTGGGTGTTGAAGTCATTGCAATTAATTTTTTATCTGAATTTATGTACTAAGTCACCATAAAATTCGGGTTCGGATAGACCTTATTTCAGAAGAGATTTAAGCCAAACTTTGAATTTTGAAATTAAATCGGAATGACGTCTAATTTTGAAAATAGCTTTTGATATATGTGATAACCTGACATACTGCAAATTGTAAAATGCAGTACATCGGGCGAACTAATCGCATGTTAAAACAAGATTTAACGAACTCAATCGTAGAATGAGTAAGCCTAAAAAACTGACACTTTCTTGTACCGCCTTTAGCAAACGTACAGGTCACAGTGTAAATGATATTTCTATACAGCCAGTGGAAAAAATACTATGAGCTATATTATACAGCTAGGTTTCTCGTAACTGCAGAGATTGGAATCAATGTTGTCGACATAAATAGTTGCGGGAGTGTGTAACTAAAGATGTGGTCAACTTAAATATTTGACATTGTTATAATTTAGTTCGTGGCCACCATTGGAATAGCAGAGCACTAGTGCGATGACGTATTCCACTCGAAGTTGATTTATGTTTTTTTAGCCGGCATATTTTTTCCGTTGGTTAACTTCGTTTGTGTACTTTGTGTTATTTGTTTCTATATAATTTTCACGTCACAGTCCAGAGCACGAAACGTAGTTTTGACTTCGGGGCGTGCGACGTTAAATGTTGTAGAAACAAATGCTGTGTTAAGTGTTGTTATAGTTGTATATAGCTATTGTTAATTATTTAATTCTTGTGTATAACAGCTTTCTTGTGCCTTGTCCCACAGTTGCCAGTTCTCCTGTTAGAGATTACCCTCGGTCGTCTTGCCAGCATATGGGTTTGCGGGACTGCGTAACCCTACATGTAAAAGAAGACAACAGCCAAAATTCTCTTTGAAAACTTCACATGTCACTGTGGCTTTCCTTCCGGGTTAAATAGTGGCCAGGGTCGCACTATTGAGAGCCAGATTATTTAAAAGCTATATTAAGTTGCCAATGTAGATAAATCTAGGACAACTCCCTACCATCCTATGGGCAATGGAATACCTGAGCACTTTAACCAGACTCTGCTTAATATTTTAGGTACTTTGTAGGATGACCAGAAGTCCAACTGGAAATCATACATTGCGCCCTTGGTTCATGCCTACAACTCGGCACGTCATGAGACCACTGGGTTTTCATCCCACTATTTAATGTTTGGGTGACATCCTAGACTTGAGGTTGATGCCTTTCTAGGCATAAATCCAGATAGTAGGCATGCTGATCAGACAAAGTTCGCAGTCGATCTAAAGACGAGGATCGACTTTGCCTACAAAACAGCCACCAAGGAAAATAGAAATGAAAACAATGATCAGGAATCGATACAATCACTCACAGCTCCCATCAGAGACACAAAAGGGAAAGAAGCACAAATATGAAACAACAGACCTAATGGAAACACCAATAGCGGAAAGCCAAAAGGGCAGTTACTTTCCCACAAAATGGCCAGTAGGCTATCCAAAATAAAATAATATAAGCATCAGGGCAGAAGGTATAAATAATCTTATGACCTCAGAGCTAGGGATGCCCAGCTTTTACCCGGCGACCGTGTGCCTGTACGCAACGTCGAATTGAAGGGAAAGTGCAAGCTAGCAGGTAAGTTGGAGAAGGATGTGTAGTTGGTTGTTGAGCAGCCAAATACTGAGGTTTCTGTGTCAGTTGTCAAGCGCGAACACGGGAAAGGCATCCGAAGGATGCTGCACAGGAATCCCTTTCATCTATTTATGGCCTTCCAGCACCCCAACCTGGTTCCTTGGATACAGATTGATCACCGAATAACAGTAATCAGCCGACACGAGTTGATGATACAACTGTCGGTGATATTAATGTTCAATGTGAAGTGGCAGGGGCAGAAAAAGATCGTGCAGACATGCTGAATGCATCGGTGAACCCTAGTGTGGTGATATCCCCAGAGAGATCATCATTGGATCCATTGGCAAAGCCCTCCAGGCCTCCACAGAGGTCATACCCCTGAAGCACCCCAGACAAGGCAGCAAACAAGTTTGTTGACAGTATAGGAATGGTTATTTTAACTTCTTAATATGTTTTGATTTTCAGTTGACATGGTTTCCTGATGACATGTATTTTCCCTCTTTTATAATAAATGTCGAGACAGAATTTTTCGTAGAGGGGGAGGGTCACGTGTAACAATTACGCTATAAAATATCCTGGCTTGCGGGCTCTCAAAGTTATTTTATCTTAGTGGGCTGCTGGGTTGCAGTCTGTTGGCAGTGCATGATTTGTCGTGGTATTTCTGAATAGTCTGTTGGTTGTCGGATTGCTGATAGGTGGTGCACTGTACTGCAATTCTGGTGACTTATTGTAATCAAAGTTTCACCTAGTCATGAGTTCGTGCTTGGTGGAGGTATGGACTGGTTGCAACATAGGTGGGACTGTCCCAATCAGACCGTGAAAGCTTCGTGCTTCTACTTTGTGCTTTCATGAACGGATAAATTATCTCCAATACGAGTTTGATATTTTTGTTATACCTTCTTTCTCGCGTAAAGTATGTTTTTATCATGTTGGATTTCTTTTTGGACCGTGTTTTTAGGATAAAGGCAGTAACAAATGTTTAGCCTGTTTTCACTTTTAACGGTTAGGTTTCAGTCTAAACCAATAGGGCGTGTCCCAAATACGCGCAGCAAGTGAATTATTTTTTCCAGTTCTGTATATGAAGTTTATATTCTTTTTTTTGCGCTGTGCATACTGTTAAGTGTACATGACGGAGCATTTTGATGTGGGTTGGGCCCATCGGAGTCTGACTGTTGGTTTTGTTTTTCTCCAGCAGTGTTGTGCCGTGTAGCGGCCGTAAAACGTCTCCCCGTACATCAACCATAGTGCAGTTTATATTTTACTTTTGGTCCTTTGAGATCAGCGTGAATATTCTGAGAAATCGGAAATAAATTATTAGTTTAGACTCATATACTAGACAGGTTTTTAATTATTTGGACCCCATTTTGATTTATATCAGTCCTTGAATCGACTGTCTATTCGAAATTCGCAAAATTGCAGTATGTTTCCTCTGGCTTTCTTTGCCGGATCATTACAGGGTCACTGATGAGGCTTTATTAGCCGAAACTACGTAGTATGACCCATCTTCTTTCTTATGAATGTTTTCGTTGCTCTTAAAGTAACTCATTTTTGATTTTTATTTCAGTGGTTTCTTGCTGTCGAGTCCTATCGTTGTTTCATCTCTGTGGTTGATTGATTTTTGTGTTCACGGAGATGTTGCTCTGAAGATTTAGGAGACCTTTATGCTGACTAAACACATTATTTGTCTAAATCGCGACTGAAGTAAGGGCGAGGATTGTGGCCATGTAAAATCGATTTAAGTCCTCCCCCTCCAGTGGAATTCGTTTCACTGACCGTCCCAAGGCGGTTCTTCTGTCGTGGTTTATTTTTATTATGGCCTGAATGTGTGTATCGCTTATATTATTTTGATTTGGATACCCAATTGGCCATTTTGTGGGAAAGTAACTGTCCGTTTGGCTTTCGGCTAGTGATGTTTCCATTAGGCTCTATATGTTTCATGTTTGTGTTTCTTTTCCTTTGTGTCTCTGATAGGAGCTGTGGGTTTATTGTATCGATTCCTGATCATTGCCTTCACTTATATTTTGCCGGACAGAAGCAGTGTTAGATATATTTAACTTATGTTTCAATAAAAAAAAACAAGATAATTTAAATCTGGTAGACCCATATGAATCATTTTTAAGACCTAATTACTATTTTAAAATCATGTGTCGACCCGAATAGGGGGAGTATGCCACAAAGTGAAATTATGGAAACTTGAGGCGCGATTATGCTTAGGATTTTCTAGTCATTTCCATAATTTTCCTCATTCATAGTTATACTTCATTATACGTTTATTCATATCTTATCATTTCGTATCTTATCATTAAGTATTTAGGATTCCATCAGCATATCAACTTCCCTTTATGTCCTTGTGTAAGCTTCACTGACTAACAATGCATACGTGCGCACACTTACTTTCGCGCCTTTGGTGTCTTTTATGGATGGAGTAAGTTAATTGTATCAATTCCTGATCTTTGTTTTACTTCTACTTTGTCAGTCGTTCTTTGTTCCTGGCAAGGGTTGGACTCGCGTCCACCTTAGGGACAAATATAATATATTCTTCCTTATTACTAAGGATATTTTTATATATTTATTCAGGTATGCGTTTACTTTATTTCATTATATTGTTGAACAATTGTAAATTATCATAATTGCCATTACTTTATGAATATTCATATTTGCTATTACGATCTCTCGACCTTGGGTCAGCTCAAAACCATTTAAGGACCAAACACATATTTCCTCATAGTATAAAGATGTTGGATAATGATGATGAAACAGAAAGATGAAATACTTTATCTGCAATATGTTAATGGCAACTATTGGCAACTAGTTCACAAATCACAGGCCTGGAACCTGTTATGGAAGAATTTGCATAAATGTTTGAGAAATCGCCGTCTTTACGCAAGAATATTTCAAATGTCATAGACATGCGCAAATCAGTCACTTTTTTTCTGTCAGTAATGTGTATTACAACCTCGAGCAGCACAACACTCCTGGCACCGCCGAGGCATGCTACGAACCAAATTTTGAACAGTTTGTAAAGCTATTGTTTCCCTGTCATGTCTAAGGATGTTTGTGAGTTCTTGAATAGTCATTGGTGGATGACCGCCCCGTGAGACACGTCTGTAAAGAATGTCCCGTACATGTCCTACTGGGATTAAGTCAGAAGAACATGCTGACCAGTCGATTCCTTCAATAGTCTCACGATTAAGGTAATCCATGCACACTCTAGCAGTATGGGGGCGCGCATTATCCTGCGTCAGAATGACATTGTCACCGATTGCCTCAGCGAAAAGCCTCATAATAGGATCTAGAATTTCATCTCGATACCGTAATTCAGTCAATGTACCTCCGTTTATCTGATCCCCTCCATATCTGTCTGTTACCACAATGTTGCAGTCCTCCTATCGTTCTCCGGGTCGTTTCCAGACTCGAACACTTCGATCACATGCACTCAGGTGAAATCTTCTTTCATGCGTTAACAGAACTGTACGCCAGTCTTGCAATCGCCAGTTCTGATGTTCTTGTACAAACTCATATCGCCGTGCACGAGGTTGCCTGGTGAGAATAGGCTCTCTTGTCGGACATCTGGGCCACCGATCACCTTCATGTAACCTGTTACGTATTGTTTCATCGGATATCCTTCGATAAATTGCATGCTGGAAATCGATCTGTAGCCTTCTGGCCGTGTACTGGCGATTTCGTAGCGCTAGGTTTCGAAGATATTGATATTCCCTTTTGTGACGTCATGCGGTGTCGGCCTTGTCCTTCTCGTCTAGTAAACTCGCCCGTCTCATAGCCTGGCAAAACACTTCTAGATACATCAAAGCGTTCAGCAACGATCCTTTGGTTGACCCTCTTTCAAGCAAAGCGACAGCTTGAGCGACTTTTAAGAACCGCCTAACCATATGAAGCCACGATGAAGCTAAAAATAACGCATAACCGAAGGATTGACATGTTTATGACCCAAGCTCAACTTTTGAACAGATCGCTCCATACCGAATTTCAGCTTTTTATAGTGATATCCATTCTGTAGCCCACATTCTTGCTTTGCACGTGAACCTTGCTTCTTGAAGTTTGCATGAACATTGTGTAGAGCTGTCAATTTAAAATAGTGTGTTTCCTTGAGTTTGAAAATTGCCAAGCGGTGATGTTAAACAGGCTTAAAAGTTTGCTATTTTTTTGAGCAGTGTATTTATTCAGAATGACGAGGTCGAAAGAGAGGTCTCATAGCGAAAAAAGATGAAATCATAAAAAATAGTTGTCATCACTTGAACCCCATCTTCGAGATAGCGGTATAAGACCGTCCAAACAACGTCATATGACACATCGCCATAACATCAGCCATTTAAAGTGGCCACAACCACGATAAAATTACCCCCAGCGACATACGCATGGCTTATACATTTTTATTTTATATAGCCGTTTGGCCATTTAGTAGAAAAGTAATTGCCCTTTTAGCCAACCGCTAGTGACAATTTGATAAGGATTTAGTTACTGCATGTCCGTGTTTCTTCCTTTTGGTGGTTCTAGTGGGATTAGTGGAAATTGTATCGATTACTGATTATTTCTTTTACTTTTATATTACTTACATTTTAGGTAAGTCGATTGGTATCTGATGCTATGTCTCTGGTCGTGCCCGCCATAGTCTAACTGTTGTTTTTCTTTTGGTTTAGTATTTTAGTTATTTTATGCTGTCGAGTGCCCATCGTTTCATCTCTGTAATCGTTTGATTTTAATGTTCTCGGTGATGTACCACTAACAATTCGGAAATCATTCATGCGGACTGAGCACAGTATTTGTCTTAACACTTCAGAAACAAGGGCGAGTATTTTGGTCACGTTACGTCGATTTAACACTCACCCCCACCGCCGTGAAACATTTTTGTCTGACCGTTCCAGGGCGGTTCTTCTGTTGTTGTGTATTTATTTCTAGAGTTCGCCCCATCGGGGCTTGAAGAAATAGATGGTGCATGATGCTTCCACGCAGAGGTGAAACTGACCGACCACGAGTACTGGTAATCCGCTTAGAGGATCAAACCTGCCCAGGAAAAGCGGTGCGAGTCGGACCGTCCAATGCTTGGAAACCATATTTGTTTCACTTGGCGACAGGGATTGAGGTATCAAAGAAAAAAGTCCCACAAATTTGGAAGCAACATCTCCAAAATCACCTATACAGTGTTGACGGGGACAATAAACCTCATATCAAACAAACAAACAAAACGACTTGAACCCCAAACCTCCTCTGCATAGCCGGGGAAGACCGTCCCAACAACATCATGTGACACATCACCATAACATCAACCATTCCAAGTAGTCACAACCACCTTAAAATTATCCCCGTGACATACGTATTGCTTATATATTTTTATTTTGGATAGCCGTTTGATGGACACTACAAAACCCCACTTTTTTTCTCTCCATCTTTTTCTCTCCTTACTGGCAGGCACATGGCAAGATTATGACATCATATCGACGTCGGTACGGCGTAGTGACGCCTGTACAGCGTCTTGTTGACGTCGGTGCGGCACCGCGGCGCTGTGCCGGCGGTGACCTGGCGCTGCCATAGTGACATGTGCCTGCCGGGTAACGAATCACACTTATACCCGCTCAAACACCACAGCACGCTTTCCTCAACCCTTCCGCGCCTTCTCCCATTTCCCTCGCACACCACTCCCCCATCCCCCTATAATTTGTTCAGTTCGCATGAAGTTCTCCTAAATCATCAGTGCAACATCTCCGAGAGCGCAAACATCAAACAACCATAGAGATGTAACATCGATAAGGACTCGACTTCAAGATACCACTGAAACGCAGGAGCGAATTAAAAATAGAAGAAGAGGCAATGATCAGGAATCGAGGCAATTTACCCACAGCTCCCATCAGAGACACCAAAGGGAAGGAAACACTAACATGAAGCAACCGACCCCAACGGAAACATCAACAAACTTGCCCACAAAATGGACAAAAGGCTATCCAAATTAAATAATATAAGCGACACAAACACCCAAAGACAAACTATAACAAAAAAAAAAAAAAAAAAAAAAAAATAAAAACGCAAAAGATGAATCGCCTTGGAACGGTCAGCGGAAAACAATTCCACTGGGGACCTAAAATCGATTTTACGTGGCCACAATCCCTTACTTCCGTCGCGATTGAGACAGATACTTTGTACAGTCCGCATGAAGGCCTCCTAACTAATCAGTGCAACATCTCCGTGAACACAAAAATCAAACAACCACAGAGATGAAACAACGGCGAGGACTCGACAGCAAGAAACAACAGAAATACTGGAGCAAAAGAAAACCAACAGTTAGAATCTAATGGGCCCGACAGTCTCTTTCATAACAAAACAAGAACAGACCCCCACAAGGGGGTGCGCAATACTCACGACTTGCCTAAATAACTTAGTGTCAAGAAGACAATAAGGTTTAATTTTGATGCTCTTCAGAAAAAACAAAACAAAAAAAAAAACCAAAAAACATTTCTTACATTACATGCAAGATAGAGGGTTTTTTTTCTGTCGTGGATTATTTTTGTTATGGCTTGACTTTGAGTGTGTATATCGCTTATAATATTTTATTTAGGATAACCAGTTGGCCATTTTGTGAGAAAGTAACTGTTCACTTGGCTTTCCGCTTGTGATGTTTCCATTAGTGTCTCCTTGTTTCATGTTTGTGTTTTTCCCTTTGTGTCTCTGGTAGGGGCTGTGGATAAATTGTATTGATTCCCGATCATTGCATTCACTTCTATTTTCCATATGAAATGTCCATTCAATTAATTCATTAGTTTTTTTCTTTTATTTATAAGATTGTGCGGAAGTGTAGTGTAAAGTAGAAGTAAAACAAAGATCAGGAATTGATACAATTAACTTACTCCAGCCATAAAAGGCACCAAAGGGAAAGAAATACAAACATTAAGCGACCAGACCATAATGGAAACCTAAACAAAGGGAGGCCATAAGGACAGTTACTTTCCTACAAAAAAGCCATATGGCCATCCAAAACCAAAAGACACAAGTGATACATACAGCAAGTAGCAAACAACAACATAAATAAATCGCCACAGAAGAGCCGCCTTGGAACGGTGAGTGGAAGATTTCCACTGGGGGGCTTAAATCGATTTTACGTGGCCACAACCCTCGCCCTTACTTCCGTCGCGATTTAGACAAATAATTTGTTCAGTCCGCATGAAGGCCTCCTATCTCATCAGTGCAACATCTCCGTGAACACAAAAATCAAAGAACCACAGAGGTGAGACAACGGTGAGGACTCTACAGCAAGAAACCACTGAAATGCTGGAGCAAAAGAAACCATCAGTTAGACTCCGATGAGCCCGACCAGAGACAGAGCATCAGGCACCAACCAACATTATCTCTCTAATTTTCAGTAAGCCTTTACGTTGGAGCCGTCATAGAATCTGAGGCCTGACCCATAGGCGTGCAATTAAAGAGGGAAGCAAAGTTGCCAACCGTGATTGGGTTAACTACCATGCATGCAGTCTGTCGTATAATATCCATGTTGTACCCAATCTTTTTATATCGAAGAATGATTTTACGAAATTGGGTGCTGAAGTCATTGCGGTTATATATTTTTCTGAATTTATATACTAAGTCACCATAAAATTCGGGTTCCGATAGACCTTGTTGCAGAAGAGATTTAAGTCCAATATTGAATTTTGAAATTAAATCAGAATGGTGTCTATAAAATTTTGAAAAGGCTTTGCGTAGTTTATGGTACCGATAACCCTGATTAAGGAGTTTAGACGTTAACAATTTATTACGAGTGTTGAAGTCATTTACATGACTACACACTCTAGCAAATCGAATTAATTGCGAAATATAAACGCCATAGGATGGCGCACGAGGAAAATCTCCATCCAAAAAAGGAAAATTTACAACCTCAAAATCAAAGTCATCGCGTTTATCATAAATTTTGCACGAAACAAATCCATCTACAATAGATAGATGTAAATCCAAAAACGGGGCCTCTGTATCAGAAGAATTTGCTCTATTTAACTGAAGTTCTAGGGGGTTAATCTGACTGATCAAACCATCAAAATAGGTATTATGAATATTTAATAAATCATCTAAATATCTAGAAGTAGAGCTAAAAGCTTCAATAATTTCAGATTGGTTATCAATGGAAAGCGACAAAATGAAGTCTCTTTCATAACAATACAAGAACAGATCAGTCACAAGAGGTGCGCAATTAGTACCCATCGGAATACCCACAATTTGTCTAAATAACTTAGTACCGAATCTAATATAAATATTGTCAAGTAGAAAGGTGAGGGCATCACACACTTTCTGACATGACCAAAGTGTATAATTCTTATGCTCTTTAGAAGTGAAAAATGCATTTCTGACATTACATGCACGATAGAGAATATCTTCTCTGTGTAAAGCTGGAAAAATCATATGAAGACAGACTGGAAGCACGAACACCTCTGGATTGCAATTCATTTAAAGCTTCACATATAGAACAAAATCGATTTCTCCCCGATCTTTCAAATAAAAATAAAAATAAGTTCCTTTAAGAGCAATGTAAAACATTCATTATGAAGAAGATGGGTCATACTACGTAGTTTCGGCTAATAAAAGTAGAAGTAAAACAAAGATCAGGAATCGATACAATTAACTTACTCCACCCATCAAAGACACCAAAGGGAAAGAAACACAAACATTAAGCGACAAGACCATAATGGAAACCTAAACAAAGGAAGGCCATAAGGACAGTTACTTTCCCACAAAATGACCATGTGGCAATCCAAAATAAAAAGACACAAGTGGTACACACAGTAAGTAACAAACAACAACATGAATAAATCGCAACAGAAGAACCGCCTTTGAACGGTCAGTGGAAAGATTTCTGGGGGCTTAAATCGATTTTACGTGGCCACAATCCTCGCCCTTACTTCCGCCGCGATTTAGACAAATAATTCGTTCAGTCCGCATGAAGGCCTCCTATCTCATCAGTGCAACATCTCCGTGAACACAAATAATCAAAGAACCACAGATGTGAGACAACGGCGAGGACTCGACAGCAAGAAACCAATGAAATGCTGGAGCAAAAGAAAACCAAAAGCCTCATTAGTGACCATGTAATGATACGGCAACGAAAGCCAGAGGAAACATACTGCAAATTTGCGAATTTCGAATTGGCAGTCGATTCAAAGACTGATATAAATCAAAATGGGGTCCAAATAATTAAAAACCTGTCTAGCATACGAGTCTAAACCAATAATTTATTTCTGATTTCTCAGAATATTCACGCTGATTTCAAAGGACCAAAAGTTAAATATAAACTGCACTATGGTTGATGTACGGGGAGACGTTTTACGGCCGCCACACGGCACAACATCAGCTGCAGTGAAGGCAAATAAAAATCAAAAATGAGTTCCTTTAAGAGCAATGAAAACATTCATAAGAAAGAAGATGGGTCATACTACGTAGTTTTGATAAATAAAGCCTCATCATTGACCCTGTAATGATCCGGCAACGAAAGCCAGAGGAAACATACTGCAAATTTGCGAATTTCGAATTGGCAGTCGATTCAAAGACTGATATAAATCAAAACGGGGTCCAAATAATTAAAAACCTGTCTAGAATACGAGTCTAAACCAATAATTTATTTCTGATTTCTCAGAATTTTCACGCTAATCTCAAAGGACCAAAAGTAAAATATAAACTGCACAAAGTCTGTGTCACAATATGTAATTACATGTTTTTGATGATAGTAATACATGCAGTTAATAATTTGGAAAGTTCAGTTGTGGTGCAAGAGCTTGAATTTGCAATAAACCGTGCTTTGTATGATATTTTATGAAGTTTAGGTAACCAATATGACGTGCGAAGCTTGTCTTGGCATTCTGTAACACATAGAGCAAATTTGGTGGTTGTATGACAATTGTGGTCATGAACTACAGCCCTGTCTAAGCCAAAGGCTGTATTTCATAACAGAAGTGATAACAATGACCGGAAATCGATACAATTAACCCACATTTCCCATCAGAGACACCAAATGGAAAGAAACGCAAATATGAAACAACTAGACCCTAAGGGTAGCACCAATAGCGCAAAGCCAAAAGAACATTTGATTTTCCACAAAATGGCCAATTGACTAGCTAAACAAAATAATATAACCGATACACACACTCAAAGACAAACCATAACAAAAATACCCGCGACAGAAGAACCGTATTGGAACGGTAAGTGAAACGAATTCCACTCGGTGGCTTAAATCGATTTCACGTAGCCACAATCCTCGCCCCAACTTTCGTCCCGATTTAGACAAATAACTTGTTCAGTCCGCATGAAGACCTCCTAACACATCAGTGCAACATCTCCGTGAACACCAAAATCAAACAACCGCATAGATGAAACAACGGTGAGAACTCGACAACAAGAAACGACTGAAATGCTGGAGCAAACGAAAACCAATAGTTAAGACTCCGATGGGCCCGACCAGTGATAAAGCATCAGGCACCAACCAATATTACATAAAATTAGAGTATCTCTAATTCTCAGTAAGCCTTTACGCTGGAACCGTCATAGAATCTGAAGCCTGACCCACCGGCGTTCAATTAAAGAGGGAACCAAAATATAGTCAACTGTGATTGGGTTAACTACCTTGCATGCAGTCTGTCGTATAGCATTTATGTTGTATTCAACCATTTTATATCGAAATTGGGAAATTGGGTGTTGAAGTCATTGCAATTAATTTTTTATCTGAATTTATGTACTAAGTCACCATAAAATTCGGGTTCGGATAGACCTTATTTCAGAAGAGATTTAAGCCAAACTTTGAATTTTGAAATTAAATCGGAATGACGTCTAATTTTGAAAATAGCTTTTGATATATGTGATAACCTGACATACTGCAAATTGTAAAATGCAGTACATCGGGCGAACTAATCGCATGTTAAAACAAGATTTAACGAACTCAATCGTAGAATGAGTAAGCCTAAAAAACTGACACTTTCTTGTACCGCCTTTAGCAAACGTACAGGTCACAGTGTAAATGATATTTCTATACAGCCAGTGGAAAAAATACTATGAGCTATATTATACAGCTAGGTTTCTCGTAACTGCAGAGATTGGAATCAATGTTGTCGACATAAATAGTTGCGGGAGTGTGTAACTAAAGATGTGGTCAACTTAAATATTTGACATTGTTATAATTTAGTTCGTGGCCACCATTGGAATAGCAGAGCACTAGTGCGATGACGTATTCCACTCGAAGTTGATTTATGTTTTTTTAGCCGGCATATTTTTTCCGTTGGTTAACTTCGTTTGTGTACTTTGTGTTATTTGTTTCTATATAATTTTCACGTCACAGTCCAGAGCACGAAACGTAGTTTTGACTTCGGGGCGTGCGACGTTAAATGTTGTAGAAACAAATGCTGTGTTAAGTGTTGTTATAGTTGTATATAGCTATTGTTAATTATTTAATTCTTGTGTATAACAGCTTTCTTGTGCCTTGTCCCACAGTTGCCAGTTCTCCTGTTAGAGATTACCCTCGGTCGTCTTGCCAGCATATGGGTTTGCGGGACTGCGTAACCCTACATGTAAAAGAAGACAACAGCCAAAATTCTCTTTGAAAACTTCACATGTCACTGTGGCTTTCCTTCCGGGTTAAATAGTGGCCAGGGTCGCACTATTGAGAGCCAGATTATTTAAAAGCTATATTAAGTTGCCAATGTAGATAAATCTAGGACAACTCCCTACCATCCTATGGGCAATGGAATACCTGAGCACTTTAACCAGACTCTGCTTAATATTTTAGGTACTTTGTAGGATGACCAGAAGTCCAACTGGAAATCATACATTGCGCCCTTGGTTCATGCCTACAACTCGGCACGTCATGAGACCACTGGGTTTTCATCCCACTATTTAATGTTTGGGTGACATCCTAGACTTGAGGTTGATGCCTTTCTAGGCATAAATCCAGATAGTAGGCATGCTGATCAGACAAAGTTCGCAGTCGATCTAAAGACGAGGATCGACTTTGCCTACAAAACAGCCACCAAGGAAAATAGAAATGAAAACAATGATCAGGAATCGATACAATCACTCACAGCTCCCATCAGAGACACAAAAGGGAAAGAAGCACAAATATGAAACAACAGACCTAATGGAAACACCAATAGCGGAAAGCCAAAAGGGCAGTTACTTTCCCACAAAATGGCCAGTAGGCTATCCAAAATAAAATAATATAAGCATCAGGGCAGAAGGTATAAATAATCTTATGACCTCAGAGCTAGGGATGCCCAGCTTTTACCCGGCGACCGTGTGCCTGTACGCAACGTCGAATTGAAGGGAAAGTGCAAGCTAGCAGGTAAGTTGGAGAAGGATGTGTAGTTGGTTGTTGAGCAGCCAAATACTGAGGTTTCTGTGTCAGTTGTCAAGCGCGAATACGGGAAAGGCATCCGAAGGATGCTGCACAGGAATCCCTTTCATCTATTTATGGCCTTCCAGCACCCCAACCTGGTTCCTTGGATACAGATTGATCACCGAATAACAGTAATCAGCCGACACGAGTTGATGATACAACTGTCGGTGATATTAATGTTCAATGTGAAGTGGCAGGGGCAGAAAAAGATCGTGCAGACATGCTGAATGCATCGGTGAACCCTAGTGTGGTGATATCCCCAGAGAGATCATCATTGGATCCATTGGCAAAGCCCTCCAGGCCTGCACAGAGGTCATACCCCTGAAGCACCCCAGACAAGGCAGCAAACAAGTTTGTTGACAGTATAGGAATGGTTATTTTAACTTCTTAATATGTTTAGATATTCAGTTGACATGGTTTCCTGATGACATGTATTTTCCCTCTTTTATAATAAATGTCGAGACAGAATTTTTCGTAGAGGGGGAGGGTCACGTGTAACAATTACGCTATAAAATATCCTGGCTTGCGGGCTCTCAAAGTTATTTTATCTTAGTGGGCTGCTGGGTTGCAGTCTGTTGGCAGTGCATGGTTTGTCGTGGTATTTCTGAATAGTCTGTTGGTTGTCGGATTGCTGATAGGTGGTGCACTGTACTGCAATTCTGGTGACTTATTGTAATCAAAGTTTCACCTAGTCATGAGTTCGTGCTTGGTGGAGGTATGGACTGGTTGCAACATAGGTGGGACTGTCCCAATCAGACCGTGAAAGCTTCGTGCTTCTACTTTGTGCTTTCATGAACGGATAAATTATCTCCAATACGAGTTTGATATTTTTGTTATACCTTCTTTCTCGCGTAAAGTATGTTTTTATCATGTTGGATTTCTTTTTGGACCGTGTTTTTAGGATAAAGGCAGTAACAAATGTTTAGCCTGTTTTCACTTTTAACGGTTAGGTTTCAGTCTAAACCAGTAGGGCGTGTCCCAAATACGCGCAGCAAGTGAATTATTTTTTCCAGTTCTGTATATGAAGTTTATATTCTTTTTTTTGCGCTGTGCATACTGTTAAGTGTACATGACGGAGCATTTTGATGTGGGTTGGGCCCATCGGAGTCTGACTGTTGGTTTTGTTTTTCTCCAGCAGTGTTGTGCCGTGTAGCGGCCGTAAAACGTCTCCCCGTACATCAACCATAGTGCAGTTTATATTTTACTTTTGGTCCTTTGAGATCAGCGTGAATATTCTGAGAAATCGGAAATAAATTATTAGTTTAGACTCATATACTAGACAGGTTTTTAATTATTTGGACCCCATTTTGATTTATATCAGTCCTTGAATCGACTGTCTATTCGAAATTCGCAAAATTGCAGTATGTTTCCTCTGGCTTTCTTTGCCGGATCATTACAGGGTCACTGATGAGGCTTTATTAGCCGAAACTACGTAGTATGACCCATCTGCTTTCTTATGAATGTTTTCGTTGCTCTTAAAGGAACTCATTTTTGATTTTTATTTCAGTGGTTTCTTGCTGTCGAGTCCTATCGTTGTTTCATCTCTGTGGTTGATTGATTTTTGTGTTCACGGAGATGTTGCTCTGAAGATTTAGGAGACCTTTATGCTGACTAAACACATTATTTGTCTAAATCGCGACTGAAGTAAGGGCGAGGATTGTGGCCATGTAAAATCGATTTAAGTCCTCCCCCTCCCGTGGAATTCGTTTCACTGACCGTCCCAAGGCGGTTCTTCTGTCGTGGTTTATTTTTATTATGGCCTGAATGTGTGTATCGCTTATATTATTTTGATTTGGATACCCAATTGGCCATTTTGTTGGAAAGTAACTGTCCGTTTGGCTTTCGGCTAGTGATGTTTCCATTAGGCTCTATATGTTTCATGTTTGTGTTTCTTTTCCTTTGTGTCTCTGATAGGAGCTGTGGGTTTATTGTATCGATTCCTGATCATTGCCTTCACTTATATTTTGCCTGACAGAAGCAGTGTTAGATATATTTAACTTATGTTTCAATAAAAAAACAAGATAATTTAAATCTGGTAGACCCATATGAATCATTTTTAAGACCTAATTACTATTTTAAAATCATGTGTCGACCCGAATAGGGGGAGTATGCCACAAAGTGAAATTATGGAAACTTGAGGCGCGATTATGCTTAGGATTTTCTAGTCATTTCCTTAATTTTCCTCATTCATAGTTATACTTCATTATACGTTTATTCATATCTTATCATTTCGTATCTTATCATTAAGTATTTAGGATTCCATCAGCATATCAACTTCCCTTTATGTCCTTGTGTAAGCTTCACTGACTAACAATGCATACGTGCGCACACTTACTTTCGCGCCTTTGTCAGTCGTTCTTTGTTCCTGGCAAGGGTTGGACTCGCGTCCACCTTAGGGACAAATATAATATATTCTTCCTTATTACTAAGGATATTTTTATATATTTATTCAGGTATGCGTTTACTTTATTTCATTATATTGTTGAACAATTGTAAATTATCATAATTGCCATTACTTTATGAATATTCATATTTGCTATTACGATCTCTCGACCTTGGGTCAGCTCAAAACCATTTAAGGACCAAACACATATTTCCTCATTGTATAAAGATGTTGGATAATGATGATGAAACAGAAAGATGAAATACTTTATCTGCAATATGTTAATGGCAACTATTGGCAACTAGTTCACAAATCACAGGCCTGGAACCTGTTATGGAAGAATTTGCATAAATGTTTGAGAAATCGCCGTCTTTACGCAAGAATATTTCAAATGTCATAGACATGCGCAAATCAGTCACTTTTTTCTGTCAGTAATGTGTATTACAACCTCGAGCAGCACAACACTCCTGGCACCGCCGAGGCATGCTACGAACCAAATTTTGAACAGTTTGTAAAGCTATTGTTTCCCTGTCATGTCTAAGGATGTTTGTGAGTTCTTGAATAGTCATTGGTGGATGACCGCCCCGTGAGACACGTCTGTAAAGAATGTCCAGTACATGTCCTACTGGGATTAAGTCAGAAGAACATGCTGACCAGTCGATTCCTTCAATAGTCTCACGATTAAGGTAATCCATGCACACTCTAGCAGTATGGGGGCGCGCATTATCCTGCGTCAGAATGACATTGTCACCGATTGCCTCAGCGAAAAGCCTCATAATAGGATCTAGAATTTCATCTCGATACCGTAATTCAGTCAATGTACCTCCGTTTATCTGATCCCCTCCATATCTGTCTGTTACCACAATGTTGCAGTCCTCCTATCGTTCTCCGGGTCGTTTCCAGACTCGAACACTTCGATCACATGCACTCAGGTGAAATCTTCTTTCATGCGTTAACAGAACTGTACGCCAGTCTTGCAATCGCCAGTTCTGATGTTCTTGTACAAACTCATATCGCCGTGCACGAGGTTGCCTGGTGAGAATAGGCTCTCTTGTCGGACATCTGGGCCACCGATCACCTTCATGTAACCTGTTACGTATTGTTTCATCGGATATCCTTCGATAAATTGCATGCTGGAAATCGATCTGTAGCCTTCTGGCCGTGTACTGGCGATTTCGTAGCGCTAGGTTTCGAAGATATTGATATTCCCTTTTGTGACGTCATGCGGTGTCGGCCTTGTCCTTCTCGTCTAGTAAACTCGCCCGTCTCATAGCCTGGCAAAACACTTCTAGATACATCAAAGCGTTCAGCAACGATCCTTTGGTTGACCCTCTTTCAAGCAAAGCGACAGCTTGAGCGACTTCTAAGAACCGCCTAACCATATGAAGCCACGATGAAGCTAAAAATAACGCATAACCGAAGGATTGACATGTTTATGACCCAAGCTCAACTTTTGAACAGATCGCTCCATACCGAATTTCAGCTTTTTATAGTGATATCCATTCTGTAGCCCACATTCTTGCTTTGCACGTGAACCTTGCTTCTTGAAGTTTGCATGAACATTGTGTAGAGCTGTCAATTTAAAATAGTGTGTTTCCTTGAGTTTGAAAATTGCCAAGCGGTGATGTTAAACAGGCTTAAAAGTTTGCTATTTTTTTGAGCAGTGTATTTATTCAGAATGACGAGGTCGAAAGAGAGGTCTCATAGCGAAAAAAGATGAAATCATAAAAAATAGTTGTCATCACTTGAACCCCATCTTCGAGATAGCGGTATAAGACCGTCCAAACAACGTCATATGACACATCGCCATAACATCAGCCATTTAAAGTGGCCACAACCACGATAAAATTACCCCCAGCGACATACGCATGGCTTATACATTTTTATTTTATATAGCCGTTTGGCCATTTAGTAGAAAAGTAATTGCCCTTTTAGCCAACCGCTAGTGACAATTTGATAAGGATTTAGTTACTGCATGTCCGTGTTTCTTCCTTTTGGTGGTTCTAGTGGGATAAGTGGAAATTGTATCGATTACTGATTATTTCTTTTACTTTTATATTACTTACATTTTAGGTAAGTCGATTGGTATCTGATGCTATGTCTCTGGTCGTGCCCGCCATAGTCTAACTGTTGTTTTTCTTTTGGTTTAGTATTTTAGTTATTTTATGCTGTCGAGTGCCCATCGTTTCATCTCTGTAATCGTTTGATTTTAATGTTCTCGGTGATGTACCACTAACAATTCGGAAATCATTCATGCGGACTGAGCACAGTATTTGTCTTAACACTTCAGAAACAAGGGCGAGTATTTTGGTCACGTTACGTCGATTTAACACTTACCCCCACCGCCGTGAAACATTTTTGTCTGACCGTTCCAGGGCGGTTCTTCTGTTGTTGTGTATTTATTTCTAGAGTTCGCCCCATCGGGGCTTGAAGAAATAGATGGTGCATGATGCTTCCACGCAGAGGTGAAACTGACCGACCACGAGTACTGGTAATCCGCTTAGAGGATCAAACCTGCCCAGGAAAAGCGGTGCGAGTCGGACCGTCCAATGCTTGGAAACCATATTTGTTTCACTTGGCGACAGGGATTGAGGTATCAAAGAAAAAAGTCCCACAAATTTGGAAGCAACATCTCCAAAATCACCTATACAGTGTTGACGGGGACAATAAACCTCATATCAAACAAACAAACAAAACGACTTGAACCCCAAACCTCCTCTGAATAGCCGGGGAAGACCGTCCCAACAACATCATGTGACACATCACCATAACATCAACCATTCCAAGTGGTCACAACCACCTTAAAATTATCCCCGTGACATACGTATTGCTTATATATTTTTATTTTGGATAGCCGTTTGGCCATTTTGTGGGAAAGTAACTCTCCTTTTGGCTTTCCGCTATTGGTGTTTCAATTAGGGTCTAGTTATTTCATGTTTGTGTTACTTTCCCTTTTGTGCCTCTGGTGGGAGCTGTGGGTTAATTGTATCGATTCCTGATCATGGCCTTAACTTTTATTTATCATTTCTATTGGCAGTCTTGATCATTGCCTTCACTTCTATTTTACCTTCATCCTGCAACAGGCCATTCGTCTTCATTGGATCTTTCTTTGTGGCATCCTTATCTCTTCTTGGACTATGACTGGTCTGTCTTTGAAGAGCAGTGCGGAAGTAATCACTTCCTTGTTATAATTGAGAGTGTAAGCGAACCAGATGCAGAGTGTAATGACAAAGGGGAAATAAATAAAACCGATTGGAAATTATTCTATAAATTATGTGAAGAAGGGTTGTCAATTGACCACTTTAATGAATCATCTGGAATTGATTCTGATTTCACGGATTTAGATTATGAGAAAAAATGCATTCCGAAGACCTCCACAAATCCTAAAAAAAGCAAGCCTTGGTAAAATAATGATTGTAAAGAAGCTATCAAACAAAAAAACGCAACGGACTATTGCACTGATTGCAGCACGCAATTTAGCACAATCATTCTTCGATATAAAACATTTTGTGTATAACATAAATGTTGTACGACAGACTGCATGCATGGTGGTGGGCGCGGTCGCGGTTGGCGGCTTTGCTTCCATGTTTGATTGCACGCCGGTCGGTCAGGCTTCGGATTCTGTGACGGTTCCAGCGTACAGGCTTACTGCGAATTAGAGGTAATTTAATTTTATGTAATGTTGGTTGGTGCCTGATGATCTGTCTCTGCTTGGGCCCATCGGGGTCTAACTGTTTGTTTTCATGTGCACCAGCCTTTCGGTGGTTTCTTGCTGTCGAGTCCTCGCCGTTGTTTCGTCTCTGTTGGTGTTTGATTTTTGTGTTCTTAGTTCTCTCTTTTGCGCTGCTGGGTTAGGAGGCCTTCATGCGGACTGAACAGATTATTTGTCTAAATCGCGACGGAAGTAAGGGCGAGGATCTCGTCAGCGTCAAATCGATTTAAGCATCCCCTCAGCGGAATGCGTTTCACTGACCGTTTCAAGGCGGTTCTTGTGTTGCGTTTTTTTTTTGTTTTTGTTTTTGTTTGTCTTTTGAATGTGTGTATCGCTTATATTATTTTGTTTTGGATAGCCAATTGGCCATTTTGTGGGAATGTAACTGTCCTTTTGGCTTTCCGTTACCTATGTTTCAATCAGGGTCTAGTTATTTAATGTCTGTGTTTCTTTTTCTTTGGTGTCTCAGATGGGAGCTGTGGTTTAATTCTATCGATCCTAATAATTGCCTTCATTTCTCTTTTTATTTTGGATAGCCGTTTGGCCATATAGTGGGAAAGTATCTGTCCTTTTCGGCTAGCCGCTAGTGATGGTTTCATGAGGATTTAGTTAATTCATGTTCGTGTTGTTCTGATGGGAGATGTGGTAATTGTATCGATTCCAGATTATTCCCTTCACTTTTATATAGATTAACTGTTTTTCTTTTGGTTCAGTATTTCCAGTTATTTCATGCTGTGGAGTCCATCGTTTCATCTCTGAAATTGTTTGATTTTTATGTTCTCGGAGATGTAGCACCAACTATTCAGAAATCCTTCATGCGGACTGAACACATAATTTGTTTTATCACTTCAGAAACAAGGGCGAGGATTGTGGCTACGCTACGTCCATTTAGCACTTCCCCGCCCAGTGAACCATTTTACTGGCCGTTCCAAGGCGGTTCTTCTGTTGTTCTGTATTTATTGTTATACTTCGTCTTTGTGTATGTATTGCTTATATATTTTTGTTTGGTTAACCGTTTGGCCATTTTATGGGAAAGTAACTTTCCTTTGACTTTACGCTTTATACGTTTTCGTTAGGGTTCAGTTATTTCATATTCGTGCTTTTACCCTTTGGTGTCTCTGATGGGCGTCGTGGAGTAATTTTATCTATACCTGATCATTGCCTTCAATTCTATTTTGCACTTTTGAATTTCGCATTGTCATATGGCAAGGACTAATACATAAATTAGTAAAGAATATAAACAAAAATACTGCATTACGTTTACATTACCTTGTCCGTAGAAATTCATCGTTTAACCAGCATTTTGTGGTGAAATAAAGGCCTTTTTAGTCAAACTTAAACTGTAGGCAATGATCAGAAATCGGTTCGATTAACCCGCAGCTCACATCAGTGACGCCAAAGGGAAAGAAACGCAAACATGAAATAACTAGACCCAAATCAATATATATCAATGGCGGAAATCCAAGGGACAGCTACTTTCCCACAAGATGGCCGATTGGCTATCCAAAACAAAACAAAATAATAATAATAATAAAACAACCAGCGACCCCCCAACACACTCACACACACAAACCATAACAAAACTAAACCACGACAGAAGAACTGCCTTGGAACGGTCAATGAAACGAATTCCACTTGTTTGTTTGATACCTAATGACGTTGCCGGTCAAGGCCCGTCCATTATGGCAGCGATGCCATTTCCGTAGTCTTGACCTTAAGCTCTAGAAACATATTTAGCTAAAATGAAGAAACTTAACACTACATATCATCCGCATTGTTATAATGTCATACAATACAAACAATCAAACGATTCTGTATTGTGTCATTATTTTCTACACAAGTTTATACGAAACTAGATGGCACTAGATCCGTTTGGCTAAGCTATAGCATGTCTATGAAATGGAATCAATGTGTTTAATGTGCATTACAGGCTCAAAATTGCCTAATAATTTGCCTGAATTCTAGGCAAAAGTTGCACTCATTTTACCTTTGACTTAGATGTGACATTGACATACCTTTTCTGGCTTATAGAACATTTAAATTCACCGCTGCTGGTGTTAAGGATATGTGTGACGACCGTTAAAAATAAGTGAAGGATCATGAATAGTTACAATTAACCTACACCTCCCATCAGAGACGCCAAAAAGTCTTCCTGCCCTTCATCATAGTTTTCGTTATATTCTAGTCCTTTGGAATCATTGATTCTTCTGTCAAATTTTGAAAATATTCGAGGCAAGATTGAAACAAAGCAGTTTGCGCACCCCCCCCCCCCACCTAAAAAAAAATCTAAACGGGTTAGGATAACATTTTATTGAACATTCATCCCCGTACATTCATCCAATGCTTTTATTATTCCAATACTCAGGTATTCTTTGGTAATAAGTTTTCATTCTCTTGTCCATTTGCATCAGACCTTTTCAATACAATATTGAAGGTTATGCGTTGACCGACATTCACATTTCGATGTATGGCGGCTTCTTACTTTTCTTTCTGTTGACTTCTTGTAAACAAAGATATGAATATGTGATACTTGTTAAAACCACATCTTCTGCGAAGGTATTTGTATATATGCTTGTTTTCATGGCCTAGTGTAAAAATTGATACGTGTGTCGTATACGGTATCACCACCAACCAAAGACCAATGAGTATTAAAAACGACGAAAAAGCAAATTCGCTCCCATTAGGCTGCATTTCCTAACTAGTGTACGGGTTGTTTATTCCATAAATGGCATAATGAATTTTCTACCTTCATTGCTCACTTCTATTTTTAGTAATAATAAGGCCTTAAAATTACTAATTGTTTTTTTCTGTCAATCTTCATGGATTATCAAATTTTTATGTTCTTCGCATAAATCATATTCGAGATTATCTCCTTCCTGATGCCCGGGACTTCCGTTGAGTGTGGGTCATGTTTGCTGATGTTGGCTCGGTGGGGGACGCCTATAAGTCACCGGGTAGGCTCTTTTGCCTGATGCCTCCAGCTGACCTGTCTCATGGGCTACGTCGGTCGGTGTGTGGGGGATGTGCTGTGTTTGCCGGGTCTTGTCCATCATTCGTTTCGGTTTCAAAACTTTGGGGTTGAGACACACTGATGAAGATTGAATATCAGAAAGGCCTCTGTGTCACTAAATATGGTATAGTTACGCCTTAATTCAAGATTATCTCCAATTATGTCACATATTCATCTAAATTACCTAATCCTTTCAAAAGACCTGGAATGTATCCTTATGTTTCTGAGTGCAATGTAAAGTTCTGTAGATGTTGTGTTGTATGTAGTTAGGTACCAAATCGTCTTCATCTGTCAACCGTTTAGTCGTCAATAACTTTGAACCAGATTAAATATCGACGGATTTGATATACATTCTAACTGCAACAAACACACACACATATACATACGAACACACATTAACACACAAATTGCAACATGCATTATGTTGGAAAATCTAGCCATGCTCTTAAGAAACCGTTTGGTGAACATTGCGGTAGAATCAAACTCCTACAAAAATGATACTTTACCGTTTCAGAATTTTTGATGTAAATGTCATTCTCCTTGTGACGTTTCTGTGCAACAATGGAGAATATAATCTATTATGATATTTCTTCTTCACTTTTAAAAATATTCAAGAGACAAGAAAGTGAATCAAATGATCATGTTATTACAACACCACTGAGACTAAATGAAATATATATTATAGAAGTCAGGTAATATTTTTAAAATATCCCATTTGACGTAACTAGTTTCTCTTTTGGAAATTTCCAACCGAAAAGCATAGAAATCAATTTAAGAAACAAATGGCAATGCAATACCACATGATTCCAATTAAGTGTTTCGTGCAAAATTTATGATAAACGCGATGACTTTGATTTTGAGATTGTAAATTTTCCTTTTTTTGGATGGTGATGTTCCTCGTGCGCCATCCTATGGCGTTTATATTTCGCAATTAATTCGATTTGCTAGAGTGTGTAGTCATGTAACTGACTTCAACACTCGTAATAAATTACGGCTAAACTCCTTAATCAGGGTTATCGTTACCATAAACTACGCAAAGCCTTTTCAAAATTTTATAGACGCCATTCTTATTTAATTTCAAAATTCAATATTGGACTTAAATCTCTTCTGCAACAAGGTCTATCGGAACCCGAATTTTATGGTGACTTAGTATATAAATTCAGAACAATATATAACCGCAATGACTTCAGCACCCAATTTCGTAAAATCATTCTTCGATATAAAAAGATTGGATACAACATGGATATTATACGACAGACTGCATGCATGGTAGTTAACCCAATCACGGTTGGCAACTTTGCTTCCCTCTTTAATTGCACGCCGGTGGGTCAGGCCTTAGATTCTATGACGGCTCCAACGAAAAGGCTTATTGAAAATTAGAGAGATAATGTTGGTTGGTGCCTGATGCTCTGTCTCTGGTTGGGCTCATCGGAGTCTAACTGTTGGTTTTCTTTTGCTCCAGCATTTCAGTGGTTTCTTGCTGTCGAGTCCTCACCGTTGTCTCACCTCTGTGGTTCTTTGATTTTTGTGTTCACGGAGATGTTGCACTGATGAGTTAGGAGGCCTTCATGCGGACTGAACAAATTATTTGTCTAAATCGCGACGGAAGTAAGGGTGAGGATTGTGGCCACGTTAAATCGATTTAAGCCCCCCAGTGGAAATCTTCCACTGACCGTTCCAAGGCGGCTCTTCTGTGGCGATTTATTTATGTTGTTGTTTGTTACTTACTGTGTGTATCACTTGTGTCTTTTGGTTTTGGATGGCCATATGGCCATTTTGTGGGAAAGTAACTGTCCTTATGGCCTTCCTTTGTTTAGGTTTCCATTATGGTCTGGTCGCTTAATGTTTGTATTTCTTTCCCTTTGGGGTCTTTTATGGGTAGAGTAAGTTAATTGTATCAATTCCTGATCTTTGTTTTACTTCTACTTTGCATATTAGGGTTGTTTTGTTTGTGCCGTGTGGCGGCTGTAAAAGGTCTCCCCGTATATGCATTTAATGGTCTTATTTTTCCAATCCTCAGGGATTGCTTATACAATTGCTTTTCACTGTTCCATCAATTGACATCCTTTAGATACCTGTTGAAGGTCATTATTAAACCGATGTTCGTTCCTCGTTGTATAACAACTGCTTGTTTGACATCCCTGTACTTTAAGTAGACTAAGATGTTTTGTAGGCTTTTGTTGTACCTTCCTTCTTTTCGAAGGAATCTTCTTCAGTAATTTTATATGCTGTTTTATTTATTTATTTAATAACCGGTATGAACATCGCTTTAGTTTTGATGGTATCACGACCTTATCAACCAAAATGAGTATTACAAATACATTTAAAATATCAATATCACCCCTTAGGTTACACTCTGCTTCTTCTGTACGGATTCCTCATTCTATTAAGAACTTTAATACTTTGTTGCCTTCGGTATTGGTTAGACCCTTAAATTTGTCTTCTGTAACTTCAGTTAATCTCAAAGGAGCAGGCAATACCAATGTTTTTGGGAGTAGTCTTCGTATAAGACTATATCCTCTCAAATCGCCCATCCTTCGAAAATATACTAATCCGTGGAAAAGAAGTGGAATGTATCCTAGTATTTCTAAGTGCAATGCCAAGAGGTACAGATGTTGTTCGCATTTAAGCACTGCGTCTACCGTAACTTCATCTGTAAACGGTAGACGCTTCTCTGTAGTTAACATGTCTGATTTGACATGACAGTCTACAGATTTAATTTATCTAATTACTTGACGTGCTGCAAACTGTTATATGCAGTACGTCGGTCAAACTAACCGCATGCTTAAAACTAGATTGAACGAGCGTTATCGTAGAATGAGTAAGCCTAAGAAAACTGACACTTTCTTATACCGTCACTTTCGACGTACAGGTCATTCTGTAAATAACATTGTTATACAACCAGTGGAAAAACTTCATTACGATGCAAATTCTACATCTAGATTCAAAATAATAAAAAACCATGAAGCTGAACTGAAATGGATTAAATTTTTACAGACCCCTTTTCCACTGGGATTTAATGACAACATTTATCATGAGGGTAATATTTCCAGAATGCCGGACTTTGATATTTTCTCACTCCTGGAATGTCGAAAACGCAGAACTAGATCTCACGGCACCAGGAAAAATGGTAACTTTAAACGTAGATCATGTGCGTTTAAACGAAACAATACTAGACTGAAGTGACTGTCAATTATACTATTAAATCATGGACGCCACTCTATGCTTTCATTTTTAAGTTCATTACCCGTTTCTGTTTTACGTCTTCTGGACACCGAGACGAATAAATTCTACGATAGTTCTCATCAGTTATATGATGCGGCTCTCTTAACTAGAAGCTATACTCAGCATACTCTCCGTCCTTACATTGATTCTGAAATTAATCATAAACGCCATGTCTTCAAAATATCCTTCATTAATAAGGGTATGGATTTTATAGATTTGCCCAGTATCTTCCGTGAGAGATCGGTGCTTTCTTCCATTCCTGCTTATTTTCAAAATACTTAAACACCTATAATTTGCTATAAATATAACAAACCTGTTAGATCTATCATTTTTAATTTCAATAAACTTGTTTCAGATCCTGATATTGATACTAATACTCCTGATTCATGTGATTGTAAAAACTCAAAGTATTGCTATCCTGCTGCTGGTCATGTAATTACTGGCAATTTGAAAATTATTCATGATTCTAGGATAAGGAATATACTTTCTAAAGGACCGAAATATCGGTTTCATTCTAAAATTGATTTCAGTAAATGTAAAGATGAAATCGCTGCTTCCTTGAATGAATTCGGTAATCGATGGTGTAAGCGAGAGTATGTTGAGCATAAAGCCCTTAAGGACTGGAAACTTAGCATTTTAAAACTAGTGAATAAACGCATTTCTTTCTATTCTCAAAATACTAACTTATTACCTCCTAAGCCCAAGACGTCTTTACGTCATCTTTAACTAGGTATTCAAGAATTTCATAAGAAGTTTGTTTTGGCCCCTGCAGACAAGGCCGCTAACAACGTCTTCGTTGTGTGACGGCTCCACTATGTTAACACGCTTAAGCAGGAGCTTGGTGGTACTAAGGCCTATGAACTTCAGCCTTTAGCTGAAGAGAGAGCTATAGTAGATAAACATGTTTGTCTTTCAGCCACCAAGTTTGCTGTGTGTGTTAACGAAGGCCATGGCAAGCTTCCTACGCTATACTGGTTACCAAAACTTCATAAAAAACCTTACAAAGCACGGTTTATTGCAAATTCTAGCTCTTGCACTACCACTGAACTTTCTAAATTATTAACTTCCTGTCTTACTGCTATTAAAACGCATGTAATTAAATATTGTGATACAGTCTTTGAAAGATCAGGAAGAAATCTGTTTTGGTCTATAAAAAATTCGAATGAGGTTTTAAATAAATTGAAATCTAGACATTTTCGTGCTTCTAGTCTGTCTACCTACGATTTTTCCACTCTTTACACTACACTTCCTCATAATCTTATAAAAGAAAAGCTTTATGATTTAATTGAATGGGCTTTTCACAGAGAAGATTCTTTCTATCTTGCATGTAATGTCAGAAATGCATTTTTCACTTCTAAAGAGCATAAGAATTATACACTTTGGTCATGTCAGAAAGTGTGTGATGCCCTCACCTTTCTACTTGACAATATTTATATTAGATTCGGTACTAAGTTATTTAGACAAATTGTGGGTATTCCGATGGGTACTAATTGCGCACCTCTTGTGGCTGATCTGTTCTTGTATTGTTATGAAAGAGACTTCATTTTGTCGCTTTCCATTGATAACCAATCTGAAATTATTGAAGCTTTTAGCTCTACTTCTAGATATTTAGATGATTTATTAAATATTGATAATACCTATTTTGATGGTTTGATCAGTCAGATTTACCCCCTAGAACTTCAGTTTAATAAAGCAAATTCTTCTGATACCGAGGCCCCGTTTTTGGATTTACATCTATCTATTGTAGATGGATTTGTTTCGTGCAAAATTTATGATAAACGCGATGACTTTGATTTTGAGATTGTAAATTTTCCTTTTTTGGATGGTGATGTTCCTCGTGCGCCATCCTATGGCGTTTATATTTCGCAATTAATTCGATTTGCTAGAGTGTGTAGTCATGTAACTGACTTCAACACTCGTAATAAATTATTAACGGCTAAACTCCTTAATCAGGGTTATCGGTACCATAAACTACGCAAAGCCTTTTCAAAATTTTATAGACGCCATTCTGATTTAATTTCAAAATTCAATATTGGACTTAAATCTCTTCTGCAACAAGGTCTATCGGAACCCGAATTTTATGGTGACTTAGTATATAAATTCAGAAAAATATATAACCGCAATGACTTCAGCACCCAATTTCGTAAAATCATTCTTCGATATAAAAAGATTGGGTACAACATGGATATTATACGACAGACTGCATGCATGGTAGTTAACCCAATCACGGTTGGCAACTTTGCTTCCCTCTTTAATTGCACGCCGGTGGGTCAGGCCTCAGATTCTATGACGGCTCCAACGTAAAGGTTTATTTAAAATTAGAGAGATAATGTTGGTTGGTGCCTGATGCTCTGTCTCTGGTTGGGCTCATCGGAGTCTAACTGTTGGTTTTCTTTTGCTCCAGCATTTCAGTGGTTTCTTGCTGTCGAGTCCTAACCGTTGTCTCACCTCTGTGGTTCTTTGATTTTTGTGTTCACGGAGATGTTGCACTGATGAGTTAGGAGGCCTTCATGCGGACTGAACAAAGTATTTGTCTAAATCGCGACGGAAGTATGGGCGAGGATTGTGGCCACGTAAAATCGATTTAAGCCCCCCAGTGGAAATCTTCCACTGACCGTTCCAAGGCGGCTCTTTTGTGGCGATTTATTTATGTTGTTGTTTGTTACTTACTGTGTGTATCACTTGTGTCTTTTGGTTTTGGATGGCCATATGGCCATTTTGTGGGCAAGTAACTGTCCTTATGGCCTTCCTTTGTTTGGGTTTCCATTATGGTCTGGTCGCTTAATGTTTGTATTTCTTTCCCTTTGGTGTCTTTTATTGGTAGAGTAAGTTAATTGTATCAATTCCTGATCTTTGTTTTACTTCTACTTTCCTGGAAATTTGTAAGAAGACAATTTCGAAATTCTATGCTCTAATCTGTAATTCCTCTTCCGGTGGCTGTCGTCAAGCACATTTAACTTAAAGCACATAGGCTTTACGATAAGAGTCATCTGGAATATTTGGCTGTACTCCTGCTTGAGATCAACCACAAACGTTATTTTATCAAACTTCATTTTTATATATAATCCGATTTTGTAATGTTATGTTGGTTGGTACCTGATAAATTGTCTCTTGTCGGGTCCATCGGAGTCTAAATGTTGGTTCCCTTTTGCTCTGGCATTTCAGTGGTTTCTTGATGTCGAGTCATCGCCGTTGTTTATTCTCTGTGGATGGACGATTGTTGTGTTCATGGAAATGCTGCACATATCGGCGATTTTGCAATGATGAGTTAACAACTGTCCTTTTGTCTTTCCGCTATTGATGTTTCCATTAGGGTCTTTTGTGGGTTAACTGTATCGATTCCTGATCATTGCCTTCACTTCTATTCTTCATACAGACTCAACAAATTATTTGTCAAAATCGCGACGGAAGTAAGGGCGATGGTTGCGACCGCGGAAAATCGATTTTAGCCGCCCAGTGGAATTCGTTTCACTGACCATTTCAAGGCGAGTCTTCTGTCGTGGTTAATATATGTTATGGTTTATCTTTGAGAGTGTGTATCGAAAATATTTTGGGTTTGGTGCTCTGTCTCTGGTCGGGCCCATCGGAGTCTAACTGTTGGTTTTCTTTTGCTCCAGCATTTCAGTGGTTTCTTGCTGGCGAGTCCTCACCGTTGTCTCACCTCTGTGGTTCTTTGATTTTTTGGGTTCACGGAGATGTTGCACTGATGAGTTAGGAGGCCTTCATGCGGACTGAACAAATTATTTGTCTAAATCGCGACGGAAGTAAGGGCGAGGATTGTGGCCACGTAAAATCGATTAAACCCCCCAGTGGAAATCTTTCCACTGACCGTTCCAAGGCGGTTTTCTGTGGCGATTTATTTATGTTGTTGTTTGTTACTTACTGTGTGTATCACTTGTGTCTTTTAATTTTGGATGGCCATATGGCCATTTTGTGGGAAAGTAACTGTCCTTATGGCCTTCCTTTGTTTAGGTTTCCATTATGGTCTGGTCGCTTAATGTTTGTATTTCTTTCCCTTTGGTGTCTTTGGTTGGTGGAGTAAGTTAATTGTATCGATTCCTGATCTTTGTTTTACTTCTACTTTGGATAGCCAATTGGCCATTTTGTGGAAAAGTAACTGTCCTTTTTGCTTTCCGCTATTGATGTTTCCATTAGGGTCTAGTTATTTCATGTTTGTGTTTTTTCCCTTTGGTGCCTCTGATGGGAGCTGTGGTTTAATTGTATCCATTCCTGATCATTGCCTTCACTTCTATTTTATTGACCTACCGAGCATCTTTAAAGGTAGGTTTTATTTCGAAAATAAGGAGCCACCTATTATTTGTTGAAAATATGTAAGAAACTGTATATTTAATTTTCATAAATGTGTTTAGACCTTGAAAGTCACACAAATAATCATGCTTAATTAGATTGAATAAAAAGCAACAACTCTAAAATTGAAATGAAGCTATGATTTGGAATCACTACAACTATACCTACCCACTACCTCTAATAAGAGACACCAAAATGAAAGAAACGCGAACATGAAATTAATAAATACTAATGAAAACATCACAAGCGGAAAGCAAAAAAAAAAAAAAAAAAAAAAAGATGGTAACTTTCCTCCAAAATGGCCTAACGGCTATCCAAATTAGAAAAAAAGATATTAGCAATACATATAGTTACAAACTAGAACCGGCTTGGAAGGGTCAGTGAAAAGTATTTCACTGCGGCCTTTAATCGATTTTACCGGGCCACAATCCTCGTCCTTGGTTCTGTCGCGGCCTAGACATATAATTTGTTAACTATGTTCTATAAAAGGGTTATCCCCTGGAACCAAAGAATGAACCACAGAACTGAAAAATATGGAGTGTATATGTTTTCTGGGCCAGACTAGCTAGTTTAAGTCTGCATCAAGGCATTCTAACGCATCTGTGCTACATCTCCGAGAACATAAAAATCAAACGACTACAGAAATGAAAAGATGAGTACTCGACGGCATGAAATACGTGAAATGCGGGAGCAAAAGAAAAATTACAATTAAATTCCCAGTTCTATCGATTCTGAGGTTGGCCATGTCATTACAGTGAATCTCACAGCTTTTTAGATTAAAAATATTAATAAAATTCGTAAATTGCCTTCACTTCTATTTTGAAGGGATCTCAATATAGATATGCCAATCGTATTGAAACCAGAAAAATATTGGGAAGAAAAAAGCCTTTTCTTTCAATGATTATGACAATCGAAGTTCTAAGCGGGATCATGTTAGAAGGTGGAGATATTCAAAGTAATTTATAAACGTAATGCATTTTATTATATAAAAAATAAATCTTTAAGACATAAAACTGAAAAATGAAACCTGAACCGGACTCAAACCGGTGATCTCTTGCTTACAAGGCAAGTGTTTACCGACAGAGCCACCGGGCGCTAATGACATTGGTTCGTAAAAGAATGAAGGCAGTGATCAGGAATCGATACAATTAACACACATCAGAGATACCAACGGGATTGAAACACAGACATGACATAACTAGACCCTGAAGGAGACATCAATAGCGGAAAGCCAAAAGGACAGTTACTTTCCTAGAAAATGGTCAATTGGCTCTCCAAAACAAAAATATATAAGTGACACACACACTCAAAGACAAACCATAACAAATAAACCGCGACAAACGAACCGCATTAGAATGGTCAGTGAAACGAATTTTACTGTGGGGGAGGGGTGGGGGTGGTGCTTAAATCGATTTTATGCGGCCGCAATCCTCGCCCTTAAATCGTCACGATTGAGACAAATAATTTGTACCGTCCGCATGAAGTTAATTGTTTCGATTCCTGATCTTTGTTTTACTTTCTAACTCATCAGTGCACCATCTCCTCTCCGACAACACAAAAATCAAATAAACACAGAAATGAAACAACGGCTGCGGCTGGACAGCAACAAACCAGTGAAAACCTGGAGCAAAAGAAAACTAACAGCTAGACTCCGAAACTCCTAAGGTTTACACACTTAAGAAAAAGCAGTATTGATGAAGCACGGGGAACCCTTTAACATACTCCTCAAAAAATCTTTTGGTTAACCTACGTTCAAAACGCATATTAAAATGGCTGCATTAGATATACAGGGAAACGTTCAACGGACATCATGTGATACAATACTAGCTTTATATTAAGCGTCCTTATGTAATTGATATGATGTTATTCTTCAAATGTTTTCCGGTTTCGATATCATAAACTTCGAAAAGCATTTTCTAAGTTTTATCGCCGACACTATCAATTTATTTCTAAATTTAAGGTTGGATTTAAAAGCCTTGTGCAGCAGGAGATGTCACAGCCAGAGTTTTTGGCGACTTTCTAGAACATATTTAACGTCACTACATCTGTTGTCTGGGAATGTGCGGCGGCCGTAAAAAGTCTCCCTGCCCTACTTCATAGTATAGTTTATATTTTCTTGTCTTTTGGGATCATTGATTCCATTGTTGAATTTTGAAAATATTTGAGGGATACTGATGGGGCTTAAAGAGCCAAAACTAGCTAGTCTAGCCCAAAAAACATGTACACTCAATATTTTCAAGTTATGTGGTGTATTCCTTGCTTCCAAAGGATAACCCTTTCTAGAACATTTTTATATAAATTAAGAAAAAATAAAGGCAAACCTAATTTTTCGGAACAATTTCAGAATGTTATTAAACGTTACAACGCATTTGATATAATTTAAATTCTATTCAACAGTGTGTTTGACCCAATTACGGTCAGGCATTATGCGTTCCTCTTTAACTGCATGCCAATGGATCGGGTATAGACTCCATGATGGCTTTGGCTTGAAACTACTTATTAGTTGGTCAGAGCCGGATATTTATGTCTGTTGATTGGTCCATCTGGACTCAAATGCTGATCTCTGTTGCTCCAGTGTTCCTGGGGCGTTTCACCGGATTGCTCAACGCGTTTTACTGTCGAGTCCTCATCCTTTTGTCAACTTGGCTTCAAATGTGATCTGTTTGTTTACTGAGTTGATTCACTGATAAGTTAGAAAACCTTCACGCGGACCAAACAAATACTTGGTTGAACCACAGTGAAAGTGAGGGTGATAGTTGGGATCCCGTTAAGTTATAATATTACTGTCCGTTCCAAGTCGGTGCTTTTGCTTTGGTTCCTTAATGTTATGTGTTGATGGCTCTGATTTTTCCCTAATCATATGTGTTGTTAGGTTGATGATTCTGTTTTCCCCCCCTTTTGATTGTTCACTTTAATAACGTTTGTCTTTCCAGTTTAATGTTTGCCATGTTGGTGGTTTTGCTTCTTACCCCAATTATGTACATCGCTCCTTTTTAGTTAGGATTGGATGTTCTGAGTCACCACTTGTTTGGAAAAGAGCTGCTGAATCGAATTGCCGGTTGTCCGTTTTGTTTAATGCCGTCACTCCATGTTTCGACTTCTTTCCCTAGTGGTATTATGGGAAGATTATAAGGGATCTGGCTGTTTCAGTTCCTGATCGTTTTTCTGTTTGTTTTTGTTTTGGCACAGTACTTTTAATGCTTGCTAGATAAGTTCTGCCTCTGGTTCAAGCTTTGTAAGATGTGTTTTGTGTTTGGAAGAATTGTCAGGTTTTGTTTTTCGGATAACTTTTGCTATCGAACTGTTCATTCCGTGTTGTCCAACGGCATTGCGTCTTCTGGCCATTGACTGCATCTTGAAACTTTTTATACTGCAGCAGTTTAGAGCCAGGGTATCATAACAGATTTAAGAAATAGAAGTAAAGGCAATGATCAGGATTCGATACAATCACCCTAAACCTCCAAATAGAAAGAAACACAAACATGAAATACGATACTCTTAGGAAAACACTAACACCGGGAAGCCAAAAGAACAGTAACTTTCGCAGAAAGCGGCCATTTGGCTATCCAAAATCAAAAATGATAGAAGCGATACATACATTCAAAGACGAACTATAAAAATAAATCGCGACTGATAAAAGAAGCTAAGAACAAAGAATTTCTCTAGTATGCTCAATTTGTCTTCAAAAAACTTTCAAAAGAACAATTAACTTAAACGTTTGTGACTAAATCGATCAAGATCTAAAAATACCACCAAGTAAAATAGACTTTTTACAACTCATTTTCTTTGAAAATGAAATACATATCACTGACAAAAGTCAAGAACATTGTATCGTCGTCAAGCGCCATATATGATCGAACCCCTGATGTCGATGCAAATAACCAGGCTAGAGACCCCGGAGAGCTAAATGACAGAAATGGCCTTTTTTAAACAGCCCGCATCAATTTATTTAGCAAAATTACGTGTCTTGTAGTATGAATAATAAAGTAAACGAGATCATATTTTACACTTTTACTCCATCGCTGCTACTAGAATTGTGCGCCGTCTCAGTCATCTCAAGCATGTCGGTGGCGCTTACCAGTTCAGAATGATGGTCCCCTGTAGAACTACTCCAGTGTTCTCTTATTGTATGATTAGATGCTTTCTGTGTTTTAAACGTTAATTTTCGAACATACTGTTTTCCTCTTAGACAGCCACACAGGGATCTTTTGAAAGTTTGTCGAAAGTTCCTTGACATAAATCCATATACAATTGGGTTTACACAACTGTTTGCGTATGACATGACATGAAAGGCCTCGCGCATGTATTTATGCACTCCGACGTGCAACTCTGGTAGAACTTCGAAAGCAACCAATATATTGTTTAAAAGGATTGGCGCCCAGCAGATTACAAACACCAACACAATGGCAACCAACATCTTGATCACCTGCAAATAAGAATAACTACTTAAACAAACAGGATACATGCTATAATGATTAACACTATTCAAGTCACCTAGAAACAACTAAATTCTAATGTTCCATTCTTTAGTTTTAGGTCTGAGATTCCTGTTATGCTATGACGGTTCTATGCTAGTTTCCTCGAATGTTTGCTGGTTTCAGATCCAGAAAAATCTTGTAAACTTCAGGGTTTTCAGCTCTGTGCTGTAGTTCTTATTTCCGAAGGATTAGCCTTTTTTAGAACATTCACCAACTGTACAGATCACAGGTAGAAATGCAAAAAAAAAAAAAATGTCAGACTTAAGAATAATAATAACAATATAAAGGAGCTAATAATGACAGCCTCGCAATTAATTCGATTTGCGAGAGTGTCTAGTCATGTAACTGACTAAAACACTCGTAATAAATTGTTAACTGCTAAATTCCTTAATCAGGGTTATCGGAATCATAAATGACGCAAAGAATTATCTAAATTTTATACATGCCATTCCGATTTGGTTTCAAAGTTTAATGTTGGAGTTAAATTTCTTCTGCAACAAGGCCTATCGGAACAGATATTTTTGGTGACTTAGTATATAAATACTGAATCTCGATAATTGCAATGACTTCAGTACCCAATTTCGTAATGTCATTCGTTTTATTGTCTCCACTTTTATTTCGATATAAAAGGATTGGGTACAACATAAATGTTATACGACAGACTTCGTGCATGGTCTTTAATTGCATGCCGTATGGTCAGACCTCACATTCTATGACGGATCCAGCGTAAAGGATTACTTATGAAATGTTTGTTGGTACCCGATGTTCTGTCTCTGGTTAGACCCATCGGAGTTTTAGTGTTGGTTTTATCTTGTTCAAGCTTTACAGTGGTATGTATGTTAGTAAACCCAATCACGGTTGATAGCTTTACTTCTCTCTTTGATTGCAGGCCGTTGGGCCAGGCCTCAGATTCTATGACGTTCCCAGCGTGAAGGCTTCCCTCTGGTGGAATTCGTTTCACTCACCGTTCCAAGGCGGTTCTTCTGTCGTGGTTTAGTTTTGTGATGGTTTATCTTTGAGTGTGTGCATCGCTTATATTTTTTTGTTATAGATAGCCAATTGGCCATTTTGTGGGAAAGTAACTGTCCTTTTGGCTTTCCGCTAGTGATGTTTCCATTACGGTCTAGTTGTTTCATGTTTATGTTTCTTTCCTTTGGTGTCTCTGATGGGAGCTGTGGGTTAATTATATCGATTCCTGATCATTGCCATCACTTCTATTTTAGAATTAAAAATTAACTTTATGGAACGTGGTTGGTACCTAATGCTCTGTCTCTGGTCAGACCCATCGGACTCTAACTGTTGGTTTTCTTTTCCTCCATTCTTTTATTTTTTTAAGGTCGTTTCATCTATGTGACTGTTTTATTTCTTTTTTTCTGGGTTTCATTGACGAGTTAAAAAGCCTCCTAGCGTACTGAACAAACTACTGAACAAACTATTTGTATTAATCGCGACGGAAGTAATTGCGACTATTGCAGCCGAGTAAAATCGAGTTACGCCCCTTCCCCCACCCCAGAGAGTTTTTACTGACCGTCCCGAAGCGGTTATTCTGTCGGGGTTTATCTTTGAGTGTGTGCATCGCTTATATTTTTGTTATAGATAGCCAATTACCTCCTAAACCTAAGACGTCCATACGTCACCTTAAACTAGGTATTCATGAATTTCATAGGAGGTTTGTTTTGGCTCCAGCTGATAAGGCCGCTCACAATGTGGTCGTTGTTTGACGGCTTTACTATGTGAACACTCTTCAGCAAGAACTTGGTGGTACTAAGGCCTATGAACTTCAGCATTTAGCTGTAGAGAGGGCTGTAGTTGATGACCACATTCGTCATTCAGCCACCAAGTTTGCTGTCTGTGCTACAGAAGGCCAAGACAACCTTCCTACGTTATATTGGTTACCTAAACTTCATAAAAGACCATACAAAGCATGGTTTATTGCAAACTCAAGCTCTTGTACCACCACTGAACTCTCCGAGTTATTAATTTCATGTTTTACTGCCATAAAAACCATGTGATAAAATATTGCGACAAAGACTTCGAAAGATCAGGTAGAAATCTGTTTGGGTCTATAAAAAATTCTAATTAAGTTTTAAATAAATTGAAATTCAGTCTGTCTACTTATGATTTTTTTTTTCACCCTTTACACTACAAAAAGAAAACCTTAATGATTTAATTGAATTGACATTTCATAGGGAAGACTCCCTCTATCTTGCATGTAATGTAAGAAATCTTTTTCACTTCTGAAGAGCATAAGAATTATACTTTATGGTCATGTCAGAAAGTCCGTGAAGCTCTCATCTTTCTACATGACAATATTAACATAAGATTTGGTAAGTTATTTAGACAAGTTGTGGGTATTCCGATGGGTTCTAATTGCGCACCACTAGTGACTGATCTGTTTTTGTTTTGTTTTTTTCATGAGAGAAACTTTATGATGTCCCTTTCTGCTGAAAACCAGTCTGAAATCATTGAAGCTTTTAGCTCCACTTCTAGATATATGGATGATTTATCAAATATTGATAATACCTATTTTGACGGTTTGAATTTACCCCCAAGAACTTCAGTTAAATTAAGCAAATTCTTCTGATAGCGAGGCCCCGGTTTTTGGTCTCATTTTTGGATTTATATCTATCTAATGTAGATGGGTTTGTTTCTTGCAAAAACTTCTTAATCAGGGTGATCGGTACCATAAACTACACAAATATGTTCTCTAAAAGGGTTATCCTTTGGAAGCAAGGAATACACCACAGAAGTGAAAAATATGGAGTGTACATGTTTTCTGGGCCAGACTAGCTAGTTTCGGCCAATTAGGCCTCATCAGTGACCCTCAGATATTTTCAAAATTCCACAATGGAATCAATGATCCCGAAGGACAAGAAAATATAATCTACACTATGATGTAGGGCAGGGAGACGTTTTACCGCCGCCACAAATTCCCACACACCATCTGTAGTAAAGTTAAATAAAGCCTTTTTAAAATTTTATATACGTCATTCTGATTTAATTTCAAAATTCAATTTTGGACTTAAATCTCTTCTGCATCAAGGTCTATCAGACCCCGAATTTTATGGTGACTTGATCGATTCCAGATCATTGCCTCCACTTCTATTTAGTATATAAATTCATAAAAATATATAACCGCAACCCAGCACCCAATTTCGTAAAATCAATCTTCGATTTAAAAAGATTGGCTAAAACATAAATGTTATACGACAGACTGCATGCATGGTAGTTAACCCACTTACGGTCGACAAATTTGCTTTTTTCTTTAACTGCGCGCCGGTGGGTCAGGCCTCAGATTCCATAACGGTTCCAGTGTTAAAGGCTCACTGAGAATTAGAGCGATCTAATTCAATGTAACGTTGGTTGGTGCCAGATACTCTGTCTCTGGTTGGGTCTTACTATTGGTTTCTTTTGCTCCGGCATTTCAGTGGTTTCTTGCTGTCGAGTTCTCACCGTTGTTACATCTCTGTGGTTGTTTGATTTTGTGTTCACGGATATGTTGCACGGATACGTTAGGAGGCTTTCATGCGGACTGGACAAATTATTTGTCTAAATCATGCCGGAAGTAAGGGCGAGGATTGTGGCCACGTAAAATCAAGCCCCAAGTGGAATTCGTTTCCGCTGACCGTTCCAAGGCGGTTCTTGTGTTGCGGTTTATTTTTGTTATGATTTGTCTTTGGGTGTTTGTGTCGCTTATATTATTTTATTTTGGATAGCCTATTGGCCATGTTGTGGGAAAGTAAGTTTTCTTATGGCGTTCCGCTGTTGATGTTTCCATTGGGGTCTGTTGTTTCATGTTTTTGTTTCTTTCCCTTTGGTGTCTCTGATGGGAGCTGTGGGTTAATTGTATTGATTCCTGATCATTGCCTCCACTTCTATTTTATTTATTCAACAGTTCGTCTTTGAATGTATGTATCGTGTATATATTTTTGTTTTGGACAAGGAATTGTCAATTTTGTAGGAAAATAACTGTGCTTTTTGGCTTTCCACTGTTTGTGTTTCCATTAGGTTCTTGTGCTTCTATCCCTTTGCTGTCCCTGATGAGATGTTATGGCAAATTGTGACAGTTACTGATTATTGAATTCACTTCTATATTGGAACGATCAGTAAAAGTATTTCACTGGAGGTCTTAAATAGAAGTGGAGGCATTGATCAGAATTCGATACAATTAACCTACAGCTCCAATCAGAGACACCAAAGGGAACGAAATATAAACACAAAACAACAGACCTTAATGGAAACATCAACAGCGGAAAGCCAAAAGGACAGTTACTTTCCAACAAAATGGTCAAAAGGCTATCAAAAAATAAATAAATAAATAATAAATAAAATAAAATAAAATAAAATAAAATAATATTAGCGACACAAACACCAAAGACAAACCATAACAAAATAAACCGCAACAGAAGAACCGCCTTGGAACGGTCAGCGGAAACGAATTCAGCTTGGTGGCTTATATCGAGTTTACGTGGCCACAATCATCGCCCTTACTTCCGTCGCGATTAAAACAAATACTTTGTTCAGTCCGCATGAAGACCTCATAACGCATCAGTGCAACATCTCCGTGAACCTAAAAATCAAACAACCACAGAGATGAAACAACGGTGAGGACTCTACAGCAAGAAACCACTGAAATGCTGGAGCAAATGAAAAACAACAGTTAGACTCCGATGGGCCCAGCTAGAGGGAATGTTGTTTTCGTCACAGGCGTTTTGTTTATTTATTGGACACAGGCTACTAGGGATGATGAAGCATGGAGTTGTACTCCGGTAGGCCCGAACAGAGACAAAGCATCATTTGGTGTCTTTTATGGGTGGAGTAAGTTAATTGTATCAATTCCTGATCTTGTTTTACTTCTACTTTTCAAAACATTTCAAAAGTATGGAAATGTTTAGGTAAGTGTGTAGGATGGAGCCGTCAGATAGTCAGAGGCCTGACCCGCCAGCATACAATTAAATTTAAGAAGGAAGCAAAGTTATCAACTGTGATTGGGTTAAAAACATACATGCAATCTGTCGTCTTATTGCTCTTATGAAACAGTCTAAACAGGGACGCACTGATTATTATTTTTTTATTTAATTTTTATTTCTGAACTAACATAATTCATACAAATATATCACACATGTAAAGATAGAATCGAATGTCAAACCAAAGGCAATACATATCTATTTTGTATACTTTCCTTATTTCATACCTTAAGACACTGTATCATTCAGAAATGCTTTTTGAAGTTTTGATATAAAGAAAAAAATAAATATACAAATAGATAAATAAAACTTAAAAGACCTGATGCAAAAATTCAAAAAGAGAAAAAGTATAATAAATAAATACATAAATGAGAGAATAAGTGAAAATAATTGATAATGATTACCACATATAATAAAACAACAAATAGATAAATGGAAATAATATGCTTGCTGTCTTCAGGTTGTATTCGATAATAGAAGTCTATGTAATAAAATTTTCAAATTTTCTCCGTTTGTTTTCAAATTGAGCATATTTATCTCTTATAAAATGTATTTCTGTTTCTATCTTAAGCCTCTGTCAAGGGTGATTTGAACTGTACAAAGAATACAGGTTTCTTTTGGCATTTGTTCTTAAATATAAAGTATTTTCCAAGCAAAATTATAACATTTATTATCTGAGTTTCTAGTTTTGATAATGAATAAATCCTTCCAAATGTTATACATTGTAAAGTGAATGTGATATTTACATTATAGCTGTGCAGAAATGTCGATACTTCTGTCCAAAAAGTGTTGTACTTCCGTGCATTCCCAAAACAAATGATTTAGTGTTTGGATATTCATTCAACAAACGTTGTGCAGAGATGAATTTTCAATTTTGCATTTATACAGAAACTTATTGGTGGGTATTATTAGCAGAAAATGTTTGTATTGGAAATTTTTAACTTTATATCTTCTGTTGTAAAAAGTGAGACCATGTATTTTTTCCATATAAGATTATCTTCGCCAAATAGTTCTACCCATTTCCGTTCGGAACGTTTTTTTTTCTGTATTTAATGCGGCTTCTCTAAGAATGTTATAGACAAACTGGTTAGTTTGTTTAGTTTTTTAACACGATTCATAATAGTTGGTTGCATCGGTATATGGATATTCTTGGATTTCATGTTAGTTTTCCATCTATTCGGAATGCTATGCAGAATCGTTTCATATTTAAGATAATATCTTTGTGGTAGATTATAAATCTGTTTTAATCTATCAAACGAATGAAATATTTTCGATTTATCATTGAATATGTCTTTTATACTTGGTACCGTTATTGTACAAATTTATATACATGAGTGTGGTTTCGCCAGACCGTATATAGCTATTATTCCACAGAAATTCATTTCTGAAACTTTAAGTAGCTTCTGATGAGGCGCAACTGACCCATGCTCTTAAAATATCATTTAAAAATTCATTATTTTGAGCTAGTTAATATCAATTCTAAAATGTTACATTCAAAAAAAAGGTTCCCACCAAAGGGTCTCAGTTTACTTATATATATTTGATTAAGCATTCCTTTATTTTCTGAGTCCAATATTCTTTCTATCCAACTTACTTATTTTCAAACCACCATTTTCGCATTCCCTTGTTAGTATACATCTCCTTTTTTTCTGGTTTGCCATCCCACAGAAAGTTGTACATTATGTTTTCATTTTTTGTTTCATTTTTGTCGAGGGAGATAATTAAAAAAACCAGGGCACCCAGATTCGTTCTTCTTGCACGTGACAAACCTGCTTAACCTCATGTACAACTGTACCAAGTACCATTAATATATCTCAAAGAATATTCTATTTTATTGGAAGGGAGATAACTCAAAAACCATGGCTCACAGTGTTGTGGTTCTTGTGCATGACACACCGTCTGGGCCATGTGAATTACTATGCCAGGTACCATCAATATATCTTAAAGGGTATTGGAGTTATGGCCATCACAAGGTTATATTGTCAGGGGAGATAATTAAAAAACAAGGGCACCCAGTCGTGGTTCTTGCACATGACACACCGGCTTAACGTCAAGTACAACTGTAAAAAGTACCATCAATATATCTCAAAGATTATTGGAGATGTGGCCATCACAAGGTAGTGATTCTATTTTAATGGAAGGGAGATGACTCAAAAACCTTGCCTCGCAGTGTTGTGGTTCTTGTGCATGACCCACCGTCTCGGCTATGTGAATAACTGTGCCAGGTACCATCAATATATCTTAAAGGATATTGGAGTTAGGGCCATCACAAAGTTATATTGTCAGGGGAGATAATTAAAAAACCAGGGCACTCAGAGTCGTGGTTCTTGCACGTGACACACTTGCTTAACCTCATGTACAACTGTACCAAGTATCTTCAATATATCTCAAAGAGTATTGGAGATGTGGCCATCATAAGGTAGTGATTCTATTTTATTGGAAGGGGAGATAACTCAAAAACCATGGCTCGCAGAGTCGTGGTTCTTGTGCATGACGCAATGTCTTGGCTATGTGAACAACTGTGTCAGATACCATCAATATATCTTGAAGGGTAGTGGAGTTATAGCCATAACTAGGCAGTCATTCTATTTTATTGGAAGGGGATATATTTAAAAAAACATGACAACCAGAGTTGTGGTTATTGTGCATGACACGCCCTCTCAGCCTGGTGAAGAACTGTGCCAGATAGCATCAATATATCTCAAAGGGTATTGGAGTTATGGCCATCACAAAGTAGCCATTCTATTTTACGAAAAGGGGATATAACTCAAAATGTATGGCATCCAGTGTTCTGGTTCTTGCGCATGAGACGCCGCCACAGCCTTGTGAACAATTGTGCCAATAACCATCAATGGATCTCAAAGGGTATAGGAGTTATGACCATCACAAGGTTGCGTCTACGGACGGGCAGACGGACGTACGGACGCCAGGCTGATCGCTATATCCACCGAACCTATTCGGTCAGGGGATAAAAACAGATATTTTCTTTGGACACAGCGAGATAAGCCATTTCAAATACATTTACACTTTGTATGTTTGCGAAAAATAAAATTATTTACACTTCTAAACAGGGGAAAGTAGAAGTAAAACAAAGATCAGGAAATGATACAATTAACTTACTCCACCCATAAAAGACACCAAAGCGAAAGAAATACAAACATTAAGCGACCAGACCACAATGGAAACCCAAATAAAGGAAGGCCATAAGGACAGTTACTTTCCCACAAAATGGCCATATGGCCATCCAAAATTAAAAGACACAAGTGATACACACAGCAAGTAACAAACAACAGCATAAATAAATCGCCACAGAAGAGCCGCCTTGGAACGGTCAGTGGAAGATTTCCACTGGGGGGCTTAAATCGATTTTACGTGGCCACAATCCTCGCCCTTACTTCCGTCGCGATTTAGACAAATTATTTGTTCAGTCCGCATGAACATCCATGAAGTTTCTTTTGATGGCTAATATATTTAGGACACGTAATACTTGTGATGATGGGGCATTATTGTTGCAAATCATCAAAATATATTATAATTAAACAAGCATCTATATTAAAAATTAGATTAGACATAAGACATACTTAAGATAAATACTAAATAATTCGAAATACATCCGACTGAGGCCCGATATTGAAAGATATATATCAATTTGGCCACCGTACCTGTTTCTTGGTGGAGTCATCTTCAGTGAATTTCACCTTCAGGACGGGGCTTTTCTCAGAGTTTGACCATCTATTAGGCGTCAAGTTGTAGTTATTATATCTGCCATTTTGTCGGCTGTAGTAGTGAACACGTTTCGAATCGTTCCTAAAGAAAATGATCTGCGTGTCATAATTATGTCATCGGTATGTTCTTATCGTGTTAAAACAAGTACTTACTTTTACTTTAGAAAGCATTATTCTTGTACGTTTGCAAGTGATAGTGCGTAAAAGTGCAAAGTAGGAAATATGATTTGAATATGAGCCAGCGCATGACAAAATCTACTATAAGACATGTGCGCCCAACGAAGACTCAGATCAGCCTGCGTATCCGCGCAGTCTGATCAGAGTCTTCGTTGTGCGCTCTAATGATAGCTAAGGGTCCCATGTTCCTTCATGCAGCAAGAGAAGTCTCTGGTTAGACAAAATGGATGTACAGGCTGACCTGAGTCTTCGATAGGGGCACATGTCTTATTGTAAGTTTTGTCGTGCGATGGTTTATATTATGTCAAAAACAATTTTTTCATGTAATCAGCTTGATTTGGAGCAACAGCTGACGTACATATACTATATGAGTAGCTACTTCGACTGTTATATACTATGTGAGCCATTACGATAACTGTTATATACTATGTGAGTAACTACGATGACTGTTATATACTATGTGAGTAGCTGCGATGACTGCTATATACTATGTGAGTAGCTACGATAACTGTTATATACTATGTGAGTAGCTGCCATGACTGCTATATACTATGTGAGTAGCTACGATGACTATTATATACTATGTGAATAGTTACGATGACTGTTATATACTATGTGAGTAGCTGCAATGACTGATTTATACTATGTGAGTAGCTGCGATGACTGTTTTATATTATGTGAGTAGGTACGATGTCTGTTATATACTATGTGAGTAGCTGCGATGACTGTTATATACTATGTGAGTAGGTACGATGAATGTTATATACTATGTGAGCTGGTACGATGACTGTTATATACTATGTGAATAGCCACGATGACTGTTATATACTATGTGAGAAGGTACGATGACCTTTATATACTATGTGAGTAGGTACGATGACTGTTATATACTATGTGAATAGCTACGATGACTGGTATATACTATATAAGTAGCTACGATAACTGTTATATACTATGTGAATAGTTACGATGACTGTTATATACTATGTGAGCAGGAACGATGACTGGTATACACTATGTGAGTAGCTACGATGACAGCTTTATACTATGTGAGTAGGTACGATGAATGTTGTAAACTATGTGAGTAGCTACGATGACTGTTATATACTATGTGAGTAGCTGCGATGACTGTTATATACTATGTGAGTAGGTACGATGACTGTTATATACTATGTGAGTAGGTACGATGACTGTTATATACTATGTGAGAAGGTACGATGACTTTTATATACTTCGTAAGTAGGTACGATGACTGTTATATACTATGTGAATAGCTACGATGACTGGTATATACTATATGAGTAGCTACGATAACTGTTATATACTATGTGAGTAGCTACCATAACTGTTATATGCACATCTTTAACACAGAAAAAGGGACTCAGTCGTTGAAACGACTATATCGGGGCATTAATCTTAAAATGTCGTTTTTTTACGACTTGACCAGGTTAACATATATAAGGATACCATAGAAGTTACTAGTAGTTTGTCATTCTATTAACTATGCTTTTTTGGTTTGGTTTTACGGCCCTCTCACATGTGACAATAGCTAGGCTCGAACACACGGCGGTGAGAGACCTTATGAGTAAGAATTAGCGCTCTTATCTACGAGATCAAAATTGCCCGTCCACTGACTATGTTGCGGTGCTGACTATGTTATCTTGATAATTGAAATCAAATAACTCTGCCATTTATTTAACAGTCTGATATCTAATTGATGAAAAAATAATATAAGTAAGTTACCCTGTCGTTTTAATAACTAGTCCGGGCCGAGACATAAACCAAAGCTCCTGACAAATGCGGAAGTATGTAAATGACATTATGTACACGGGCACTAGGAATATAACACAAAACATATACACTTCATATATCTGCCCTAAAACAGGAATGTCCCAATACTTGACACACCACGAAGCCTTTCTATGTATGCCAACAATTATATGCACCTGAAAAACACAGAACAAATAATTTGGATTATTTTAATTTCACTATCGAGATTATTTGTACTGATGTAGTACATTACTGAAAATACTTTAGGCCATTTTGTGGGAATGTAAATGTAATTTTGGCTTTCTGCTATTCATGTTTCCATTAGGGTCTAGTTATTTCATGTTTGTGTTTCTTTCCCCTTGGTCTCTCTGATGGGAGTTGACACTTAAGCACATACAATGGAGAGAATGCGTCTGTTATATAATTAGAGTTTTCGGACTTCATATATTTTTATTACCAACTAATGAATCATCTAACTACGTTACAATTGTCTGGAGTTTTGAATATTCCAAACATATAAGCAGTAAGAAAGTAATGCAAAATAGAAGTAAAGGCAATGACAAGGAATCGATACAACTACCCAACAGCTCAAATCAGAGATACCAATAGAAAAGATGCACGATATATGAAATAAAAAACCCAAGTGAAAACATCAGAAGCGGAGAGCCAAAAGGACAGTTACTTCTTCAGAAAATGACAAAACGGTTATCCAAAATAAAAATGATATAAGCAATACATTCATGCAAAGAGATACTGTAACGAAAGGAAACCACCGAGACAAAAGAACCACCACATTGGAACGGTCAGTATTTCCTTGGTGGGGTTGTGTGTTGGGCGGGGGGGGGGGGAATTTAAACCGGGTTTAAACGTGGCCACAATCCTCACCCTTGGTTCTGTCGCGACCAAGACAAATAATTCGTCCAGTCCGCTTGACGACTTGCTAACTAATCAGTGCTACATCTCCTAGAACACAAAATCAAGCGACTACGGAGATGAACTAACGGACTTGACATGCTGAAATATCATTTTACACCACCATAGTTGTTGTTTAGGAAAAGCATGGCGGTCGTTAAATGTCTCTCTGTCATATACCATTGTATGGGTTATATTTTCTAGTTCTCATCAGTTATATGTTGCGGCTCTCTTAACTAGAGGTTATACTCAGCATACTCTCCGTCCTTACATTGATTCTGAAATTAATCATCAACGTCATTTCTTCAAAATATCCTTCATTAATAAAGGTATGGATTTTATAGATTTGCCCAGTATCTTCCGTGAAAGATCGGTGCTTTCTTCCATTCCTGCTTATTTTCAAAATACTGAAACACCTATAATTTGCTATAAATATAACAAACCTGTTAGATCTATCATTTTTAATTTCAATAAACTTGTTTCAGATCTTGATATTGATGCTAATACTCCTGATTCATGTGATTGTAAAAACTCAAAGTATTGCTATCCTGCTGCTGGTCATGTAATTACTGGCAATTTGAAAATTATTCCTGATTCTAGGATAAGGAATATAATTTCTAAAGGACCGAAATATCGGTTTCCTTCTAAAATTGATTTCAGTAAATGTAGAGATGAAATCGCTGCTTCCTTGAATGAATTCGGTAATCGATGGTGTAAGCGAGAGTATGTTGAGTGTAAAGCCCTAAAGGACTGGAAACTTAGCATTTTAAGACTAGTGAATAAACGCATTTCTTTCTATTCTCAAAATACTAACTTATTACCTCCTAAGCCCAAGACGTCTTTACGTCATCTTAAACTAGGTATTCAAGAATTTCATAAGAAGTTTGTTTTGGCCCCTGCAGACAAGGCCGCTAACAACGTCGTCGTTGTGTGACGGCTCCACTATGTTAACACGCTTAAGCAGGAGCTTGGTGGTACTAAGGCCTATGAACTTCAGCCTTTGGCTGAAGAGAGAGCTATAGTAGATAAACATGTTTGTCTTTCAGCCACCAAGTTTGCTGTGTGTGTTAACGAAGGCCAAGACAAGCTTCCTACGCTATACTGGTTACCAAAACTTCATAAAAAACCTTACAAAGCACGGTTTATTGCAAATTCTAGTTCTTGCACTACCACTGAACTTTCTAAATTATTAACTTCCTGTCTTACTGCTATTAAAACGCATGTAATTAAATATTGTGATAAAGTCTTTGAAAGATCAGGAAGAAATCTGTTTTGGTCTATAAAAAATTCGAACGAGGTTTTAAATAAATTGAAATCTAGACAGTTTCGTGCTTCCAGTCTGTCTACCTACGATTTTTCCACTCTTTACACTACACTTCCTCATAATCCTATAAAAGAAAAGCTTAATGATTTAATTGAATGGGCTTTTCACAGAGAAGATTCTCTCTATCTTGCATGTAATGTCAGAAATGCATTTTTCACTTCTAAAGAGCATAAGAATTATACACTTTGGTCATGTCAGAAAGTGTGTGATGTCCTCACCTTTCTACTTGACAATATTTATATTAGATTCGGTACTAAGTTATTTAGACAAATTGTGGGTATTCCGATGGGTACTAATTGCGCACCTCTTGTGGCTGATCTGTTCTTGTATTGTTATGAAAGAGACTTCATTTCGCGCTTTCCATTGATAACCAATCTGAAATTATTGACGCTTTTAGCTCTACTTCTAGATATTTAGATAATTTATTAAATATTGATAATACCTATTTTGATGGTTTGATCAGTCAGATTTACCCCCTAGAACTTCAGTTAAATAAAGCAAATTCTTCTGATACCGAGGCCCCGTTTTTGGATTTACATCTATCTATTGTAGATGGATTTGTTTCGTGCAAAATTTATGATAAACGCGATGACTTTGATTTTGAGATTGTAAATTTTCCTTTTTTGGATGGTGATGTTCCTCGTGCGCCATCCTATGGCGTTTATATTTCGCAATTAATTCGATTTGCTAGAGTGTGTAGTCATGTAACTGACTTCAACACTCGTAATAAATTATTAACGGCTAAACTCCTTAATCAGGGTTATCGGTACCATAAACTACGCAAAGCCTTTTCAAAATTTTATAGACGCCATTCTGATTTAATTTCAAAATTCAATATTGGACTTAAATCTCTTCTGCAACAAGGTCTATCGGAACCCGAATTTTATGGTGACTTAGTATATAAATTCAGAAAAATATATAACCGCAATGACTTCAGCACCCAATTTCGTAAAATCATTCTTCGATATAAAAAGATTGGGTACAACATGGATATTATACGACAGACTGCATGCATGGTAGTTAACCCAATCACGGTTGGCAACTTTGCTTCCCTCTTTAATTGCACGCCGGTGGGTCAGGCCTCAGATTCTATGACGGCTCCAACGTAAAGGCTTATTGAAAATTAAAGAGATAATGTTGGTTGGTGCCTGATGCTCTGTCTCTGGTCGGGCTCATCGGAGTCTAACTGTTGGTTTTCTTTTGCTCCAGCATTTCAGTGGTTTCTTGCTGTCGAGTCCTCACCGTTGTCTCACCTCTGTGGTTCTTTGATTTCTGTGTTCACGGAGATGTTGCACTGATGAGTTAGGAGGCCTTCATGCGGACTGAACAAATTATTTGTCTAAATCGCGACGGAAGTAAGGGCGAGGATTGTGGCCACGTAAAATCGATTTAAGCCCCCCAGTGGAAATCTTCCACTGACCGTTCCAAGGCGGCTCTTCTGTGGCGATTTGTTTATGTTGTTGTTTGTTACTTACTGTGTGTATCACTTGTGTCTTTTAATTTTGGATGGCCATATGGCCATTTTGTGGGAAAGTAACTGTCCATATGGCCTTCCTTTGTTTAGGTTTCCATTATGGTCTGGTCGCTTAATGTTTGTATTTCTTTCCCTTTGGTGTCTTTTATGGATGGAGTAAGTTAATTGTATCAATTCCTGATCTTTGTTTTACTTCTACTTTTCAGGCCACTTTTTCCACTGCAGATTTCTGAAATTGTTAAACTTTCAATTTAAAGGGTCACTGATGAGGCCTAATTGGTCGAAACTAGCTAGCCTGATCGAGAAAAACATTCCAGTCCGTGATTTTCAGTTCTGTGTTATAATACTTGCTCCAAAGGATAACTGTAATCACAGAACATTAACGTTCAATCACTGGATGTATAAAATACTGCAAGAAACGATCAAAAGTGAATTTATAATTGTTTACTACAAAGTAGAAGTAAAACAAAGATCAGGAACCGATACAATTAACTTACTCTACCCATCAAAGACACCAAAGGGAAAGAAACACAAACACGAAGCGACCAGACCATAATGGAAACCTAAACAAAGGAAGGCCATAAGGACAGTTACTTTCCCACAAAATGGCAAAATGGCCATCCAAAATAAAAACAGTGGATGAAATTCCGCTGGGGGGGGGGGGGGGGGCTTAAACCGATTTTACATGGCCATAATCCTCGCCCTTACCTCTGTCGCGGTATACACTAATTTTGTTTAAGTCGCGTCTCTGGTCGGGCTCATCGGAGTCTAACTGATGGTTTTCTTTTGCTCCAGCATTTCAGTGGTTTCTTGCTGTCGAGTCCTCACCGTTGTCTCACCTCTGTGGTTCTTTGATTTTTGTGTTCACGGAGATGTTGCACTGATGAGTTAGGAGGCCTTCATGCGGACTGAACAAATTATTTGTCTAAATCGCGACGGAAGTAAGGGCGAGGATTGTGGCCACGTAAAATCGATTTAAGCCCCCCAGTGGAAATCTTCCACTGACCGTTCCAAGGCGGCTCTTCTGTGGCGATTTATTTATGTTGTTGTTTGTTACTTACTGTGTGTATCACTTGTGTCTTTTAATTTTGGATGGTCGTATGGCCATTTTGTGGGAAAGTAACTGTCCTTATGGCCTTCCTTTGTTTAGGTTTCCATTATGGTCTGATCGCTTAATGTTTGTATTTCTTTCCCTTTGGTGTCTTTTATGGGTGGAGTAAGTTAATTGTATCAATTCCTGATCTTTGTTTTACTTCTACTTTCCTTACTCATCAGTGTTACATCTCTGAGAACATACAAATCGAATATACTACAGGGATGAAACAAGGTTGAGGACTCGACAGCATACAACAACTGAATTGCTGGAGCAAAAGAAAACCAACAGTTAGACTAAGATGGGCCCGACAAATTCGATTAGTACCACTTGTGTAGAATAGTTGATTAAGATGTTAAGATTGGTTGACCAGGGCAGCTAGTTCAGACCAACGAGAGCAAATCGATGAAGATGACATATCACAAGGGCAGGTGAAAGGACAATGTATGGGTATGTAAAATAGATGGGAGGGACACAAAGAACTGTTTACAGGCCAGTATTCAACACATAAGTGCGGAAAAGTCTATCCCCATTACCATGAAACATGTTCTCCCAGGACCAATACTAATTCCACACTGTTGGAAAGCGTAAAGGGTTCCAACACCAGACAATGAACCACAACAAATCATTTATAATTTCAGAAACTGAGGCTTATATTGTACTGGCCTATGGAGAGCATTGAACAACCATTAAGAGCAGTAAAAACATCTCCTTATAAACGCGGGAGAGTTAAATGTATATATTTTATACACTTTAATGAGTATATATTCAGAAAGAGGCGTCTCAATAGTGCTACAAACCACTACCTTATCTTTATTGACCCGATATCGACCCTGCACCCTCCCATCGACAGACAGAGACGAACCTTATTCCCAAAACAAATTACAAAAGTGAAACGAAAGGGTCATAGAGAAACAGATCCGGTTTTTCAAAGGTCAGTTGTTCAAACGTTGAAAATAATAATAAAAATAAACAATAGAAAACGAGGGATGATGATTCAGTGACGTACCTGTAGTCCACATTCACTTGTCCTACCCCCTACACCTTGCCTTTGTCCGATCTATCTTCGAATATTCACTTCAGAAAAAATGTATGAAACTGAATGAAAACGCAAGGTTTTACAATTCTATTTCAGAAAGTAAAATTTAAATATGTCGCTAATTATAAAGGATTAAATATAAAAATAAAACTACGTATTTGCACAATTATTTTCACGCCAAAATTACACAGGTATCCAGCATAACTGGATCAGATTATATCCAGTATGGATGCTGTTGCCAATGATGTCGGAAAACGCGCAGGCGCAAAACGAAAATTAGAATTTAATAAAATGCGCCCTGTAAATCAGATACTGAACTTTAGTTTCAATGCATCTAAACAACTGCAGATATCAATGATGAATTCTTGTATAGTCCTCTCTAAAGTTTCAGATTAAAGAAATTCTGTCTCTATAACAGTTTCTTACTTTGTGATTGCCATGGAGCCTGCATGTGCAAGCCAAGTTTGCTGACGACAATTTAAAATAGAAACGACCAGAAACTGATACATTCAGACCCAAAATTCTTCCCACAATATCACTAGGGAAAGAAGTCGAAACATGGAGGGACGACAATAAAGAAAACGAACAGCAGGTAAACCAAATTAGCAGCTCTTACCAAAACAGGTGGTGACTCTGAATATCAAAATAGAAGTAGAGGCAGTGATCAGGAACTTAAAAGAAGCAAAATACATAATGGGGGGAAAGATTCAGACTCACCAACAAGACATACATTGAACTGGAAGGAAAAGCGTAACTAAAATTGAATAACCAAAAAGGGGGAAGAATCAGAATCACCAACGTAACAAAATGTATGATTAGGGAATGAATCAGAACCACCAACACAAAATATGAAGATACCACAGCAAACGCGTCGACTTGGAACGGTCAGTAAAATATACTGGTGGGTTTAAGTTATCTTTACGGGAGCCCAACTCCCATCCTCACTTTCACTTTGTTTGGTCCATGTGAAGGTTTGCCAGCCAACTATTGAATCAACTCAATAAACAAAGAAATTGCACGACCCGCAAAAAAGCGACCGACTGATTTGTAAGAGTGCCCTAAAATCACCGTGTCATTCTGTCAGTCTGTCTGTCCGTCCGTAACCCGTTGTGAAAATTGGTGATAGTGACTTAACCGCTTGGAATATTTAAACAATTTTTGGCATACTGATAGATATCAATGAGATCTAACCAATGAACTCGCCAAATATTACATTCCATTTAGTATAGCCTCGCCGAGGCGAAAAATGTGAAAATTTTCGAACTGCTTCTCCTCGGAAACCGTTGGACTGATTGAAGTCAAATTCCATATGGAGCCTCTTTGGGATGAGGGAAACCAAAATTTGCTCATGGGGTCCAGGTCACATGACCAAAATGGCCGCCAAGCCATATATGGTCTGTCTGTCTGTCCGTCCGTAACCCGTTTGAGAAAATTGGTGATAGTGACTTAACCGCTTGGAATATTTGAACAATTTTTGGCATACTGATAGAAAACAATGAGATCTAACCAATGAACTTGCAAAATATTACATTCCATTTAGTATAGCCTCGCCGAGGCGAAAAATGTGAAAATTTTCGAACTGCTTCTCCTCGGAAACCGTTGGACCGATTGAAGTCAAATTTCATATGGAGCCTCTATGGGATGAGGGAAACCAAAATTTGCTCATGGGGTCCAGGTCACATGACCAAAATGGCCGCCAAGCCATATATGGTAAAAACCCTTCAAAAATAGTCTTCTCCAGAACCACTGGGCAGAGTTCCACGAAACTTTATAAATAGCATCTGGGACGTAGGCCCATCATTAATTGCTAAAATGGTGACCCTGGGTTGACCATGACCTTCTTTGTGCCTAGGTCAAACTTTGACACATATGCTTTTGTATTGGAAAAGTTAGAATGCATTTTATCTTGCAAACGATTCAGAATACAGTACTAAAGTATAAGATATTTTTGCTCCTTACGATAAGGCGCATTAATTGGGGGAACCGTTTGAGGTCCAGGTCACATGACCAAAATGGCCGCCATACCCATATATGGTAACACTCATAAAGCTAAAAGCATCCGGTGGGTCGTGCACTTCAGCTGAAGCACTGGTTACAATTAAAGCCAAGTTGATGCAAGGATTAGGACCCGACAGTAAAATGCACTGAGCGATCCGCAGCAACGCCACAGGAACACTGGAGCAAAACAAAACAAACAGTAGAACCCCGTTGGACCAATCAACAGACATAAAAGTTCCAGCAACCAACTAATAAATAGCTTCAAGCAAAGGAATATAGAAGTGAAGGCAACGATCAGGAATCGATACAATTAACCTACTAACAAAAGGCCAATAAACACTTGCATGAAATAACTACACCCTAATGGAATAGCGGAAAGCCATAAGGACAGTTTCTTTCTGAGAAAATGACCCAATTGGCTATCCATAACAAAAAGTACATAAGCGACACACACACCGTAAGACACACCAAAACAAAAATAAACCGCGACAGACGAAATACCCTTGAAACGGTAAGTGACTGAACACCGATCCACCGGCGTGCAATTAAAGAGGAAAGCATAATGTCTCACCGTGATTGGGTCAAACACAAAACATGGCTGTCGAATAGAAACTTATATAAAAATATAAGTGAAAGCAATGATCAGGAATCGTTTCAATTTACCCACAGCTCCCATCAGTGACAACAAAGGGTAAAAAACACAACTTTGAAATAACAAGGTCCAAATGGAAACATCAACAACGGCGAGTTAAACGGACGGTTACTTTCCCACAGAATGGCCAACCGCTATCCAAAACAAAATAATATAGGCGATACACACACTCAAAGGCAGGCAATTACAAAAATATACCGCGACACAAGAACCGCATTGGAACGGTCAGTGGAACGAACTCCATTGGGAGGGGGGGCTAAATAGATTTTACTTCAGTCGCGCTTTATTAATTTGTTCAGTCCGTATGAAGGCCTTCTAACTCATCCGTGCAACATCTCCGAAAACGCAAAAATCAAACAATCACAGAGATGAAACAACGGTGAGGACTCGGCAGCAAGAAACCACTGAAATGAAGAAAACCAACAGTTATACTCCAAACCTGTAATCTGGTTAGCTTTCTACATCACTCATAGTCTTCGTTAATCAGGCATTTTATTTATCCTGCCTTCGCACATTTTCAAAATTAATGAGACGGAGCAAATATACATCCATGGCGTCTTGTTGGAAGTCGAAAAACGGAAAACTGTGTTGGTGAAACGTAGGTTATGTTCTAGAAACTCCCTCAAAAGGGCGATGCTTTTGCTATTTCAATTTCCTACTCCACCAGTTTAAAAGTTTCCTTTCGAGGTTAGGTGTCTGTGTCCACACTGGCATTTAAGTCCCATGGGAGCATGACATTGTCTGTCCTGATATCAAATAAACCAATTTATCATTTAACTTGTCTGTAAACTCATCTGTGTTATCGATTCCCTGCCCTACATCATAGTGTAGTTTATATTTTCTTGCCCTTTGGAATAATTGATTCCATTGTTGAATTTTGAAAATATTTGAATGTCACTGATGAGGTCTAATTAACAGAAACTAGAATGAAAAATTATGACATTTTTCTTATTTTTGCTAAAAATATAGATTGTGGGTACTCGTTAGAACCGCCTCATCGAGGCGGTTCTAACGAGTATCCACAATCAATATTTTAGAGCAGAAATAAGGAAAATAAGGTTTTCTACCACTACCACTGAACTTTCTAAATTATTAACTTCATGTCTTACTGCTATAAAAACGCATGTGATTAAATATTGTGATCAAGTCTTTGAAAGATCAGGAAGAAATCTGTTTTGGTTTATAAAAAATTCGAATGAGGTTTTCATCGGAGTCTAACTGTTGGTTTTCTTTTGCTCCAGCATTTCAGTGGTTTCTTGCTGTCGAGTCCTCACCGTTGTCTCACCTCTGTGGTTCTTTGATTTCTGTGTTCACGGAGATGTTGCACTGATGAGTTAGGAGGCCTTCATGCGGACTGAACAAATTATTTGTCTAAATCGCGACGGAAGTAAGGGCGAGGATTGTGGCCACGTAAAATCGATTTAAGCCCCCCAGTGGAAATCTTCCACTGACCGTTCCAAGGCGGCTCTTCTGTGGCGATTTATTTATGTTGTTGTTTGTTACTTACTGTGTGTATCACTTGTGTCTTTTAATTTTGGATGGCCATATGGCCATTTTGTGGGAAAGTAACTGTCCATATGGCCTTCCTTTGTTTAGGTTTCCATTATGATCTGGTCGCTTAATGTTTGTATTTCTTTCCCTTTGGTGTCTTTTATGGATGGAGTAAGTTAATTGTATCAATTCCTGATCTTTGTTTTACTTCTACTTTAAATAAATTGAAATCCAGACATGTTCGTGCTTCCAGTCTGTCTACTTACGATTTTTCCACTCTTTACACTACACTTCCTCATAATCTTGTAAAAGAAAATCTTAATGATTTAATCGAATGGGCTTTTCACAGAGAAGATTCTCTCTATCTTGCATGTAATGTCAGAAATGCATTTTTCACTTCTAAAGAGCATAAGAATTTTACACTTTGGTCATGTCAGAAAGTGTGTGATGCCCTCACCTTTCTACTTGACAATATTTATATTAGATTCGGTACTAAGTTATTTAGACAAATTGTGGGTATTCCGATGGGTACGAATTGCGCACCTCTTGTGGCTGATCTGTTCTTGTATTGTTATGAAAGAGACTTCTTTGTTTTACTTCTACTTTTCATGCTGTCGCTTTCCATTGATAACCAATCTGAAATTATTGAAGCTTTTAGCTCCACTTCTAGATATTTAGATGATTTATTAAATATTGATAATAGCTATTTCGATGGTTTGATCAGTCAGATTTAACCCCACAGAACTTCAGTTTAATAAAGCAAATTCTTCTGATACCGAGGCCCCGTTTTTGGATTTACATCTATCTATTGTAGATGGGTTTGTTTCGTGCAGAATTTATGATAAACGCGATGACTTTGATTTTGAGATTGTAAATTTTCCTTTTTTGGATGATGATGTTCCTCGTGCGCCATCCTATAGCGTTTATATTTCGCAGTTAATTCGATCTGCTAGAGTGTGTAGTCATGTAACTGACTTCAACACTTGTAATAAATTATTAACGGCTAACCTTCTTAATCAGGGTTATCGGTACCATAAACTACGCAAAGCCTTTTCAAAATTTTATAGACGCCATTCTGATTTAATTTCAAAATTCAATATTGGACTTAAACCGTCTGCAACAAGGTCTATCGGAACCCGAATTTTATGGTGACTTAGTATATAAATTCAGAAAAATATATAACCGCAATGACTTCAGCACCCAATTGCGTAAAATCCTTCTTCGATTGATACAACATGGATGTTATACGACACACTGCTTGCATGGTAGTTAACCCAATCACGGTTGGCAATTTTACTTCCCTCTTTAATTGCACGCCGGTGGGTCAGGCCTTAGATTCTATGACGGTTCCAACGTAAAGGCTTATTGAGAATTAGAGAGATATAATTCAAGGTAATGTTGGTTGGTGCCTGCTTTGAGGAGACCTTGTACAAACTCCACCTCATAGGAGTATAAAAACAAGTCGGCAAGCAACGGTGCACAATTAGTACCCATTGGTATGCCAATTGTTTGCTGAAATAAAAGGCCACTGAACTCCACGAAAATATTGTCAATTAGATATTCCAGCATCCTTATGACATCTGCATCAGTGTCCTTTTGTGGTGCATCAGAGTGATCTCGAACGAAGTATGTGTCTTTGTAGCCAAGGACAACATACTGGTAGCGACGGTTACCATTCTTGTGGAAAAACATTGATTTATGATTTCCTTGAGTTTAGATTTCAATTTATCATGAGGAATAGTTGTGTAGAGTGTTGAGAAATCGAACGATTTTATGCTGTTTACTGAGAGAAAAGACTGTGACTGAAGATGTTCTAGAAGCTTTTTGGAGTTTTTCAAGATCCACATCTGATTCACACCACTCCTGGCATATGCAGTGTCACAATATTTCTGAAGGCCATCTGAGACTGCAGTAAGGATTCGAGTTAGGATCTGTGAAAGAGGCTTGGTTGAGCACTTAGCTGAACCCGCGATATATACTAAAATGTACAATTGAGAATGAAAAGCAATAAGCACAGCAACTTAACAGAATATAGCATATTGATCAACAAACATCTGTAAAGGAAATACTAAATTGGGACATAGTTTGTATCTCATGTTTCTGAAATTGCCTTTTTCTTGATTATAAATGTACGACAAATGAAGTTAATGCAATATTAACATGATAAATACTAGAACATATTTTTACAGATTATCCGCCCTTAGTTTAGAACCGAGGAAGTATTTTTAACTCGCTCCTTAAATGCCCAAATAATGTGTCGTGTTGAGTCAACGACTGTGCCGTACATAAAGGTCTCTTGAAGAAGACTTAGTTGTAATATTGTGTAAAATACAAAGCGAAATACTGTGACATATGGACATATTGAAAATATTTTATACATACCCTTCCTATTAGGATTGGAATAGCAAGAATAAAGGATAAAATCCACAAACACAAAATGACTCTTCTGGCTCTGCCCACTGTACACACATACTTTGCTCTCATTGGATGCAGAATAGCATAATACCTAGAAACATAGAAATAAATGCCCTGTTTTACACTTTCTGATATACCATGGGTTATCTTAAAAATGAAATTGAAGGCAATTATCGGGAATCGATACAATTAACCCACTACTCCCATGAGAGACACCAAGGCAAAGAAACACAACCATGAAATAATTAGACCATAATGAAGACATCAATAGCAGAAAGCCAAAAAGACACTTACCTTCCAACTAAATGGACAATTGGCTATCCAAAAAAAAACAAAAAAAAAAAAAAAAAAAAAAAAACAGAAAAGTGATACATAAAGTAAAATTCCGCCAAAAATTAAGACTTATTCTGCTTTAAAAAGTTTATTAGAGAAAGTTCCATTCATTCTTTCTTTGAATTTTGCTGAATAAACTATCCTCTGACCAGAGACACCAAGGGAAAGAAACACAAACATGAAATAACTAGACCCTAATGAAGACATCAATAGCAGAACACAAAAATCAAAGAACAACAGAGATGAAAGATCGTCGAGAATTCGACAGCATGAATCCACTAAAATGCTGGAGCAACAGAAAACCAACCGTTTGTTTTGGATAGCCTATTTGGCCATTTTGTAGGAAAGAAACTGTCCTTTTGGCTTTCCGCTATTGATGTTTCTATTAGGGTCTGTTGTTTCATGTGTGTGTTTGTTTCCCTTTGGTGTCTCTGATGGGAGCATTGGGTTAATTGTATCGATTACTGATCATTGCCTGCCTTCACCTCTCTTTTTGTATTCTTAAATTTTGTATTTTCTTGGCCATCTATTTCTATATTTTCCTCACGGCTGTTGTGTTTCTACTTAGTTGCGGCACTAAAACGTCTTACCGTACAATCATTTAATGTCGTCATTATTCTAATATTCAGGAGCCATTGATATGTTGTAATTTTCGATGGTAGCCTTTCCTATGTATTTTTCTATACTTTTGAAAATTTATATGCCCAATAGAAGTGAAGGCAATGATCGGGAATCGACATAATTAACCAACACCTCTCATCAGAGACATCAAAGGGAAATAAATATAAACATTAAATAACTGGACCTAATGGAAGTATTAATAACGGGAAGCAAAAAGGATAGTATCTGTCCCACAAAATGGCCAATTGGCTATCAAAATCGAAATTATATAAGCGATACACACATTCAAAAACAAAACATAACGCAAATAATTACGCTTGATTCGGCACAGAAACTGGCGCCTGACCCACCGGCGTGCAATTAAAGAGGAAATCAAGTTATCAACCATGATAAGGTTAATAACCATGCATCTAGTCTGTCGTATAATATTTATGTTGTTCCGAATCTTTTTATTTCGGAGAATGATTTTACGAAATTGGGTACTGAAATCATGGCAGGTGTATAGTTTTCTGAAATTACGCACATGTCACCATACAATGTGGGTTCCTATAGTTCTTGATGTGAAGAAGTGGTTTTAAATCAAATATTTAAATTTGAAATTAAATCGGAATGACGTCTATAAAGTAGAAGTAAAACAAAGATCAGGAATCGATACAATTAACTTACTTCACCCATCAAAGACACCAAAGGGAAATAAACACAAACATTAAGCGACCAGACCATAATGGAAACCTAAACAAAGGAAGGCCATAGGGACAGTTATTTTTCCACAAAATGGCCATATGACCATTCAAAATAAAAAAGAACAAGTGATACACACAGTAAGTAACAAACAACAACATAAATAAATCGCCACAGAAGAACCGCCTTGGAACGGTCAGTGGAAACATTTCCACTGGGGGGCTTAAATCGATTCTACGTGGCCACAATCCTCGCCCTTACTTCCGTTGCGATTTAAACAAATAATTTATTCAGTCCGCATGAAGGCCTCCTAACTCATCGGTGCAACATCTCCGTGAACACAAATAATCAAAGAACCACAGAGGTGAGAAAAAGGTGAGGACTCGACAGCAAGAAACCACTGAAATGCTGGAGCAAAAGAAAACCAAAAGTTAGACTCCGATGGGGCCGACCAGAGACAGAGCACCAGGCACCAACCAACATTACCTTGAAATAGATCTCTCTAATTCTCAATAAGCTTTTACGTTGGCACCGTCATAGAATCTGAGGCCTAACCTAGCAATTAAACAGGGAAGCAAAGTTGCCAACCGTGATTGGGTTAACTACCATGCATGCAGTCTGTCGTATAATATCCATGTTGTATCAAGTTGTATAAAATTTGGAAACGTCTTTTGCGTGGTTTAGCAAAATTAGAAAGAGAAAAGACCAGGAACTGATACAATCAGATCAACGGTCAACAGGTCAGCCGAGTCAGCAGCTCTTTTCCAGACAGGTGGTGACTCAAAATATCCAAATCCTAACTAAAACGGAGCGATATACATAATGGCGCAAGAATCGAATCACCAGAATGACAAACATTAAACTGGAGGGACAAACGTAACTAAAATGAACGATAAACATAGGGAAGAATCAGAATGATCAACGTAACAACATATATGATAAGGGCAAACTCAGAACCACCAATACAACAACAGCACAAACTATGAACGGCCAGTAAAAATTACCGGGTGGGCCCAAGTTAATTTTACGGGATCCTAACCCTCACCCTCACTTTGACTGTGGTTCAAACATGTATTTGTTTTTTTTCCGCATGAAGGTTTCCAACTCATCAGTGAATCAACCTGGTAAACAAACCAATTATAGTCAAATAGACACAATAAAACACGCTGAACCATCCGGTGCTGAACACAACACCAGTGTAGCAAAGGAAAACCAACATTTGAACCCCGTTCGATCAAGCAATAGACATAAATTTCCGGCTCCGACCACCTAATAAATAGCTTAAAGTCAAAACCACCACGGAGTCTGAACTCCGACCCATCGGCGTGCGATTACAGAGAATTATCTGATCGTGATTGGGTCAAACACAATGCATACAGACTATTGAATAGAATTTATATTATATTCAATGCGTTTGTAACGTTTAATAATATTCTGAAATTGTTCCGAAAAGTTATGTTTACCTTTATTTTGTTTTTAATTTTTATATAATGTCGCCAAAAAACTCCGACTGTGGCATCTCCTGCAGCAGAAGTCTATTTAATCCAACCTAAAACTTAAATGAAAAAAGTTAGAAATGGTTTCCGAAGCTTATGATATCGATATCCCTGATGTAGCAGTTAATCTTTCATTACGAGTGCTAAATCAGCGATAAAGAAACACAAACATGAAATAACTAGACCCCAATGAAGACATCAATAGCAGAACACAAAAATCAAACAACCACAGAGATGAAACATCGTCGAGGTTTCGACAGCATGAAACCTTTAAAATGCTGGAGCAACATAAAATCAACCGTTTGTTTTGGAAAGCCTATTTGGCCATTTTGTAGGAAATACATTGTCCTAATGGCTTTCCGCTAGTGGTGTTTCCATTAGGGTCTAGTTGTTTCATGTCTGTGTTTCTTTCCCTAGGTGTCTCTGATGGGAGTCTTGGGTTTATTGTATCTATTCCTGATAATTCCCTTAACTTGTATTATGACACTGTAACGTAGCGAATAAGCTGCGAAATATTAACACCGAAAGATGGCGAACGTGGAATATCACCATCTAAAATTGGAAGTAAACTGTATAAAAACTAAATCATCTCGCATAGCATAAATTTTAGTTGAAACAAAACCGTTTGTAATGTCCAAATGCAAATCCAAAAACGGGGCTTCAATATAAGAATTACTGGATTTTTTTAAATGCAGCACAGATGGATAAATTTGATTGACCATTCCTTTAAAGTAAGGGTTGTCAATATACAGAAAATCGTCTAATTATCTTGTGGGATAGTTATAGGCTTTAATAATGTCAGCTTGACTTTGACTAAAAAGTTACATCATAAAATCTCGTTCATAACAAAATAAAAGATAATCAGCTACAAGGGCAGCACAGTTCGTATCCATTAAAATACCTACGTTTTGACTATGTAACTTTGTTCCAAATCTAATTTAAAAATATCTAAAAGATAAAATAAAGCATTACATATAGTTTCACAAGACTAAAATGTATACCTTTTTCGATTTGATACTGATAACACTGATTAAAGAGTTTAGCAGTTAACAATTTATACGAGAGCTAAATAGAAAATAGAAGTGGAGGCAATGATTAGGAATCGATACAATTAACCCACAGCTCCCTTCAGAGACACCAAAGGGAAAGAAACACAAACATGAAATAACAGATCCTAACGGTAACACCAACAGCGGAAAGCCAAGGACAGTTACTTGCCCACAAAATGGCAAATAGACTATCCTAATTAAATTATTATAAGCGACACAAACACCTAAAGAAAAACCATAACAAAAATAAACCGCGACAGAAGAACCGCCTTGGAACGGTCAGCGGAAACAAATTCCACTTGAGTGTGTGTGTGTGTTTGGGGGGGGGGGGGCTTAAATCGTTTTAACGTGGCCACGATCTTCGCCCTTACTTCCGTCGCGATTAAGGCAAATAATTTGTTCAGTCCGCATGAAGGCCTCCTTACTCATCAGTGCAGCATCTCCGTGAACACAAAAATCAAAACAATCGCAGAGATGAAACTACGATGAGGACCCGACAACAATAAGCCACTGATATGCTGGAGCAAAAGAAAACCAACAGTTAGACTCCGGTGGGCCCGACCAGCGGCAGAGCATCAGGAACCAACCTACCATAAGCCTTTACGTTCGAACCGTCATAGAATCTGAGGCATGACCCACCAAAAATCAGATTCATGACTAGACTCCCTGGCAACTCGAATTAATTGCGAAATATAAACGCCAAGGATGCCACACGAGGAACATCACCATCCAAAAGAGGACAAAATAAATCTCAAAAGCAAAAGCATCGCGGTTAGCCTTAATTATGCAGAAAACAAATCCGTTTACAGAAGATAGATGTAAATCCAAAAAAGGAGCCTTGGCATCAGAAGAATATGCTTTATTTCATTGAAGGTCGCGGGTTGGGGGGAGGGGGTACATTTGACTAACAGTACCTTAGAAATAGGTATTGTTAATATCTAAGGCCAACAGTAAGTATCTACTTTCTATTATGTTTATTGTTTGGATACAGCGTTTCAGTTTTGTGTGACGGTTCTTCTTCGACTTAAATTACATTGTAACTGTATAGCATACCAGAGTTAACTGAGGGTCACTGATGAGGCCTAATTGGCCGAAACTAGCTAGTCTGGCCCAGAAAATATGTACACTCAGTATTTTTTCAGTTTTGTGGTGTATTCCTTGCTTCCAAAGGATGACCCTTTTATAGAACATATTTATGTCTTCGCTATAGAGATGAGAAATATATGTGTGCGCTGGATTTAAGATTACCATACTTTCCAATTATTGTAGGGACACATAACTACGCGATATTATTTTTGGGTTTATTTTTAAACTTTTAAGATGAAAAATGGAAGTGAAGAGTTAGGGTTAGGGTTCAGAGACACCAAAGGGAAAAGAAAACACACATACAATAACTAGACCCTAATTGAAACATCAATACCGGAAAGCCAAAAGAAAAGTTACTTTCCCACACACCAAAGGGAAATAAACACACACATGAAATAACTAGACCCTAATGGAAACATCAATAGCGGAAAGCCAAAAGAACAGTTACTTTCCCACATAATGGTCGATTGGCTATTCAAAACAAAAGCGATACACACACTCAAAGACACACCATAGCACAAAATACCCGAGATAGAATAACCGCCTCTGAACTTGTTCTGTCCGCATGAAGTCTTCTAACTTATTCATGAACATGCACGCGTTCGACATACACGCATGCAGTTTAGGAAAGTGCTTGATCAGACGCAACGCTAAAGTGCACAGTAATTATGTTCTTTTATACTCTATTGCTTGAAGGCCGTAATCAGACCTAGGATGTATTATGCAGTTTGTTTTAACGCAAATTTGATGGAGTTGTTTTATATTTGTGTTTCTTTCTTTTTCATGTCTTGGATTGGGGGTGTAAGGTAATTGTCTTCACTTCACCTTTTTACATATCAGGGTTCTTTTATGCATGTTGTGTGGTGGTTATAATATTTCTTCCCACACATTCATTTAATGCTGTTATTTTTCCCATTCCCCAGTGAGTATTGATATTTGCTGGGTGCAAAGTAACGGTCACTTGGGTTTCACCATTCTCAATTAATATGACATGGCGCCCTTTTTAACAAATTCTTCTGAAACCGACGTATCGTTTCGTTTCGGTTTAAAAGCTGTCTATAGAAGATGGATTGGTTACCTGCAAAAATTATGATAAACGCGATGAGTTTGGTTTTTAGATTGTAAATTTCATTTCTCGGATGGTGATGTTCCTCGTGCCTCATCATATGGCGTTTATATTTCGCAATTAATTCGATTTGACAGTTTCTAGTCATGTAACTGACTTCAACAATCGTAATAAAATGTTTACTGCTAAACTTCTTCAGGCGTACCTGTATCAACTATGCAAAATAGAAGTGAAGGCAACTATCAGGCATCGATACAATTCACCCACAGCTCCCATCAGAAACCCTAAAGGGAAAGAAACACAGACATGAAATAACTAAACCCGAATGGAAACATCAATAGTGGAAAGCCAAAAGGGCAGTTCCTTTCCCACAAAAGGCCAATTGGCTATCGAAACAAAAACATATAAGCGATACACACACTCAAAGATAAACCATGACAAAATAAACCGTGACAGAATAACCGCATTTGAGGGGTCAGTGAATCGAGTTCCACAATCCTCGCCCTTACTTCCGTCGCGATTTGCACAAATAATTTGTTCAGTCTGCATGAAGGATTTATCAGTGCAACATCTCCGGGAACATAAAATTCAAACAACCACAGAGATGAAACCAAATTTGGGATTCGACAGCAAGAAACCACTGATACGCTTGGGCAAAAGAAAACCAACAGTCAGACACGGATGGGCCCAATCACAGACAGCACATCAGACACCACCAATATTACATGAAATTTAATTCTTATTGTTGGTAAACCTACACTCAGAATCCTTTATAGAATCTGAGACCTGACCCGCCATCGTGCAATTATAGAGGGAACAAAGTCGCCAAATAAAATATTGGGTTAAATAACATGCATGCAGTCTGTCGTATAACATTGACGCTGCACCCAATAGTTTTATATGAAAGGATGATTATACAAAATTGCCAAAGCTGTTCAAAATTCAATGTTGGACTTAAATCTCTTCTGTAACAAGGTCTATCGGGACCCGAATTTTATGGTGACTTAGTATAAAAATTCGATAAATATATACTTGCAAATACTTCAGTACCCAATTTGGTAAAATCGTGTTTCGGTATAAAAAGGTTAGGTTCAACATAAATGTTATACGGCAGACTGCATGCACAGAAGTTAACCCAATCACGGTTGATAACTTTGATTCCCACTTTAATTGCGCGCCAGTGGGTCAGGTCGAAGATTAATGACGGTTCCAGCGTAAAGGCTTCTGCCTCAATAGAGGCGATTCTAACGAGTATATGGAGGCGGTTCTGACGAGTGTCCACAATCTGTTTTTGAGCAGAAATAAGAACAATATCACAATTTTTCATCATAAAATCTTCATTTTTTTCGGCGAAAAAAATTTACTATATATTTGTATGGGCGTGTTTTTGTAATGATTACACGGATTGAATTACATGATACTTAAGCCCCGAACCCCCATGCAGCCCTGACTGGTGATCTGAGAGTTCACGGAATCGATACATGCGTGCACAGGTGCTTGACGTATTCAGAATCCGAATTATTACTGATGATAAGTCAAATGTCATTCATATTCCTGTGATATGGGAAGTTAGTTTCTAGCTATGACCAGCGAGGTAAACTCAGCTACACAATCATCGAGTCGGGCAGGGCATTCCAGTCTCTAATGTCCCGCGGGAGGAAATAATTTTTGTAAATGTCCGTTCTTGCAGTAGGGGTCTGAAACTCCAATGAATGGTGATTTCTACAGCGCCTAGCTGGGGGACAAGGTCATCTGTTGGGGCTGACAGCACCCTCTGTCTCTTCTCCTTTTCACGACAGACTCCCATCTTAATTTTCCTATTATTCCGGCCATACTCCCAGTTCCAAAACAGTAATTGCTCGTTTCAAATCCAACAGCTCTATTCTGAACGTTTTCAATTTCATCATGAACGAACCACTCCATTGGGTCCCAGATACAATTACCATATTCCAAGATTGGAGGCACAAACCCTTTATATGCTGCCACTTTAACATCCTGAAGACAATGATGTAGCTTTCGTCCCAGGAAAACAAACGTTGTGTTTGCCTTAGTAAACATGTTGCTAATGTGTGTATTCCATCATAAAAACCATATTGGTTTCTTTGGGCGGCACGGCTTGGGCTGTCATTTCATCTCAGTGTCGGGTTAAAGTCCCATGATGCTTCCATACAGAGCTAAAGCCGATCACATGAGTACTTGTAAAGCGCTTAGGTCTAAGCCTGCCCAGCCAGAGTGATGTGATTCCATGCATATAAACCATATTGGGTGACAGGGCTTGAAATGTCAATGTTACGTGATGGAATAGGAAACCTTTCTGGTGCTTTTGCACATTCAAACTATTTTAGTACTATTTTAGTAGGTATATGGCAAGGCGGTGCGAGTGAAATATTTTAGGTGAAATACGGTAGGCAAAGTATGTATGCTTTTCAATGCACAAGTCATGCACATATCATACTATGTATGCATGAGTGGTTTGTGGAGAATTTATTTGACATGCAGTTGGCTGCTATAAGGCTGATTCCTATAAAGTTTGCCTAAAAAGTCGCCAACCGCCAAATTGTGCCATATATAATTTTCATGCCAGTAACGATGTCGTGGGTGTTCGTACCGACGGGAGTTATATCATTGATCTGTAGGGAAATTTCATCAGTTTTTCCCTAGGGGAAATATTATTTTAACGTAAATGAATTATCTGCTCGAATTAGCTATTTGGCTATGATTGTTGGTGGTATCTTCACCGTGTCACGGTCTTAGCGAGCTAGCACGGGTATGCATGATTTTTCGGTAGTGTTCGTGGATATAAATACCCTGAAAAACGAACATTATTCAGCAGCAGGTTAAGTGCAAACACGTGCACACAACATCGTGGTTGGTCAAAGAAAGAATATTGAACGGTATGTTAAATCTATGTTTAAACTCCGTTCAGAAAATCTCAATCATCGATTTTTTCATTTCTTCTTTTAATACTCATTTTAGCCCATACATCACCATGGGAAAGTTGCAGCCCTCACCCTCCGCCGTTTTCTCCAACAAGTCGTATGCCTCAGCGACAGCCAGGAAAGGCTGTGATTATTTGGAGAAAATTGCAAAATCTAAATTTTCGTTCACAGACCAAGACATTCTGACAGGTTCGACACATCCTTTTTAACCATATACAGAAGTGGTTACTGCTCTTGTAAATTACAAGGGCGTCTATATTTCATTTGCACTATCATTTCATGGGAAATCATTAGCTGTGACACAACACCTGATATCGGTATAATTCATTTTGATCACTGTTGACAGCACATCGCGCTGGTGGCTCCCCTATCCTAGTTAGCTTCTCTCTGGCCATTTGAATGTAAGGTATGTCGTAATTGCATATCTATTGATAAAGTGCATCACATGGATTTTAATATGTATTATTTTACCTGACAATCATCATCAAATGGACTGTTGTCTCATTTCTTTGTTTAGCAATTTTCTACAAATAATCACAGTCTTTCCTGATTGTCACAGAGGCATACGACTTGCTGGAGAAGTCGGCAGAGAGTCAGGTCTAAAACTTTCCTATAGTGATGTATGGGCTAAAATGAGTATTAAAAGGAAGAAACGAAAAAATCGATGATTCAGATTTTCTGAACGGAGTTTAGTATTATTTTGTATGAACATGCTCGTAGGTTTTGGAGGGGTTTTCTTCTAGTATACACAACTTTCTGAAGCCTTTTCTGGATTCACTTTGGAAGCTTATGTTGTGTAGTGATTAGGCTACTAGCTTTGCCAGCTAGGGGTCGCAGGATCGATCCTAGGCTTCTCCAGAAGTAGAATTAGTCTTTTAAGCGAGGTTCTGTCTCATTCTGACCCTAGATGATGGTGAGACGTAAAATTTGACCACCCGCTCATTCTAGATTCGTTTAAGCTTTTATAGGCCCCTTTTGTAGAATATATTTACAAAACGCCGGGTCATTTGTTCGATCCATAACTTTTGACTAACCGTGGTCCCGTCTCTATATGATATTAGGTGTAGAGGGGACGTAAAACTAAGACGGGTTTAACCATATCTTCATCATCAGGGCAAACTTTTACAAGAGCCTGTCGGGTTATCCGTGATGATGAACCGTGATAAATTTGATTTCGCAAGCATATTCATATTGAGTAGAACGAACTTTGTTCAAGAAGAACAACAAGTTTACGAGAATTACGAGAACATAGTGATGCTCTAAAACATCATTAGGTCTGTTGTTGCATGTTTGTGCTTCTTTCCCTTTGGTGTATCTGATGGGAGCTATGGGTTGATTGTATCGATTCCCGATCATTGCTTCCACTTCTGTTTTTCACTTTGTAATGATGCCGTTTCTGTTTGAGAACTCAGTTTGTACATGGATGTACATGTAAAGAACGTGATGATGATAAGTGAGAGTATTTGGTCGCCAAACGTTATGACGGCCTGAGCGGCGTGGATGACGTCAGCTGCGTCTTCAGCGTCACGAAGACGGTAATGACGTGATGCCTACCAAATACGGAAAGAATTTACGGCGAACAGTGTTGATCCTTATGAGACACTAACACATGTTTTGTAGAATAGATGAAAATCTTCCTTTTTCTAGTTTCTAGCTGTTGTTAATGTAATGAATTTGTGATTATCTATATTTGTGGGCCGTGTCGCGGAGAAGGATATGAAGTGGAGTTTGTTATGTTTCATGTAATTGGCGGGTGACCTGGTAGCGCAAAGGTGTGGTCTGTTCAAATGCCTCTTACCTGTGCTGATGTAGTGAGCACGAATTTGGTGAGTATTATGCTTCAGGAGTAGTGAGCATTAATTGACTTCTGTAGTACTCAGTAAGGAAGCAACAACTTTGAGTATTCTTGTGTCAAGCGCTGGGTGCTGATAATTTGATGCACAGTCAAGTTGAGTTCTGCTGTGCAGTTATTTGTCGCATGCACTGATCAGCCTGAGTGTCTGGTCGGCGCATGCGCAGTAACGGTAGATGCATGATATATTCCGATTTCTCCGGGAGGGGATCATGATAAAGCGTATATGGGTCGTGAACTGTATCTTAGTCGATTATCGTAATTTGCAGGCACAACGATGTGTGGTGACCTGCTGCTCCCTGCACAATAGGACGTCGCCACGGTTTCGTTGTCCAGCAAGGGCGGACAGAACCCGTAACAAACCGTCGAGGCCATATTAACAGGTCGTGGGAAACAACCTGGAGTCAATTGAAACGAAGTAGAAGTTACCGGGACTTCAATTGTCGGAAGATTCAATTGACAATCATATAATCCGAATTGTGGTCGACAATAAGGTCGACAGAGTAGTCGACGATGTGGTCGAAAGCCGCGCGCGAGGGTTCACCCTAAGTGAAGTTATATTCTGGTCAGTCGCGTTTTTTTTTTTTTTTTTTTTGGTTTGTTCGTTTTTGTTATTTGCTTCTGTAGACATTCACGTCATCCCGGCCCGAGCACAAAACATAGTTTTGCCTTCGGGGCGGACGTCATGAATGGATTATAGAAGCAAATAATTGAAATGTTTAGTGTTGGTTTTGTAGTATATAGATACTGTAAATAATCTATGTCATCCATATGATAGCTTTCTTGTGCCTTACCCCACATATGCCCATTTACCTGTCAGAGATCACGCTCGATTGTCTTGTCAGCATGGGGGTTTGCGGGACGCCGTAAAGTAGAAGTAAAACAAAGATCAGGAATCGATACAATTAACTTACTCCACCCATCAAAGACACCAAAGGGAAAGAATCACAAACATTAAGCGACCAGACCATAATGGAAATAAAAATCAGAAATGAGTTCCTTTAAGAGCAATGAAAACATTCATAAGAAAGACGATGGGTCATGCTACTTAGTTTCGGCTAATTAAGCCTCATCAGTGACCCTGTAATGATCCGGCAAAGAAAGTCAGAGGAAACATACTGCAATTTTGCGAATTTCGAATAGGCAGTGTAAACCCACATGTAACATTTGGTGTCAGTGATGTGAGGATTTTGATCTCTGGCGGGTGTTCCCAGCTGTGGAACAGCACATTGATGCTCTAAAACATCAATTGTTCTAGACGATTCCATACCTCATTCTACATAAAAATAGCATTGATAGCAACATTTGGAAATTAACATGAAGCTTTCTTTCTGTGTTGATGAAGTGCGAATCCCATGTATTCAATTAAATAGATACAGACAAGTTCAAAATTTCTGAGCAGGAAGGCCAGTTAAACCCCACTTTTTCTTGGTAACGAAAAGTTTTAGTAGACCCCGCTTAATTTTGTTACCTGACATTCTACGAATTGATCTTATCCACACATGGTTCTGACGTAGTGACGTTAACAATTAACTTACGTTGACATAACGGTAGCTTAAAAGAAACATTAATGGTTATGATCGAAGTTTTTTAATGTGATGAAACTTCGAATTGTAGCCTTTTACAGTAAACGTCGTCAATTTATGACGTCATATTAGACTACCAACGTAACATCATACTTTGCTGAGAGTAACTGACATTTCAAAACGCGTGTGCTTTAATAAATAACGTTTTAGTTAGATAAACGCGTATAACACATATCTTTACGTTTAAGTTAAGCCCATTCAATCAACACTGATCATAACTGATCAGTTTACAGTGTTCTTGATACCAACGTGAGATTTGCGTTATCAATAATGGAGCGTTTAATGCAAATGGAAAGGAGTTAGGTTATGAGGGGAAAGATTTACAAGATTTTGTTAAGCTGCAGCAAGATATTGAGCGCACAGAAAGGCAAAAGCAAGGGGATTGAGAAAGGTTAAGGTCTGAGGAAAAGGAAAAGGAAAAGGAACATGAATAAGTTCTGAACAGTTAGATCCTTTGGAAGCAAAGAATACACCAAATAAACGAAAATAGCAGACTCGGTTTTATTGAGTCTGTTCATGACCAGTACTGAAATGTGCTACACCGGCCACGCCCCCTTGCACCGGCTTAAGCAGAACTCTATTTTCAAAATGATTCTAAATGAACTCAATGATCCCAAAGGACCAGAAAATATAATCTGCACTATGATGGATGTACGGGGAGACTTTTTACGGCCGCCACACGACACAGCACCAGCTGCAGTGAAGAACTAGCCATGTTGAATGTTGATGTGGAACTTGAAATGGCACGCATTTCAAAGTTAAAGGGAGGCAAAAGAGATTAGTGAGGCCGATTAAGAACAAATAAAACATGGGTTTGAGACACAGCACCAAGAATTAAGGAATCAGTTAGAAATGCAAAGAGGGAAGGTCGAACTAGAATTTGAAAGGCAAAAAGGCGAGATGGTGGCCCATGCCCGGGATCCTAAGTTACCTTATTTTGAAGACGGTAAAGATAAAATGGATAGTTATTTATCTAGGTTTGAGAAATATGCTACGGTTAATAAATGGGATAAGAGTGTCTGGGCCACATATTTAAGTGCATTGCTTAAAGGGCGCGCACATGCTGTATATGACAGGTTATCAAATGAGGATGCGGCGGATTATGATAAGTTAAAATGATGCCCTATTAAAGAATTTTGACATGACAGAGCGCGGATTAAGAATTCAGTTTCTTTACAGTAGGCCCGAGAAACGTTCATACAGTTCAGTAGTAGATTGAAAAGTTATTTAGAAAAATGACTTAATATGGCAAAGATAGAAAAATCTTTACCGGCTGTCAGTGATCTCATGGCAAGGGATCAGTTCCTGGAGTCATGTAATAGAGAACTGTATGTACATCTGAAGCCAAAACAGTTTGGTAATTAAGATGAAATGGTTAGAGGGGGGGGGGGGGGGGGCAGATTTATTTGGAGAAGCGCGCGAGGATGTATTTAGTTGCATTAATAAGGGGCAACGCGATAATAAAGGCGCAGCGCAGGGTAAACAGGACAAAGCTGACTCAAACAAACCGAGTGGTAAATCGGATATTAAGTGTAGCATATGCGGTAAGGGGCATTTAACAATTAAATGTTTTAAGGATCGCGACAGAAAACAATTATATAGTGCAGAGGTAGGAGCAACTGGAGGTGGGGACAGCGGTGTTAAGGAAAATTTCAACACGCTTGTAGAGGCTCAAGGTACTCCGTTTAAGAATGAAAATATGCAGAGTGTAGGCTGTGGTAATACACGTTGTCGTGATAATTTTAGAGGGTCTTTTCGCGGACGTGACGCAGCACACCAAGTTAATTTTTGTCAAACGGAAGTAACTAGGAAAGGGGATGAGATTAGAAGTATTTTTGAAGATAAGGTTGGTGGTCCTTTGATTTCGGATAGGGAGGAGTGTAGTGAAGAAACTAGGGAAGGTGTCTGTTACTTCTTAAAGACAAGGCTACCGATGGCACAAGGGTTGGTTAATAATAAAAAAAGGTGGTTGCATTAAGAGATACTGGGCGTACAGGTTGTGTCGTTCGGAGAAGCTTGGTTTCGGATGGTCATTTAACAGGGAAGGAATCAGATGTTACGGTAATTGGTGAATCCACACAAAGGTATCCTCTGGCAATGATTGACCTTTTTTCACTGGGAAAACTTAAGCTCTGTGTATGGATGATACATTGTACGATTTGGTTATTGGTAACATTGATTGATCAAAACTTCCTGATATGTCTCATTTCTCAACTGCGACTGTAACTAGGTCTCATACTAGGCAGGATCAAAAGCCTTACAGAAAACTTAAGGTTCCCGATCAGATCAATAACGATGACAAGGGGGCTTTCAAGGAAGCCCAGGTTTATGATCTAACTTTGGAAAACATCAGGAAAAGTGTTTTATTTGGGAACAAGACTGTGAGTCGTGGTTTAAACCGAGGTGAAACTAGGTTTATTGAGAAAAAATGCTTGGCATATAGGGAGTTCACCAAGGGCAACAAAGTCTCTTTTCAGCTTGTGGTCCTTCAAAGTTTCCGAGGAAAGGTGTTGAAGCTGGCTCATGAAACGCTTATGTCTGGACATATGGGCATTAGGAAGGCATTGGATAGAGTTGTAGCTGAGTTTTACTGGCCCGGTATTTGCGGTGATGTCGCTGAATCTGTAAATCTTGTGACATTTGTCAGAGAACCATTCATAAAGGTCGGGTCACTAAAGTACCTCTTGGAAAAATGCCATTGATTGATACGCCATTTAAGAGGGTGGCAATGAACATAGTTGGTCCAATCGAGACTTGATCTGATAGGAAATCTCGGTTTATTTTAACAATGATAGATTATGCGACAAGGTATCCAGAGGCGATAGCTTTACCGAGTATAGAGACGGAACGTGTCGCAAAGCGCTTATTGAAAACTTTAGTAGGGTTGGGATCCCTGATGAAATGTTGACTGATTGTAGATCACAGTTAACTGCCGAGGTTATGAAAGAAGTCAGTAGACTTTTTTCTCTGCAACAGTTAACGTGTAGTCCGAGACACCCGTTTTGCATCGGGTTGGTTGAGCGTTTTACCACGCTCCGTTAAAGCAGATGTTGCGTCGCATGTATGCTGAACGTCCGAAAGATTATGATAAATATCTTCCAGCTTTGTTATTTGCGATTAGGGAAGTCCTACAAGAGTCTTTGGGATACTCCCCTTTTGATTTGTTATATGGACGTAACGTCAGAGGTCCAATGGCAATATTAAGATAATTATGGGCTGATGAGGTACGCGATGAGCAAGTTCTTCCGACGTATCAGTACGTTTTTGAGCTCAGGGAACGGTTAGAGCAGACATGCAAATTAGCGCGTAATAATTTAAAGAAGGTTCAGTTTAAGCATAAAACCTTATTATGATAAAGGCGCAAGGTCGCGTAAATTTGACGTCGGCGATAAAGTGCCTTTGTTACTACCGAAAGACAGTAATAATTATTGCTTCAATGGAAAGGTCCATATGAAGTAGTTGAGGTAGTTAACATAATGGATTATAAGATTGATGTCAATGGAAATGTTAACACATATAACGCTAACATACTGAAACATTATATGGAGCCTCAGATTATGACGTCTCATTGTTTTATCTCTGAGTCTTTATCGACAGACTCAAATGACAGTAATGACGTCGACGAGTCTCCATGCGAAGACAGCAGTTTTGAAACTACAGAGCAACCGGAAAGTGACGGTGACGTTAGCGTCCCACATACACTAACGTCAGAGGAGAGTGAGGAAACAGAGGAGAGTGAGGAAACAGAAGTGCTGAGAAAACAGCACCTTGCAGGACTGACATGTCAGACAGACCAAATATATGTACTACACTTATGTCAGAACCGGTGAAAACAATCAAATCTGTTAAGCTAGTGAGGCCACCACCAGTAAGATTAAAACGATTTCCTTTTTCAAATAAACAGCAGAGTTCAAGAGAAACAGGACAATCTTAGGGCAAATCACCATAGCTTACTAGCAATTTCTACTAAAGAAAATTTGTGGGCAGACAACCTTAGCAGACAAATTTCGAACGATTGATGTGCACATAGCTGTCTTTGTTCAGATAGCAGCTGGTGTTGTGCCGTGTGGCGGCCGTAATACGTCTCCCCGTACATCAACCATAGTGCAGTTTATATTTTACTTTTGGTCCTTTGAGATCAGCGTGAATATTCTGAGAAATCAGAAATAAATTATTAGTTTACACTCATATTCTATACAGGTTTTAATTATTTGGATCCAATTTTGATTTATATCAGTCTTTGTATCGACTGCCTATTTAGTCCAGGCAAACTAGCGATATTTGGCCTAGACCCAAGAAAAATTGCAACACAAATGTTTCTAGCATTTGTGCACTGGAGTACCTTCCCTTAAAGACATATCAAAAGTAGGACGGAATCGGACAATATGAAATTTGTTTTTTTTTTTTTTACATTTTGAAAGAACCTAGGTTGGCACGCAATTTAGTGTTTAAATTCAATATTTTGCTATCTGACAAGGTATCGTTGAGTTTTATTTCTTCAAATCTCATCTTTCTACACCAGAATGGAAACTTTTTGATGTTAAATGGTTAAACAAGTTTTCTTATTAATTACATGATGACCTATATGGATAAAACGGGTAAAATTACCCCACCCACTTTTTTGCCCTTGTGACTGAGCTCTAAACAATTTATATAGACTAATGATGATGTTACTTTTTAAATGCATACCACAAACCAGCAAGACTACTGCATTGAAACTTAAAGGATAAAAACCCCAAGAAACAACACAGAATACATTTCTCTACCAATACAAATAGTAGCAAATGTTTGGAAATTCCAAGGTACAACAAAAACGAACTGTCATAACCAATGTTTCTTTACTCGCTGAAATCATATAACACTAAAATTGGACTGAAGTCATAATTAGATTACCAAAATGACAATCTCAAGGTTCTTATCCTTATACTTATGTGTATAAGTCACATACATATAACCCAGTGGTGGGTTTTCGGAGTCTAACTGTTGGTTTTCTTTTGCTCCGGCATTTCGGTGGTTTCTTGCTGTCGAGTCATCACCGTTGTCTCACCTCTGTGGTTCTTTGATTTTTGTGTTCACGGAGTTGTTGCACTGATGAGTTAGGAGGCCTTCATGCGGACTGAACAAATTATTTGTCTAAATCGCGACGGAAGTAAGGGCGAGGATTGTGGCCACGTAAAATCGATTTAAGCCTCCCAGTGGAAATCTTCCACTGACCGTTCCAAGGCGGCTCTTCTGTGGCGATTTATTTATGTTGCTGTTTGTTACGTACTGAGTGTATCGCTTTTGTCTTTTTATTTTGGATGGCCATATGGCCATTTTGTGGGAAAGTAACTGTCCTTATGGCTTTCATTTGTTTAGGTTTCCATTAAAGTCTTGTCGCTTAATGTTTGTATTTCTTTCCCTTTGGTGTCTTTTATGGGTGGAGTAAGTTAATTGTATCAACTCCTGATCTTTGTTTTACTTCTACTTTACATCATGCAATCAAAAGCTAATCTAACTAATCTAAAATAAAAGTGGAGGCAATGATCAGGAATCGATACAATCAACCCACAGCTCCCATCAGAGACACCAAAGGGAAAGCCGCACAAACATGGAACAACAGACCCTAATGGAAACACCAACAGCGGAAAGCCAAAAGGACAGTTACTTTCCAACAAAATGGCCAATAGGCTGTCCAAAATAAAATAAGCGACACAAACACCAAAAGACAAACCATAACAAAAATAAACTGCGACTGAAGAACCGCCTTGGAACGGCTAGCGGAAATGAAATCCACTGGGGGCTTAAATTGATTTTACGTGGCCACAATCCTCGCCCTTACTTCCGTCGCGATTTAGACAAATAATTTGTTCAGTCCGCATGAATGCCTCCTAGCTCATCAGTGCAACATCTCCGTGAACACAAATAATCAAACAACCACAGAGGTGAGACAACGGTGAGGACTCGACAGCAAGAAACCACTGAAATGCTGGAGCAAAGGAAAACCAACAGTTAGACTCCGATGGGCCCAACCAGAGACAGATCGTCAGGCACCAACCAACATTACCTTGAATTAGATCTCTCTAACTCTCAATAAGCCGTTACGTTGGTACCGTCATAGAATCTGAGGCCTGACCCACCGGCGTGCAATTCAAGAGGGAGCAAAGTTGTCTACCGTGATTGGTTTAGCTACCATGCATGCAGTCTGTCGTATAACATTTATGTTGTACCCAATATTTTTATATCGAAAAATAATTTTACGTAATTGGGTGCTGAAGTAATTGCGGTTATATATTTTTTTCTGAATTTATTTACTAAGTCACCATAAAATTCGGGTTTCGATAGACCTTGTTGCAGAAGAGATTTAAGTCCGATATTGAATTTTGAAATTAGATCAGAATGGCGTCTATAAAATTTTGAAAAGGCTTTGCGTAATTTATGGTACCGATAACCCTGATTAAGATGTTTAGCCGTTAATAATTTATTACGAGTGTTGAAGTAAGTTACATGACTACCCACTATGGCAAATCGAATTAATTCCGAAATACAAACGCCATAGGATGGCGCAAGAGGAACATCACCCTCCAAACAAGGAAAATTTACAATCTCAAAATCAAAATCAACGCGTTTATCATAAATTTTGAACGAAACAAACCAATCAACAATGGATAGATGTAAAAACGAAAAACGGGGCCTCGGTTTCAGAAGAATTTGCTTTATTTAACTGAAGTTCTGGCGGGTAAATCTGACTGATCAAACCATCGAAATAGGTATAATCAATATTAAATAAATCATCCAAATATCTAGAAGTGTAGCTAACAGCTTCAATGATTTCATCTATCTGGTCTAAACAGCCTTCACTGTACACTTGGTGGCCCCCGCCCATCGGGGCTTGAAGAAATATATGGGCTGCATGATGCTTCCACACAGAGCTGAAACCGATCCGCAAACGGGTACTGGTAAACTGCTTAGAGGATCTAAGCCTGCCCAGGCAAAGCAGTGCGAGTCGGCTCGTCCATGCGTAAAACCCTAGTTTCATTGTGCGGCAGGGCTTGAGATGTCATTCATTTCAATGTCGGGTAAAAGTCCCACAAAATTGGAAGCAACGTCTCCAAAATGGCCTTTACAGTGTTGGCGGGGACGTTAAACCTAAAATCGAACAAAATCAGTGTACACTTGAAGTAAGCTAGGATCCTTAGCTATCCATTTAGTGCACATCCAAGACTGTGATTAGACTGGCCAGATGCCTGGGGAGATGTTATGCTTTAGTGGGTGCACATACCACATTGTTAGTTTTGCTATATGAATGTTCATATTACCAGACCCTTTATGTCAAATCACAATACAGACATGATTTCAATACACTGTTCTGCTAAAGCTTGATTCTAATCACAGTCTTCAGTGCCATCTGCATTATCCATCTGAATGGAATTCAGACATTTAGTTCACTTGCATACGCCATACATTTTGGAGCATGTAAGGCCATGCTTGCGACAAGTGCCCAGAAGAGTTTTGCAATCGGCCTTACATTTACACCTGACGACATTGAGCTGGTGGTTTATCTGTATGTACCGCCAGCAATTTGTCACCTTTCACTGCCAAACCCCAGTCTTCTGCAGGTTCATATGTCTCCATAGTCCTATTTCATTGTTGCACTATCGGCAGCTATCAGACCTTCATTAGATATGAAGGTTACTGAGATTTTGGTGGATGCTTCTGACAAAGCTTTTTTTTTATAGCTAAATATGCCAGTTACGTGTGTATGCAGCTGTTTGGATCTTCGTTATGTAATGTACACTTTTCTCTAGTTTTGCTTCTACTATAAGAAGCTGGAGATGTTGAGAGCAATCCAGGTCCAGACAATGAGCACTCGTTATCTATCCTTCATCTAAATATTAGGAGCATACGAAACAAAATTGCCTATATTCAAGATCATCTTTCGGATTTTAATATCTTATGTTTCTCTGAGATGCATCTCGACGTAAACGTATCCTCTGAACTGCTTACTATTTCAAATTATCTTAGTGAACCGCACAGGAAAGACAGAAATATGTATGGAGGTGCAGACACCGACGTAGACCTAATTTAGAAACATTTTGTGAAGAATCAATTTGGACGGAAGTCAATGTTAATCAAGATAGCTTATTGATAGGTTTATTTTATAGTCCAATACTTCTTTAATAATTTTGATGCAAATATAAAAAAAGCCTTGGAAATTAGAATTTCATAAACATCTTGGATTGACTTTAAGTAAAAACGGACAGTGGGATGAGCGCATTTAAAACTTATTAACAAGTGCTGCCAAGATTGTAGGTATAATGAGAAAATTAAAATTTACGCTCACTAGAGTTGCACTAAACCAAATATATATTTCATATGTACTACCTATTCTCGAGTATACTGGTCTCACGAGATCGGTTTCTTTGGATAATTTGTACATGCAATATGGCTGGCCATCATTAGCAGATAGACGTAAACAACAAAAAATGAATTTCATGTACAGATCAACAAATCTGTTAGTTCCAAGCAACATAACTGATGGAATCCTTCCTGTTGTAAGTGTGACCACCAATTATCCTCTGAGAAATCAACATAATATTACACAACCGTTTTGTCGTACCGAACTATTTAGGAAATCTTGTATTCCGTCATGAATAACGTTGTCGAATTCTCTGGACGAAAACTTACGCAACAGCCCCTCCTTAAATTCATTTTAAATATCAGACAAAAAGACACCATCTAGATGTTCTCAGAGTACCGCCTCACTATATTAATGGTGACAGATACTTGTCAGTTATGCATTCTAGAATTAGAAACAATTGCAGTAACTTCTCAAATGATTTGTATATTAACCATTTAACAATGAATCCATTTTGCACTTGTAATCAAGAAATAGAAAACGCAGAGCACTATTTCCTTCGATGCTCTAAATATGAAAACGAACGGTTGAACGCGCGAGTTTCACCCTTTGAGTATCAACATGATTTTATTTGGAGCTGTTCCCATATCCCTCGAAAGTTATACTACACTTTTTAGAGCTTTCAGGAGTTACATTAAAAGCACAAAACAGTTTCCTGATAAGTATTTTAGTAGATGCCAATCACTCCATGCTTACCTGATCCACGCTCACCCGAGAAGGCGCACACTATTTATTTATTTATTTGTTCGTTCATATCATTTTCACGTGAGTCTAATTTATTGATGTCATTTTGTAGGAGAATGGTCGTAACTAATGTTGAGACCCCAACCCCATTGTACAAATATATATGTATTAGTTGCAATAAAATATGTTTTTACTGAAAGAGAGAAAGTTGTTTGAAAGACCCATAATAATCTTTTCACAGTGAAAACGCTGACACTAAGGCTGCCCAAGAAACGAAGCAAAATTAAAATTGGGTTAGTGGGTGGGGTAAACCAACACGAATATTTAAAAGCATTGGCTTGTAACACATTCCTTTTCATACTAAACATAGACTTAATAGATGGAACATGACAGGATTTTAAATATCAACATATATGCAATAGAATCCATTTCATAACTAAACTGTAAGCTACACAAGCATACAACTCATATTATAATAGTTTCAAAGATATAAAATAACCCATAAATATAAATGAAGGAAAAAATCAAATTTCATATTCTCCGATTCCGTCCTACTTTTTATATGTTATTAACATATATCAGAGGTGGTCAAAACCAAAAAAAGACATTTGTGTTGCAATTTTGTCTAGGTCCCCACACAGTTTGACCGGACTAATTCGAAATTCGCAAAATTGCAGTATGTTTCCTCTCGCTATCTTTGTCGGATCATTACATGGTCACTGATGAGGCTTTATTAGCCGAAACTACGTAGTATGGCCCATCTTCTTTCCTTTGAATGTTTTCATTGCTCTTAAAGGAACTCATTTTTGATTTTTATTTGCCTTTACTGCAGCTGGTGTTGTGCCGTGTGGCGGCCGAAAACGTCTCCCCGTACATCAACCATAGTGCAGTTTATATTTTACTTTTGGTCCTTTGGGATCAGCGTGAATATTCTGAGAAATCAGAAATAAATTATTAGTTTAGACTCATATTCTAGACAGGTTTTAAATTATTTGGATCCCATTTTGATTTATACCAGTCTTTGTATCGACTGCCTATTCGAAATTCGCAAAATTGCAGTATGTTTCCTCTCGCTTTCTTTGCCGGATCATTACAGGGTCACTGATGAGGCTTTATTAGCCGAAACTACGTAGTATGACCAATCTTCTTTCTTATGAATGTTTTCAGTGCTCTTAAAGGAACTCATTTTTGATTATTATTCATCGTATTCCATCTCCGTGCTCAAAGAAAAAGAAATTTCTGATTGTTTCTTCTCCGAAAGGGGAAACCTTTGTTACGAGATGGAATAGGAAACCTTTCCGGTGCTTATGCACATTCAAAATGTTTTAGGTATATGGCAAGGCGGTGCGAGTGAAATATTTTAGGTGAAATACGGAAGGCAAAATATGTTTCTCAATGCACAAGTCATCCACATATCAAACGATGTATGCATGAGTGGTTTGTGGAGAATTTATTTATCATACAGTTGGCCGCTATAAGGCTGATTTTCATAAAGTTTGCCTCAAAAGTCGCCAACCGCCAAATTGTGCCATATATAATTTTCATGCCAGTCACGATGTTGTGGTCGTTCGTACCGACGGGAGTTATACCATTAATCTTTAGGAAAGTTTCATCATTTTTCCCTAGGGGAAATACTATTTTACGTAAATCAATTATCTGCTCGAATTTGCTATATGGCTATGATTGTGGATGGTATTTTCACTTTGTCACGGTCTTAGCGAGCTAGCACGAGTATGCATGATTTTCCGGTAGTATTCATAGATATAAATAGCCTGAGAAAACAAACATTATTCAGCAGCAGATTAAGTGCGAACAAGTGCACACAACATCGAGGCGGGTCAAAGAAAGACTATTGAACGGTATGTTAAATCTATGTTTAGTATTATCACAGGAACTTGAAGGTCTGTCCAAAAGTAGTTAATAAGATTGAAAATCAAAAGTGACACTAAGCCATTTCGTAAAAAAAAATGGCCAGGAGTGAAACGGTTTTTGCTGCACCTTTGAAATGCTTCAGCGACAGATTCTCGGCAAGTAACGACTGTGTACCGTGAAAATACGTATGAAATTATAATTCGAGGAATGGATATCTTTTTCTGACACATTACGCTGACGCAATAAACAACGATTAAAATGTTGTCAAAATTGACGACAGCCATACCGAGTCCAGTTTCCGGTACACTCGGGCAGAAAAATCTCTTCGTCAGGCTTTGGTAAAATCAATTTTAACAAATACATAAAACTGATTAGGTAAATAAAACAGGTCATTTTTATGTGTTCATCGGGTTATTTAAATGCAATCCTTACCTAAGTCTTATCCGGGAACATGTTTTGAAAATGAAATTCAAAACACAAAACGGTTTTCCTGAGTCTTTGTTTACCAATGCACCGGCTACATCATAGTGTCTTTTGCACAATGATGACGTTTGCAAATCACGGTGCATAACCATTACTTATGCGATACCGGAGTCTTTTGCTCCAGCATTTTAGTTATTTCAACGAGTCCTCACCATTGTTTCGTCTCCGTAATTGTTTGATTTTTGTGTTAAAGGAGATGTAGCGACATGCTCAACGAGCTAGGATGACCGTCCCTGGAGTCCCGTCGTGAGCAGACCCCTTTTACTTTTCTTTCTTTCTTTCTTTCTTGCTTTCTTTCTTTTTCTTCCTTTCTTGCTTTCTTTTTTCTTTCGTTCTTTTTATACTGTCATACGCCCACGCGGATATGCTAGGCAGGTGTGTATATTACATACACTCCAGTTTTGCAGGGTGAAAGCCTAACCAATAGTAGGGTTCTTTAACTTGCACAGGGGATGTTCTCCCTGCACAGGGGGCCTCCAGTTAAAGTCTCGATCCGAAGGACTGTGCACTTAATGGCATTCATCCCTGCAAATTTTATCGCCGCTGCCAGGAATCGAACCAGGGACCTCTAGCAGCAGAGGCAATTGCACTTACCACTGAGCTATCACGCTATAAGATACACTCTGATATAGTGTCTATTAGGCGTAAAAATAGCTGTGTTTCTACTAACATGCTGAAAAAGGTCGGTAGGTAAGAGAAACTTTTTTTATTTTATTTTAAAAACAAATCGGGTCGGGCCTGTCTTTTTGGTATTTTTTATTATTGTGCACGTGTTTGTCATATCGGGTCTTTCACAGTATATCATAATTTATTTTATATGCTCAAAAAGTCAGCTCAGTACTTTGGAATATACTAACTGCAAAAAACTACAAAAATGTACTTAAAACGCGAATTTACTGTTGGAAAAGGCAAAGACGATACTTGGTAGGGTCGAAAATGGTAGGATCGGTGTTTTAATATTTTTATTTAGTTCTTTTATTGATAAAAAGTAGAGTCTGGGAGGGGGGCGGGGGTCTGAAGCAGGGTTGGTCGAGTCAGTGGAAACACGTTTTTTAGGCCTTAATAGGGACGGATACTTGACCCCTGCGACATCTTCAACCCAAAACAAGGGCATCACTATTAAATAACTCTCAATATCTTAGGAACCTGTCCTATAGTGATGCCCCGAAAAATTCTTCTTTTTTTTTCTTGAAACTTTCCTCTTTCAAGACCGCAGAGGAGTTCAAATCCCGTACTGTGTAAGATTGAGATTCAGAGGTATGCGTTTTTGCGTTCCTCTTTTATTCAGATTGTAAATAGTTTTGAGGACTCATCTTGTGACGTTTCCTTTAACCAAAATTCTAAATTTAGCCACTTATCCAACTGGAGTCTAACTGTTGTTTTTCTTATGCTCCAGCAATTCTGTTGTTGTATGCTGTCGAGTCCTTAACCTTGTTTCCTCTCTGTAGTTTTGATTTGTATGTTCTCGAAGATGTTACGCTGATGAGTTAGGAAGCCTTCATGAGGACTAAACAAAATTAGTGTATACCGCGACAGAGGTAAGGGCGAGGATTATGGCCATGTAAAATTGATTTAAGCCCCCCAGTGGAATTCGTTCCACTGACCGTTCCAAGGCGGTTCTTCTGTGACGGTTTATTTATGTTGTTGTTTGTGACTTACTGTGTGTATCACTTGTGTTTTTATTTTGGATGGCCATTTGGCCATTTTGTGGGAAAGTAAATGTCCTTATGACCTTCCTTTGTTTAGGTTTCCATTATGGTTTGGTCGCTTCATGTTTGTGTTTCTTTCCCTTTGGTGTCTTTGATGGGTAGAGAAAGTTAACTGTATCGATTCCTGATCTTTTTACTACTTCTACTTAAAGTAATGACCAAACAAAACTGACCGACTCAGTATAATGGAGAGAATAACAAAAAAAAAATGTACCCCCCTACCCCACCCCCATATTTCCGTATATAAAGTGAGATAGCCATTTCATAGAACATATTGAACGTCATGCCTCCATGCGGCTCAATTTGTTATTGTTATTTTGTTTGATACTGTACTGGACTTGAGGGCGAGGGTTGAACTTTCATAAACTACGGAGTAGTAAGCCCCACCCACCCCACCCCCATTAGTTTAACTGCTGATCATCCCAAGGCGGTCGTTCTTTTGCAGTGCCTTATTTGTTATTTGGCATTGTGCCGTTGGTTCATGTTTGGTCTGTTTTTGTGTGTGCCTCCGTGTCACTTTCTATAGGTGACTTGAGACGGCTGAAGTGATGCCCTGAACAACTATTTCTTCTCTGGAACTATACCTTATTTAAATAGCTTTCTCTCTTCTGTGGTAATTGCCAATACTGCAGAAGAGTTCAATGCCCATATGGTATAGCTTGGGGCTCGGGGATATACGTTTTAGCTTTATGATCTCATCCAGAGATTTTTGTGCGTTAAATTCTAGATTTAGCGGTCCGCCTAACTTGGGTAATGGGCCAAATAAAACCGACTCAGTATAAGTGCATAGATAGATAGAACGGGGAAAAATATCTTCGAAAATATGTTTCAATGCATAAATACACAAGACAAAATCGGTTCATATTTTGTAACAAATGTCGCTTACTGATATTCGGCATGCGTTGTGTGTCGCCTATAATGCACTGTATGATTATACATCGTGATACCTTTGACGTCATACTTATACCATAGATACACTCTATTTAGATACACACTATTTTTGGATGAACCGGAATACTGTTTTGCAACGCGGTCCTTCCTGATGAAGGATTGTCCAAGGACGTGTCACCAGTAAACATACTTCTGGTAATATAAACACTTTATAGCAGTTGGTGAGGGTTGTGGGGATGTGCGATTTTAGCAGTTCTACTTTCTCGTTTTTTGCTTCCTATCTGCTTCACCCGTTTGGAGCATTTTAGTTGCATTAGGCCTGTCACTTTACCCTCTTAGTATATGCCTCCCGCCCATCGGGACTAGAAAAAATAGATTGGGCTGCATGATTCTTCAACGCAGAGCTGACACATAGGTAGGCCTACTGGTGTAATCAGCTTTGAGGACTAAGCCTGCCCAGGCAAAGCGGTGCCGGTAGGACCGCCCATGCTAATAAACCTAATAGGTTTCATTGGGCGACAGCGATTGAGATGTCAATTCGAGTAAAAGTCCCACAAAATTGGGAGCAACGTCTCCAAAATGACCTATGCAGTGTTGACGGGGACCTTAAACCTAAAATAAAACAAAACAAAACTGTCAGTCAGTATGGCCGGATAAATTGCAAAGTGCTTTAAGACACTGTACTGTAAGATAAGCCACCCCGACGAGTGAAAAGTAGAAGTACAACAAAGAATAGGAATCGATACAACTAACTTACACCACCCGTCAAAGACACCAAAGGGAAAGAAACACAAACATGAAGCGACCAGACCATAATGAAAACCTAAACAAAGGATGGCCATAAGGACAGTTATTTTCCCACAAAATGGCCAAATGGCCATCCAAAATGAAAAGACACAAGTGATACACACAGTAAGGAGTAACAAACGACAACATAAATAAACCACTACAGAAGAACCGCCTTGAAAACCTGGAAAGGGGCAATTTTTATTTTGGTATCAGCGTATTAAAAGCTGTTTACCATTACACAACGTGCAAGGACACGTAAGTTTTGTCTCATCAGCGCTATTTCGAGCCTTTCTGCATGACAGCCCTCCTTTTTCATTTTACGTCAAGTTTACATCGAATACTTTGACGTTCATGACGTTGCCGTGCAACATTCGCTGCGGCGTTGCGGGAGTCAGACTCGGTATGGCTCCGAAACGGTCGTTTCACACCTGGCAATTGCTTTGAAATTGCATCAGAGTCTATATTTTTTGACACTTTCAATCCGTTTTGATCGACTAAGCTTCAAGCGCCTGTAGTATTATTTTTGTATGAAGATGCTTGTCGGTTTTGGAGGGGTTTTCTTCTAGTATCCCCCAACTTTCTGAAGCCTATTCTGGATTTACTTTGGAAGCCTCTGTGGTGTAGTGATTAGGCTACTAGCTGTGCCAGCTAGGGGTCGCAGGATCAATGCAAGGCTTCCCCAGAAGTAGAATTAGTCTTTTAAGCGAGGTCCTGTCTCATTCTGACCCTAGATGTTTGTGAGACGTAAAATTCGGACACCCGCTCATTCTAGATTTGTTTAGGCTTTTATAGACCCCTTTTGTAGAATATATTTATAAACGTCGGGTCATTTGTCTTATCCATAACTTTTGACTAGCAGTGGTAAGAAAACCGTGGTCCCGTCTCTATATGGTATAAGGTATAGAGGGGACGTAAAACTAAGACGGGTTTAACCATATCTTCATCATCAGGGCAAACTCTTACAAGAGGCTGTCGGGTTATCCGTTATGATGAACCGTGATAAATTTGATTTCGCAAGCATGTTCATATTGAGAAGAAAGAATTTTGTTCAAGAAGAAATACGAGTTCACTTTGTAATGATGCCGTTTCTGTTTGAGAATTCAGTTTGTACATGTATGTACATGTAAAGAACTTGATGATGATAAGTGAGAGTATTTGGTCGCCACACGTTATGACGGTCTGAGCGGCGTGGATGATGTCAGCTGCACCATCAGCATCACGAAGACGGTTATTACGTGAGGCATACCAAATACGGAAATAATGTAAGCAAACAGTGTTGATCTTTATGAGACACTAACAAATGTTGTGTAGAATAGATGAAAATCTTCCTGTGTTTAATTTCTAGCTGTTGTTAATGTAATGAATTTGTGATTAGCTATATTTGTGAGCCGTGTAGCGGAGAAGGACATGAAGCGGAGTTTGTTATGTTTCTTGTAATTGGCGGGTGACCAGGTAGCGCAACGGCGTGGTCTGTCGAATTGCCTCTCACCTGTGCTAATGTGGTGAGCACGAATTTGATGAGTATTATGCTCAGTAGTAGGGAGAACTAATGGATTTCTGTAGTGCTCATTAAGGAAGCAAAAACTTTCAGTGTTCTTGTGTCAAGCGCTGGGTGCTGATAATTTGATGCACAGTCAAGTTGAGTTCTGCTGTTATTTGTAGCATGCACTGATCAGCCTGAATCTGATCGGCGCATGCGCAATAACAGTTTATGCATGAACATGTTCTGACTTCTCCGGGGGATCATGATATAGCGTATATGTTCCATGAACTGTATCTGGAGTCAATTGAAACGAAGTAGAAGTTACCGGGACTTCAATTGTCGGAAGATTCATTTGATAATCATATAATCCGAATTGTGGTCGACAATAAGGTCGACAGAGTAGTCGACGATGTGGTCGACAGTAGCGCTCGAGGGTTCACCCTAAGTGAACTTATATTCTGGCCAGTCATGTTTTTGTGTTTTTATTTTATTTTTGTTTGTTCGTTTTTTTTGTTTAGCGTTGTTTCCTTGAGCAAGAGACTTTATCCACATTGCTTAGTACTGGTTTCTATCCAGGAAAAGAGGGCCACATCGAATATTAGTACTTGTACTAAATATGGTACCCTCTGTAACTAAGGTAGATTATTATTATTATTATTATTATTGTTATTTGCTTCTGTGGACATTCACGTCATCCCGGCCCAAGCACAGAACATAGTTTTGCCTTCGGGACAGACGTCGTGAATGGGCCATAGAAGCAAATAAATGTAATGTTTAGTGTTGGTTTGGTTGTATATAAATACTGTAAATAATTCATGTCATACATATGATATCTTTCTTGTGCCTTACCCCACAGCTGCCCGTTCACCTGTCAGAGATCACGCTCAGTTGTCTTGTCAGCATGGGGGTTTCTGTGACGCCGAAGATCCACATGTAACAGTCAATTTGTCCAAATGCCGGGTAAACGTCCAACAAAATAGGTTGCAAAGTCTCAAAAATGATCTTTACAGTGTTGATGGGGATGTTAAACCTCAAATCAAACAAACAAATCGTGTGTAATTGTCTCTCAAAGGTATTTAAAGGAATCCACGTTCTCGAGGACAATTCTCTCTAAGCAGTAGGTGCCATTTTTGAAACCGGTCCAGGATCCTTTTTGATTGGTCTTTTTAATCGGTCGAAGTCTGAAATTGGGAAAAAAAGGACTTTTCTCCCTCTTGAATTGAATCTTCAAGGGACAGGGCTTGGATTTTAGAGTTTCATTCAATTATTTGACTGGCAGAGCGGGATCTGGGACTTGTGTCATTGGTGATCGGGAGTCTACAGGTTCCTCTTCACCTTGGTTGATTTGAGGTTTTACGTCCTCGACGACACTATAGGTCATTTTGGAGCCGTTGCTTCAAATTTTGTGGGACTTCTACCCGACATTGAGATGAAGTAACATCTCGGGCCCTGTCGCCCAGTGAAACCAATGGGGTACATGAGCATGGACGGACCGACTCGCACCGTGTGAATGCCGGGAAGGGTATGTCCGAGATTTTGGAAGTCTTCCCATGGCTTTCCATTGGCAAACATATTAGAAATAATTCTGGAAATGGCCACATTGTACGGATCCACAAGATCATGGTGCCTCCCATGAAACTTCTTTAGTGTTGATACCAGTTTGGTTTTTTGATACCCCTGGCATAACAACCTGATAGTGAGCACCTTCCCACGTTCCATAAAGTTCTGATACTTTGAACAGGCTCTAGCATAACGGATTAACTGTGAAACGTAAACTCCATATGCTGGTGCAGACGTAATATTACTGCTCAGGAAGGGAAAGTTAACAATGGGAAAATTGAAGTCATCTCGTTTATCGTACAGCCTAGTAGTAAGCTTCCCGCTGTCAATATAGAGATAACAATCCAAGTATGAGGAGGAGGTTGCAGTCTCTGTTGTTTCTTTAATTTCAAGTTATTCCAAGTACTCTGCAAATTTAGCATTTTTCGGAGACAATAAATCATCTATATATCTGTAGGTGAAATTGAATTGTTGTGCAAGGCGTTCCTTGCCTGCTTTGAGGAGACCTTGTACAAACTCCGCCTCATACGAGTACAAGAACAAGTCGGCAAGCAACGGTGCACAATTAGTACCCATTGGTATGCAAATGGTTTGCTGAAATAATAGGCCACTGAACTCCACGAAAATATTGTCAATTAGATATTTCAGCATCCTTATGACATCTGCATCAGTATACTTTTGTGGTGCATCAGAGTGATCTCGAACGAATTACGTGTCTTTGTAGCCAAGGACAACATACTGGTAGCGACGGTTACCATTCTTGTGGAAAAAACATTGATTTATGATTTCCTTGAGTTTAGCTTTCAATTTATCATGAGGAATAGTTGTGTAGAGCGTTTAGAAATCGAAAGATGTTTTGCTGTTTACTGAGAGAAAAGACTGTGACTGAAAATGTTCTAGAAGCTGTTTGGAGTTTTTCAAGATCCACATCTGATTCCCACCACTCCTGGCATATGCAGTGTCACAATACTTCTGAAGGCTATCTTTAACTGCAGTAAGGATTCGTGTTAGGATCTGTGAAAGAGGCTTGGTTGAGCACTTAGCTGAACCCGCGATATATCTCTGCTGGTACAGATTCTTGTGAAGCTTAGGTATCCAGTACAACTTTGGAAGTTCCATATCTTCCTCTGCGAGGGGAATTCCAAACGAAAGCATCACCGATTGGTGGTTTCGCAGAACTTCATCTTTGGACAAAGAAGAAAGATTATATGTTGGGTTGCCTGTCATAGTGCTTAAACCAAACCAAACTGAACAAATTATTTGTCTGAATTGCGACGGAAGTAAGGGCGAGGATTGTGGCCACGTAAAATCGATTTAAGACCCCCCCCCCCAGTGGAATTCGTTTCCGCTAACCGTTCCAAGGCGGTTTTTCTGTCGCGGTTCAGTTTTGTTATGGTTTGTCTTTGGGTGATTGTATCGCTTACATTATTTACCATTGCCTCCACTTCTGTTCTCTAGAATTATAATTTAATTTGATGTAATGTTGGTCGGTACTTGATGTGTGTCTGTGGTCGGCCCATCGGAGTCTAACTGTTGTTTTTTTTGCTCCATCATTTCATTTATTTCTTGTTTTGTTTCGTCTCTGTGGTTGTTTGATTTGAGTTCTTGGAAGTGTTGCACGGATGAGTTAGGAATATGTTCTATAAAAGGGTTATCCTTTGGAAGCATGGAAAACACCACAAAACTGGAAGATATGAAGTGTACATGTTTTCTTGGCCAGACTAGCTAGTTTCGGCCAATTAGGCCTCATCAGTGACCCTCATGAAGCCTTCATGCGAGCTGAACAAACTATGTGTCTGAACCGCGAGGGAAGCAAAGGCGAGGATTGCGGCCGCGTAAAATCTATTGTTCTTCTGAGGTGGTTTTCTGTTGTTATAGTTGGCATTAGATTGTGTGTATCGCTTAAATCGTTTTGTTTTGGATAGCCAATTGGTCGTTTTGTGGAAAAGTAACTGTACTTGTGGCTTTCCTCTATGAATGTTTCCATTAGGTACTATTTATTTCATGTTTGTGTTTTTTTTTTCATATGTGTCTCTGATGGGAGATATTGTTTAATTGTATCGATTCCTGATCACTGCCTTCACTTCTAGTTAAAGCTTCTTACATTATATTGGTTACCTGAGCTTCATTAAAGACCATACAAAGCACGGTTTATTGCGAATTTAAGGTCTTGTTCCACTGAACTTTCTAAATTATTACCTTCATGCCTTACTGCAATCAAAAGCTTGTGTGATTAAATATTGTGACAAAGTCTTTTTATAACATATTCAAGAGGTCAGTGAGAAATATTGTTTGGCCTATAAAAACGAATGGGTCTTTTAATAAATTGAAATCCATACGTTTTCGTGCTTTTAGTCTATCAACTTATTATTTTTCCACGCTTTAACTACACGTCCTCAACACCTGATAAAATAAAATCTTAAATGAATAGACATTTCAAAGATAAGATTCCATCTACCTTGCATGTAATGTAAGAAATTCCCTTAGAAGCAGGGTCTGTCGGCACTCGAATTTTATGGTAACGTAGTATACAAATTCAGAAAAATAAATTATTGCAATGACTTCAGCAGCAAACTTCGTCAAATCATTCTTCGATATATAAAGATTGGGTACAACATAAAAAGTAGAAGTAAAACAAAGATCAGGAATTGATACAATTAACTTACTCCATCCATCAAAGACACCAAAGGGAAAGAAATACAAACATTAAGCGACCAGACCATAATTGGAACCTAAACAAAGGAAGACCATAAGGACAGTTACTTTCCCACAAAATGGCCATATGGCCATCCAAAATTAAAAGACACAAGTGATACACACAGTAAGTAACAAACAACAACATAAATAAAACACCACAGAAGGGCCGCCTTGGAACGGTCAGTGGAAGATTTCCACTGGGGGGCTTAAATCGATTTTACGTGGCCACAATCCTCGCCCTTACTTCAGTCGCGATTTAGACAAATAATTTGTTCAGTCCGCATGAAGGCCTCCTAACTCATCAGTGCCACATCTCCGTGAACACAAAAATCAAAGAACCACAGAGGTGAGACAACGGTTAGGACTCGACAGCAAGAAACCACTGAAACGCTGGAGCAAAAGAAAACCAACAGTTAGACTCCGATGGGCCCGACCAGAGACAGAGCTATACGACAGACTGCAATCATGGTAGTTAACCAAATGACGATTAACAACTTTGTTTCCCTCTTTAATTGCACGCCGGTGGGTCAGGCCTCATATTCTATGAGATTTCCAGCCTAAAGGCGAGAGAATATAAATTTATGTAATGTGCGTTGTTGTCTGATGGTCTGTCTCTGGTCGGACACATCGGAGTCTAACTCTTGGTTTTCTTTTGCTGCAGCATTTCAGTGGTTTCTTGCAGTCGAGTCCTCACCGTTGTTTCATATCAGTGGTTGTTATTTTTTGTGTTCACGGAGGTACTACACTGATGATTAATTCTTAATCAGGGTATCGGTATCATAAACTACGTAAAACTTATTCTAAGTTTTCTAGATTTCATTCCGATTTAGTTTCTAAATTCAATGTTGGTCATCAATATCTTTTGAAACAATGCCACTGATGAGGCCTAATTGGCCGAAACTAGCTAGTCTGGCCCAGAAACATATACACCTTATATTTTCCGGTTCTGTGGTGTATTCTTTGCTTCGAAAGGATAACCCTTTGATAAAACATATTTAGTATATAAAGTCAGACAGAATATATTCTTGCTACGAGTTCAGGTCCCAATTTCGTAAGATAATTCTTCGATATAAAAGTATTGGGTACAACATAAATGTTATATATTTTAAAGTTTGCAAGTCTCGCTACTTTGGACATTTCCTTCCTGATGCCCGGGACGTCCGTGGCGTGTGGGCCATGTTTGCTGATGTTGGCTCGATAGGGGACGCTAATAAGTCCTAGGGTAGGCGTCTCTTGCCTGATGCCTCCAGTTAACCTGTCTCATGAGTTACGTCGGTCGATGTGTGCTCGGAGGGGGATGTTTTCTGTTAGCCTGGTTTTGTCCATCATCCGTTTTGGTTTCAGAACTTTGAGTCGAGACACACTGATGAAGATTAAATATCAGAAAGGCCTCTCTGTCACTAAATTTGGTATAGTTACGCCTTAATACGACAGATTGCATGCATGGTAGTTAACCCAATCGCGGCTGAAAACTTTGCTCACTTCTTAATTGCTCGCAGACGGATGAGGGCTCAGACCTCGTACCAGCGTAAAGGATTTCTTAAAAAGTTCAGGTAATGTTCGTCGGTACCTGATGCACTTTCTCTTGTTGGATCCACCGGCGTCTAAGTGTTGTATTCCGCTTCATCGTTCTCTGAATCATGATAATAATAATCTAATTTCATAACCATTTTACCATGTATTTTATAATCACTCACTGCTGAGCTAGGCAGCCTCCATGCGGATCAATTTATAATTGTAATTTTGTTTGATACTGTACTGAAACTGAGGGCGAGGGTTGAAATTTCATAAACTCCGGATTCGAATCTCCCCCCCCCCTCAAGTAATTGTACTTCTGACCGTCCGAAGGCGGTCGTTCTTTTGCAGCATTGTCTTATTTGGTATTTGGCTTTTGCCGTTGGTTCATGTTTTGTCGGTTATTGTGTGTGCCTCAATGCCACTTTCTATAGGTGACTTGAGACGGCTACGTTCTTAGATTGTGGCCTTTTCTGAGTGACATTTTCTTACTAGATTTCATGCTGTTCAGTTCTCTCAGTTGCTTCACCATTGTAATTGTTTCATTTTTATGTTCTCGGAGATGTAGCACCGATGAGTTAGGAAGACTTAATGCTGACTGAACAAATTATTTGTCTAAGCAAGGGCAGAAGTAAGGTCAGGGATTGTGGCCACGTAGTGTCGATTTAAGTCCGCCCCCCTCCAGTGAAATACTTTTCACTGACCGTTCCATGGCGGTTCATCTGCCGCGGTTTACTTTTGTTATAGTTCATCCTTAACTGTATGTATCGTTTTTATATTTTTGTTTTGGATAGTCAATTAGCCATTTGTGGGAAAGAATCTGTCCTTTTGTGTTTCCGCTAATGATGTTCCCATTAGGCATAGACATGTCATGTTCGTGTGTTTCTTCCTCTTTGGTGTCTCCAGTGGGATGTGGGTTAATTATATCGATTCCTGCTCATTGCCTTCACTTCAACTTTTACTTTTACAAAAGCGCGAACGTCCAGTTGTCAACATACTGCATACCTATTTCATTAAATGATATCAGCAGAAGTTCGGTCAAGATGATTATTGTTATTAACTGAAAAAAGATGCTTACGTTTACTGTTGATGCAACAGTAGTGTGGTAGCACAAAAGAGTTTAACAGTCGCACCTCCTGGTATTACACTTCGAAATAGATGAATATAATCTGCGTCTACTATACGACTGTTTGTATTGTATACGTATTGAAAACTTAAGTGGCGAAAGTGGAAGGCTGAGTTTTTTTAAACAAATAAGTAATCATTAAGCAATTTTAATTTAATTATCCATGTGTAAATTACAGTCAGGAGACATGATTTAAAAGTGCATAGTTTCTATTGCTTTGTCAGTAATGATAGAGAAACTATTATTATTATTTTTGTTTTTATTTTTTAATAATTATTATTTTTATAATCATTTATATTATTATTATTATTGACACCGTATTATCATTTGATATTTTAATGTTTCGAGTTAAGATTTAATAATCTTTTGGCTCTTATATCTATTAATAATTTGGTACTTATAATTGTAAAGTTGAAGTCATTGCCAATCGGCACAAGTAAAATACAGTGTTTAGATATATAAGAATTGAGATTAAATTAGTTTCGGGCATTAACAACTATAACAATTAAGATATAATAGCCTGTATTAGATTGAGGTAAAATAAATACCATGTTGCACTGCTACAATCAGACAACCATAGTGCAGTTTATATTTTACTGTCGGTCCTTTGAGATCAGCGTGAATATTCTGAGAAATCAGAAATAAATTATTGGTTTAGACTCATATTCTAGACAGGTTTATAACTATTTGGACCCCATTTTGATTTATATAAGTCTTTGTACCGACTGCCTATTCGAAATTCGCAAAATTGCAGTATGTTTCCTCTGGCTTTCTTTGCCGGATCATTACAGGGTCACTGATGAGGCTTTATTAGCCGAAAATACGTAGTATGACCCATCATCTTCTTTCTTATGAATGTTTTGATTGCTCTTAAAGGAACTCATTTTTGATTTTTATTTGGTGTCTCTGATGGGAGCTGTGGGTTAATTGTAACGATTCCTGATCATTGCCTCTACTTCTATTTTGAGATACAATTACCTTTTTGCACGAATGACAATGACCATTAACATTTGGTTTTAAAACTGTCATAGTTAAGATATAATTACCGTCTGTTACATATGAGATTTTAAAAGTTGAAATATATACACCTTTTGGCACTAAATATAAGAATTAGTGATCTAATTACCTTTAGGCAGTAATGACTATAAATGTTGAGATAAACCTACCTTTCGATGCTCATAACTGTAAGGGTTGCTACAGAGCATATTGCCGAAACGTTCTGGATGTAGTGAACTGCTTTACACAGAAATCGACCAAAACGCCACATGTAGGAGAAAAATGCTGCAAACTGAAACAAAAATGAACATTTTACTGTTGTAATGAAGTCTTCTTGATGGTTGATGATGATTTTTTTTCACGATGAGTTTTATGGTGATAATCACCATCATCATCATCATCATCATCATCATCATCATATTATTATTATTAAATATTTTTAAATTATTTGTCTAGATCAAAAAAAAAGCGAGGGCGATGATTATGGCCACGTAAAATCTAGTGAAGCCCCATCCCGTGTATTTTTTCTACTAACCATAAGAGGGTGGAGCTCAGGTTGCGGTTTATGATTGTCTTTATCGGTCTTTGCATGTGTATTCCGCTTATATTTTGTTTGGATTGCTGTTTGGATATTTTCTGGGATAGTTTTTCGCTTGCGATTTCGGGGAAGTTGTTTTATGTTGCCGTATTTTACCCTTTAATATATTTGATGTTGGTGTAAGGTACATTGTAGCCTCTTTAAATCAATTTATACACCCAGTTTAAACATTTTACTGTTGTTTTTATTATTGTTGTAGTTCGTCTGTGCATGTATGTATTGCTAATATATACATTTTATTTTGGATAAACATTTGGCCATTTTGCGGAAAACAACTGTCGTTTTGATTTTCGCTTTTGATATTTCCATTATAATCAACTTGTTTTATGTTATTGTTACTGCCCCTTTGGAGTGAGGTACTCGTATGAATTTCTGACCATCGTTTTTTCCCTAAGGGGGTAGGGGTGTTGGTAAAATCATTTTTTTTGCGCCCATTATCCTCGCCTTTGTTCTGTCGTGGTTTGGAAAAATATTTTTTAAGTTTGCGTGATGGATTTCTAACTCAATAGTGCAACTTTTCCAACCCCCCCAACCCCCGCAAAATAAAAAGAAAAAATTGAATATGATAAAAAAAATATATATGCAAACAAAAAAAAAAAAATAAATAAAGATGAAACAAGTAAGGCGTTTTAACTTATCAATGCAACACCAACCATAACATAAACCTAAATGGACTTAAACTCGACAGCATGAACTAAGTGAAACGCTGGAGCAAAATAAATTCAATCGCTAAGCAAGAGTCCGGTGGGCCCGACCAGAGACAGAGAATTAGTTACCAACCGAAAGTACTTTATAGAAGTAGAGGCAATGATCAGGAATCGATACAATTAATCCACAGCTCCAATCAGAGACACCAAAGGGAAAGAAAGACAAACACGAAGCAACAGACCCCAACGGAAACACCAAGAGCGGAAAGCCAAAAGGACAGTTACTTTCCAACAAAATGGCCAAAAGGCTATCCTTAAAACAGAAGTGAAGGCAATGCTCAGGAATCAATGCAATTAACCAACACCTCCAATCAGAGACAAAAAAGAGAAAGAAACACAAACATGAAATAACTAGACCGTAATGGAAATATCAATAGCGGAAAGCCAAAAGGACAGTTACTTTCAATGGGATATCCAAAACAAAAAGATACACACACTCAAAGACACACGGTTACAAAAATAAACCGCGACAGAAGAACCGCCTTGGAACGATCAGCGGAAATGAATTCCACTTAATTAACGTGGCCACAGTCTTCGCCCTTACTTCAGTCGCGCTTTAGACAAATAATTTGTTCAGTCCGCATGACGGCTTCCTAATTATCAGTGCAACATCTCCGAGAACACAAAAAAAAAATCAAACAACTACAGAGATAAAACAATGGTGAGGATTTGACAGTAAGAAACTACTGTAAGCTTCTAAAAACGTAAGCCAAACCTATATATTCATATAGGCCAGGAGACAGAGCATCAGGTACCAACCAACATTACATAAGTAATCTTTTACGCTGGAACCGTTATATAACCCCAGGCCTGACCTACAGCGGTGCAACTGAAGAGGGAAGAAAAGTTTTAAAGCGTGATTGGGTTGTCTACCATCCATACATTCTGTCGTATAATATATATGTTGTACCCAATCTCTTTATATCGAAGAATAATTGTTCGACATCGGGTACTGAAATCAATGCCATTTACATATAAAGTCACCATATAATTCAGAGAAGAGAAAGGATGTGAGTAAAACATTGGATTTGAAATTAAATCGGAGTGATCTATAAAATTTAGAAAATGTTTTGAGTAGTTTATGGTACCGATATCCCTGATTAAGACGTTTAGAAGCTAAATTTTTTACGAGTGTTGAAATCATTTGCATGACTAGACACTCTGGTAAATCGAATCAACAGCGAAATATAAAAGCCACATTATGCCACACGAGGAACATCTCCATCGAAGAAGGGTTAGGGTTAGGGTTAGGGTTAAAACCAAAATAATCGTATTTATCATACATTTTGAAGGAAGCAAACCAATAAACAAGTGATAGATCTAAAAACGGGGCATCGGTATCAGAAGAATTTGCGTTATATAACTGAAGTTCTAGGTGGTAAATTTGACTGATCAAACCATCGAAATAGATATTGTCAATATTTAAGAAATCATCCAAATACTTAGATGTCGAGCTAAAGGCTTCGATATAAAAAAGATTGGGTACAACATGGATATTATACGACAGACTGCATGCATGGTAGTTAACCCAATCACGGTTGGCAACTTTGCTTCCCTCTTTAATTGCACGCCGGTGGGTCAGGCCTCAGATTCTATGACGGCTCCAACGTAAAGGCTTATTGAAAATTAAAGAGATAATGTTGGTTGGTGCCTGATGCTCTGTCTCTGGTCGGGCTCATCGGAGTCTAACTGTTGGTTTTCTTTTGCTCCAGCATTTCAGTGGTTTCTTGCTGTCGAGTCCTCACCGTTGTCTTACCTCTGTGGTTCTTTGATTTCTGGGTTCACGGAGATGTTGCACTGATGAGTTAGGAGGCCTTCATGCGGACTGAACAAATTATTTGTCTAAATCGCGACGGAAGTAAGGGCGAGGATTGTGGCCACATAAAATCGATTTAAGCCCCCCAGTGGAAATCTTCCACTGACCGTTCCAAGGCGGCTCTTCTGTGGCGATTTATTTATGTTGTTGTTTGTTACTTACTGTGTGTATCACTTGTGTCTTTTAATTTTGGATGGCCATATGGCCATTTTGTGGGAAAGTAACTGTCCATATGGCCTTCCTTTGTTTAGGTTTCCATTATGGTCTGGTCGCTTAATGTTTGTATTTCTTTCCCTTTGGTGTCTTTTATGGATGGAGTAAGTTAATTGTATCAATTCCTGATCTTTGTTTTACTTCTACTTCAATGATTTCAGAAACGAACACCAAGACGTCTCTTCCATAACAAAACAAGAACAGATCAGCCACAACGGGTTTGCAATTCGTACCCCTCGGAACACCCACAATTTGTCTAAATAATTGAGTACCAAATCTTATGTAAATATTGTCAAGTAGAAAGGTGAAAGCTTCACATACTTTCTGACATGACCATAGGGAATAATTTTATGCTCTCCAGAAGTGAAAAATCAACAATAAAAAACATTTCTTACATTACATGCAAGATAGGTAGGATGGGGTCGATCCTCTGAATGTCCATTCAATTAAATCATTAAGTTTTTGTTTTGTATACTCAGACTCATTGAGAACGCACTACTTTTAGAATTTTGATTTCTTTAGTATCACGTAAAGGTGACTGTCTTTTCAATTGATAAATAGGCTGTTGTCTGGGAATATGTGGCGGTCGTAAAAAGTCTCCCTGCCTACATCATAGTGTAGTTTATATTTTCTTCCTTTAGGATCATTGATTCCATTGTGGAATTTTGAATATATATGAGGGTTACTGATGAGGCCTAAATGGCCGAAACTAGCTAGTCTGGCCCAGAAAGAATGTACACTTCATATTTTCCAGTTCTGTGGTGTATTCCTTGCTTCCAAAGGATAACCCTTTCTAGAACATATTTGTAAAGTTGAAACCAAACCATGAGTTTGTTTGACATGATTACTGCCTGATTTTTATGATGTGCACATCCTGAACGATTGCAAGTGAATCCAAACGTTGCAAAATTTTCGTAATCATGAATTTTTTGCCACTTCTGTCATAAGGTACGGATTCATTACGCTAAAGACCCAGCAAAACATTTCATAAGAACCAGCCAATGGGACGTCTAAGTAACGTCGATCGTAATCGTGTCCTCGGTATGGTTGAAGGCGGGCTTGCATTACGCCAAGTTGCAGAGCGTATGGGTTGTTCGCACACTACGATTGCTCGATTGGTTGAAAGGCACAACGCTGTACTGCGGGGTCTAGCAATAAGACGTATAGGGGGAAAGTTTTGACGGCGGAACTTCGAAACAGTCGCTTTAATTGGTGTTGACAGCGTACTGTTCACGGTCGAGTCCCGTTTTTGTGTTAAAATGTTTGATAGGCGGCGTAAAGTATGGCGTTGACGTGTGGAGCGGCTTCGAGACTGTTGTGTTAAAAAAACAGCTGTCACGTTGGGTGGTGGTTTCGTAATGGTGTAGGCGATCTCAAGGCGCCACAAAACCCAACTCATCGTTGTTGATGACAATTTGACGGCACGTCGGTACATCGATGAAATCTTAAATATGTTCTATAAAAGGGTTATCCTTTGGAAGCAAGAATACACCACAGAACTAGAAATATGAAGTGTACATTTTTTCTGGGCCAGACTAGCTAGTTTCAACCAATTAGGCCTCATCAGTGACCCTCAAATAATTTCAAAATAAAGTAGAAGTAAAACAAAGATCAGGAATCGATACAATTAACTTACTCCACCCATCAAAGACACAAAAGGGAAAGAAACAAAAACATGAAGCGACCAGACCATAATGTAAACCTAAACAAAGGAAGACCATAAGGACAGTTACTTTCCCATAAAATGGCCAAATGGCCATTCAAAACAAAAAAGACACAAGTGATACACACAGTACGTAACAAACAACAACATAAATAAACCGCCACAGAAGAACCGCCTTGGAACGGTCAGTGGAAAGAATACCGCTGGGGGTCTTAAATCGATTTTACATGGCCATAATCCTCGCCCTTACCTCTGTCGCGGTATACACTAATTTCGTTAAGTCCGCATGAAGGCTCGCATGAGTAACATTAGTGTAACATCTCCGAGAACATACAAATAAAAAAAATACAAAGGTGAAACAAGGTTGAGATCTCGACAGCAAACAACAACAGAATTGCTTGAGCAAAAGAAAACCAACAGTTACACTCCGATGGGCCCGACCAAAAACGGAGCATCAGGCGCCAACCAACAAAAAGAATACTCAAATAAAATTCTTTTTATGTTTTTACGCTGGAACCGTCATACAATCTTAGGCCCGACCCACGGGTATGCAATCAAAGAGGGAAGCAAAGTTTCCAACCGTGATTGTGTTAACCACCATGCATGCAGTCTGTTTTATAACATTTATGTTGTACCCAATCTTTATATATCGACGAACGATTTTACGAAATTGGGTACTAAAGTCATAACAGGCATGTATTTTTCTAAATTTATATACTAAGTCACCATAGAATTCGGGTTACTATAGGCCTTGTTGCAGAAGTGTTTAAGTCCAACATTGAAATTTTAAACCAAATCAGAATGACGTCAATAAAACTTAGAAAAGGCTTTACGTAGTTTATGATACCGATACCCCTGATTAAGAAGTTTAGCGGTTAATAATTTATTACGAGTGTTGAAGTCGGATACATGACAAGACACTCTAGCGAATCGAATTAGCTGCGAAATATAAACCCCGTACGATGTCGCACGAGGAACATTACCGACCAAAAAAGGAAAATTTACAACATCGAAATCAAAATCATCACGTTTATCATAAATTTTGCAAGAAACAAATCCATCTACAATAGATAAATGTAAATCCAAAAAAGGGGCCTCGTATCAGAGGAATTCGCCTTGTTTAACTGAAGTTCTAGGGGATAAATCTGACTGATCAAACCATCGAAGTAAGTATTGTCAATATTTAATAAATCATCTAAATATCTAGAAGTAGAGCTGAAATATCTGGCTATCTACAAAGTTTTATGTTGAGCAGATGAAAACTGTGAAGGATTATCCGGAAATGAAAATGTATACCGAAATTGTCAAAGGGCATAACTCTATAAATAGTTGGTGTATGATTAACCTCGAAACTTTACGCACAACTACACTTTATAGTCTTACTATTGACAAAGTTTCAGGTTAATTGGATGAAAACTGTAGGAGGAGTTGTACGAAATGAAAATGTTTATCCAAGTTTTAAGAGGAGCATATTAAGCCTATAAATATTTAGAGTACGGTTAACCTTAAAACTTTACGCATATCTCCACATCATAGTCAAGCTATCTACAAGGTTTCAGGTTGATCAGATGAAAAATGCAGGAGGAGTTATCCGAAATGAAAATGTTTACCGCAATTTTCTAAGGGGCATATAATCGGATGGAAACTGTAGGAGGTGTTATCCGGAAATGATAATGTTTACCGAAATTTTCAAAGGGGCATAACGGTTTTAATATTTGGTGTATGGTTAACCTTGAAACTTTACGCACATGTCCACCTCATAGTCTTATTATCTACAAAGTTTCAGGTTAATCGGATGAAAACTGTAGGAGGAGTTATCTGGAAACGAAAAAAGTTTACGAGCGGACAGACAGACGGACTGACGGACGGACGGACGCCGACCCCATAACATAATACAACCGTTTTTTTTTCAAAACGGGCGTATAAAAACAAGAGCTGTCACCATAAGTGAACAATGCCCCCGTGGGAGCCAATTTGAGGACCAACGTAAAAATTGGGTTATGCACCCTGCACCTCACATGCAAAGTTTCAGCTCAATCGGTGAAGAAATGGTGAAGTAGTTTGCATCACACAAAAAAGTGCGGACTGACCCAAAAACCCACAAACAAACGGACAGTGCAAAAACTATATGCCTTCCTATAGGGGCATAAAAACTTATTCAGCCTGTGTTGTAGTCCATGTTTCCAAAGGATTTCCTTTTTTATAGAGCATTAAATTTACCACAGCTGTGGACCTATATCTATCATCATACCATATATGAACCAAATATGTTATCTGGTTTGGAAAATATGAGCCCTTGAAAACAATTAACATAAAATAACATAAGTCTGTGACCTTGATCTTGAGGCCATGTGCATGACCAGTGGTATTACTGAATAAAACTTTGGTCCTATATCTATCATCATACCAAATATGAACCATATCCATCATTCCGACCCATAGGGGCTTGAAGAAATATATGGGCTTGCATGATGCTTCTACGCAGAGCTGAATCCGGCCCGCACACTAGTACTGGTAAACCGCTGAGAGGATCTAAGCCTGTTCAGGAACCGCGGTGCGAGGCGGACCGTTCATGCTAATAAACCCTATTGGTTTCATTGGGAGACAGGGTTTGAGATGTCATTTCATCTCATTGTCGGGAAAAACCTGAGATGGTATCGTTTTCATGCAATAATGGTGTCGTTACGCTTTTTCAACAGGACAATTTCCGTGCTCATTCTGTGAGGCTAACCATGGAATTTTCAATCAAAATTGTGTGCAAATTCTTCCTTGGCCTGCGTTTTTGCCGGATAAAACCCAATTAAGGCGTAACTATACCAAATTTAGTGAGACAGAGGTCTTTCTGATATTTAATCTTCATCAGTGTGTCTCAACCCCAAAGTTCTGAAACCGAAACGGATGATGGACAAGACCCGGCAAACACAGCACATCCACCTCCGAGCCTATGCCGACCGGCGTAGCTCGTGAGACAGGTCAACTGGAGGCATCAGGCAAGAGACGCCCACCCGCGGACTTATAGGCGTCCCAAACCTAGCCAACATCAGCTAACATGGCCCATACTCCACGGAAGTCCCGGGCATCAGGAAGGAGATGTCCAAAGTAGCGAGACTTGCAAAATCTAAAATATAACAAAAAGTGGCAACCAAATCCGCTAAGATACATGTCTCACCTGACAAGTCAGTCTTGGTTTTAGAAAAAAAAATAGAATTCTATACTGCAAAAGTTAAAGATATAATATAGTTATTCAAATCAATACCTGAGTACTGACGTCAACACCAACTAAGCACCTTTTTGACCAGCTCGGAAAACGTGTGTACAGCCGACGTAATCCGCCAGTCAACCGTAAGACGATTGCCATGGCGCTACAGGAAGAATGGATCAACGTCACACAAGACCAGATACAGCGTTTTATTTGAAGGATGTTGGGTCGATGCCAAGCAGCACTTTATTATATTGGTGGACTTACCCGGAATTTTATTTTAATTTTTAGGGTGTGTGGATTAATCAAGGTCTTCATATCTCTGCATCCAATGAAATGCTGTAACACTGCATTGAGACTGTGGATTTGGTAGTGATACTTCATTAAACGTCACGGTGATCAAAATATTGTGACTGAATAAAAATTAGAGATATAGTACTAGTGGTGCTTTTGAACTAAATCTGAATATAAGATTATGAGGAAGTGTAGTGTAAAGATGGAAAAATCATAAGTAGACAGACTTGACTGCATGCATGGAAGTGAACTTAATCACGTTTTACAGCCTTTCCTCCCTCTTTATTTGAACATGGTTGGACCAGGCCTCAGATTCTAAGAGGGTTTCAGTGTAAAACAGAAATGAAAATATTGATCCGGAATTGATAAAATCAACCAATAGCTCCCATCAGAGGCAAAAAGGGAAAGAAACACAAACATGAAATAACAAGACCCTAATGCCAAAATCAATAACGGAAAGTCAAAATGATAGTTACAGGCACACATATAGGCCAGTTGGCTATCCGAACCAATGCATGCAGTCTGTCGTACAATATTTATTTTGTACCCAATCTTTTTATATCGAAGAATTATTTTACGAATTTGTGTACTGAAGTCATTGCAAGTATATATTTTTCTGAATTAATATACTAAGTCACCGATAAACCTTGTTGCTAAAGAGATTTAATTCAACAGTGAATTTTGAAATTAAATCGGAATGACTTCCACAAAATTTAGATAAAGCTCTGCGTAGTTTATGATTCCGAGAACCCTGATTAAGAAGTTTAGCAATTACCCCAGTTAACAATTTATTGAGAGTATTAAAGGCAGTTACATGACTGCATGCTCTCACAAATCGAATTAATGGCGAATTATTAACGTCATAGGACTACCGCACGCGGAACATCACCATCTATGGAAGAAAACTTTACCATCTCAAAAACCAAAATCATCGCGCTACTCATAAACTTTGCAGGAAACAAACCGTTCTACAATAGATAATTGTTAATAAAAACAAAACACGGGGCCTTGGTATCAGAAGAATTTGCTTTATTTAACTGAAGTTCCGTGAGGTAAATTTGACTGACCAAACCATCGAAATAGGCCGTCTTTACGTCACCTTAAACTAGGTATTCAAGAATTTCATATCTATCAAATAGTCAATAGATCAATATTCTTTCCAAAATAAAACAATATAAGCGATACAAACACCAGAAGACAAGCCATAAACTTGTCAGCAAACTTGTGGCTGAATGACAAATGTGGTCAGCAACTAAAGCCCTCTCTATAGCTACAGGCAGAAGTTCATAGGCCTTAATACCACCAAGCTCTTGCTGAAGAGTGTTAACACAGTGAACCGTCAAACAACGACCACAATGTTAGCGGCCTTATCAGCTGGAGCCAAAACAAATATATTGTCCGCATGGAGGCTTTCAAGCTCAACAGTGAGTCATGATAAAATGCATGGTAAAATTGGTTATGTATAGACCAACATTATCATGACTCAAGTTTGAGGACTCAACAACATTCCGACGTCAGAGTAGAAGAAAACCACCACTTAGCTCAAGGAGGGTCGAATCCAGGAAATATCCGCTCCACCCTTCCCGAATTCAAAGGATTTAGGGTGGGGCCGTCATCAAAGTCAATGACGTAAAAACATGCAAGCTAGCCATTAAAAGCGGATTTTTTCTATTATTCTGAAATCCTCAAAGGACACGTAATTCTCCACGTGTCTGTCAGGTCTATTCCCCAAAAGATTTAAGGCCGTAAGAGAAGAGCAATTGTTTTGATCTAAAGTTACTATGTAGCGTGACAGAATGTAATGAGTTTATTTCTCATTTTGAAGAATGGGTTTCGGGAATTATGAAAGACTGATAACATGTTCAGATTTCTTATGACTTCAAAATGTGCGTGATGATATGTACAATAAATGACATACTCAACGAAGTATTAGTACATATGTAAACTGTTCAGGTGTATCTATTTTTCGGCACCTAATTCAGTGGTTGCTCTCATGTAGTATCTTTTCACTCAATCCAATTATAAATGAGCCAACGCACGACAAACACTACAATAAGACATGTGCGCCCATCGAAGACTCAGATCAGCTTGCGCATCTATACAGTCTAACCAGAGACTTGTCTTGCTGCATCAAGTAGCATTGGGTCCTTAGCTATCCTTAGAGCGCCTCACGAAGACTCTGATCAGACTTCGCGGATGCACAGGTTGATCTGAGTCTTCGTTGGGCGCACTTGTCTTATTGTAGGCTGGCTTATATAGAATAGGAAAAACGTATATGCCAACAAGACTTTTTGTTCGCCGGTGGGTCAGGCCTCAGATCCTCAGAGTCTAACTGTTGATTTTCGTTTGCTCCACCATTTCAGTGGTTTCTTGCTGTCGAGTCCTCACCTTCGGCGGTGGGTCAGGCCTCAGATTCAATGACGGTTCCAACGTAAAGACATATACTGGCTGGTTCCTGATGCTGTGTCTCTGTTCGGGCCATTCGGAGTCTAACCGTTAGTTTTCTTTTGCTCCAGCATTTCAGTGTTGTTTTTTTATGTCGAGTCCTCACCGTTGTTTCATCTCTGTAGTTTTTTTTTTCTGTTCACGGAAATGTTGCAATGTTGAGTTAGAAGGCCTTCATACGGACTGACGGATGTAAGGGTGAGGGTTGTGGCTACGTAAAATCGATTTAAGTCACCAAGTGGATTGTTTCAAGTCGGTTCTTCTGTCGCGGATTATTTTTGTTATGGTTTGTCTTTGGGTGTTTGTGTCGCTTATATTTTTTATTTTGGATAGCCTATTGGCAATTTTGTGGGAAAGTAACTGTCCATTTGGCTTTCCGCTATTGATTTTTCTATTAGGGTATGTTGTTTTATGTTTGTGTTTCTTTCCATTTGTTGTCTCTGATGGGAGCTGTGGGTTAATTGTATCGATTCCTGATCATTACCTCTACTTCTACTTTGTGGATAAAATATGTTCTATAAAAGATGGAACGGTCAGCAACAAATTTCTCTAAGGGGCTTAAATAGATTTTACGCGACCGCAATCCTCGCCCTTACTTCCGTCGCGATTTAGACAATTTTTTGTTTTGCATCGTCCGCACGAAGGCCTCCTTACGTCGTTGTTTGACGGCTTCACTATGTTAGCACTCTTCAGTAAGAGCTTGGTGGTACTAAGGCCTATGAACTTCAGCCCTTAGCTGTAGAGAGGGCTTTAGTTGATGACCACATTTGTCATTCAGCCACCAAGTTTGCTGTCTGTGTTACAGAATGCCAAGACAAGCTTCCTGCGTTATATTGGTTACCTAATCTTCATAAAAGACCATTCAAAGCACGGTTTATTGCAAATTCAAGCTTTTGTACTAGCACTGAACTCTCCAAATTATTACCTTCTTGTTTTACTGCCATCAAAAAACACGTGATAAAATATTGCGACAAATTCTTCGAAAGATCAGGTAGAAATCTGTTTTGGTCTAATGAAGTTTTAAATAAATTGAAATCCAGGCGTTTTCGTGCTTCCAGTCTATCTACTTATGATTTTTCCGTCCTTTACACTTAACTTCCTAATAATCTTATAAAAGAAAAACTTAATGATTTAATTGAATGGATATTTCATAGGGAGGACACCCTCTATCTTGCATGTAATGCAAGAAATGCTTTTTTCACGTCTGAAGATCATAAAAATTATACTTTATGGTCATGTCAGAAAGTGTGTGAAACTCTCACCTTTGTTTTCATAAGATTTGGTACTTAATTAGACAAGTTGTGGGTATTCCGATGTGTACTAATTGCGCACAACTTGTGGCTGATTTGTTTTTGTTTTGTTATGAGAGAGACTTCATGATGTCCCTTTCTGCTAAAAAGCCAGTCTGAAATCATTGAAGCTTTTTTCTCCACTTATAGATATTTGGATGATTTATTAAATATAGACAATACCTATTTTGATGGTTTGGTAAGACAAATTTACCACCCAGAACTTCAGTTAAATAAACAAATTCTTCTGATACAGAGTCCCCGTTTTTGGATTTACACCTATCTGTTGTAGATGTTTTTTTTTTTCGTGTAAAATTTATGATTAACGCGATGATTTTGATTTTGAGATTGTAAATTTTCCTTTTTTGGATGGTGATCTTCCTCGTGCGCCATCGTTTATATTTCGCAATTAATTCGATTTGCAAGAGTGTGTAGTCATGTAACTGATTTCAACACTCGTAATGAATTGTTAACGGCTAAACTTCTTAATCAGGGTTATCGGTACCATAAACTACGCAAAGCATTTTCAAAATTTTATAGACGTCATTCTGATTTAATTTCAAAATTTTATATTGGACTTTAATCTCTTTTACAACAAGGTCTATCTGAACCCGAATTTTATGGTGACTTGGTATATAAATTCAGAAAAAGATATAACCGAAATGACTTCAGTTACCAATTTCGTAAAATCATTCTTCGATATAAAAAGAGTGGGTTCAACATAAATGTTATACGACAGACTGCATGCATGGTAGTTAACGCAATCACGGTTGACAGCTTTGCTTACCTCTTTAGTTGCACGCCGGTGGGTCAGGCCTCAGATTCTATGACGGTTCCAACGCAACGGCATAATGAGAATTAGAGAAATCTAATTCAAGGTAATGTTGGTTGGTACCTGATGCTCTATCTCTGGTCGGACCCATCGGAGTCTAACTGTTGGTTTTCTTTTGCTCCAGTACTTCAGAGGTTTCTTACTGTTGAGTCCTCATCGTTGTTTCATCTCTGTGGTTGTTTGATTATTTGTGTTCACTGAGATGTTGCACTGATGAGTTAGGAGGCCTTCATACGGACTGAATAAATTATTTGTCTAAATCAAGACGGAGGTAAGGGCTGTGGTGTCTCTGATGGGAACTGTGGGTTGATTGTATCGATTCCTGGTCATTGCCTTTACTTCTATTTAACATTGATTTTGATACAGTGCGATGCATAATATCAACAACAAATAGAGGTTTCAAATGCAGCGATAGTATATGATGGGTTTATGGTTACAGGACGGCAATGGTGGCCTTAAATCTTTACGCATTTAATTAGGAACAATTCGTTCTTCGACTGTGAGAAATGCTCTTGTAGTTCGTGTTCCCTTGTAATCTGTGAAATGATTTATTGAATTAATCTTTTTTAACATTAATGGCTTTCCCCTTTATAGTGTACTGTGAGATAATTTAGAAAAGGTCAAGACATGTTTGGTGAATAATTTGCAACAGACTGAAAGTCTTATATCCTCTTTACAATTGCATAACAATGCGTCGTATCTCTGACTCGATGGCGACCCCAAAGAAGTTTTGTAGAAACGAACCACAGGTCTTGTGCGCACAAATGTATCTCGTCAACCTTTGGTAAAAGTCTCCATATAAATAATAATCTGTCATGTTTATAGCCGTCTGATAGTTTTGACGCATTTATTATGGTCTTATTTAAGGCATATAGACTCACTTAGATACGGAATTAGTTCGTTTTTATTATTGACAAATAAGAAATAAACGGATGAATACCACCAGTAAAAGAAACACACCATAAGAATAACAAGAAAATTCGTTAGACAATGAAACTGTGGTACACGTAAACCAACGTGCAACTTTCTGACAAGTTCCGGACATTCATTGGTGAGACGCTGATGGATATCAATTATCCTTAACAGGTCTCAGCGGAAAGCCACTGAACCATTATTATTATATCTTTCGCCATTGGAAACAGGATATAGCTTGTGTCACTGACAGAGGTGTCATAAACAGTTCATTAATGACTCTATTATTGCACAACATATCAGCATTTTATGCTTAATATACCCTAACGCATCTCCCCGCTATTATTACTTTTAGGATAATTTCCTATCCAGGCCTATTACTTTCTCTTTATTTGCTCTGTAAAGAAAAACAATCAATACGCCGAAACAAAACAAATCTATCAATGGATACTGTTATATAAAAAAGCTAAAAGGTTGCCTTTGGAAACAATGAACACATACAAGAACGAAAATCGGAGACTCGGTTTTATTGAGTCCTTCATACACAGCAATATAGTTTGCAATATAGAAGTGAAGGCAATGATTAGGAATCGCTACACTTAACATACAGCTCCCATAAGAAACACGAAGGGAAATAAACACAAAAATGAAACAACCAAACCCTAATGGAAACATCACTAGCGGAAAGTCAAAAGGACAGTTACTTTCCCACAAAATGGCCTATTGATTATCCAAAGCAAAATAATATAAGCGATACACACACTCAAACACAAGCCATAATAAAATTTAACCACGACTGGAGAACCGCATTGGAACGGTCAGTGATACGAATTCCCCAGGGGCGGGGGCTAAAATCGATTTTACGTGGCCACAATCCTCGCCCTTACTTCCGTCGCAATTTAGACAAATGATTTGTTCAGCCCGCACGAAGTCCCCCTAACTCAACAGTGCAACATCTCTGTGAACACAAAAAATAATCAAACACAGACATGAAACAACGGTGAGGACTGGACAGCAAGAAACCACTGAAATGTTGGAATAAAAGAAAACCAACAGTTAGACTCCAATGGGTCCAACCAGAGGCAGAGCATCAGGCACCAACCAACATTACATAAAATTAGATTCTCTCTAATTCTCAGTAAGCCTTTACGCTTGTATCGTCATATAATCTGAGGCTTGACCCATCGGCGTGCAATCGAAGGGGGAAGCAAAGTTGTCAACCGTGATTGGGTTAACTACCGTGCATGCAACCTGTCGTATAACCTTTATGGTGAATCCAATCTTTTTATATCCCAGAATGAATTTACGAAATTGGTTACTGAAGTCATTGCAATTATATATGTTCCTGAACTTATATACAAGGCTGCATACGCCTCCCAGCAACAGCTTAAGGATATTTGATTTTCAAAGTTACCAGAATGGGCTCAATGATCCCAAAGGTAACGAAGATATAATCCGAATGATGATGAAGCACGGGGAGACTTTTTACGGTCTCCACACGGCACTTGACACCAGCTGCAGTGAGGTAGAATAAAAAGAGCTAAAAAGTTACCTTTGGAAAAAAAGAACACATAAAAGAACGAGAATCGGAGAATCGATTTTACTGAGTCTCTTCATATACATCAATATAGTTTGGAAGGCTGCGTACGCCTCCTAGCACCAGCTTAAGCGATATTCGATTTTCAAAGTAACCAGAATGGGACCAATGATCCCAAAGGTAAAGAAAATATAATCTGCACAGGGAGACATTTTACGGCCGCCACACGGCACTTAACACCAGCTGCAGTGAATAAAGACTTGCCCAAGTCTGTTAATTAGGTGTCCTGTTTACCAAATAATAATAATAATAATAATAATAATAATAATTATAATAATAAATATAAATACATTGTAAATAAAATAGCAATACACTCTTGTATGACAATTGTGAAATTAACAGACTTGTAACAATTGAAAGAACTCATTCACCTTTCCTGAAGATGATTGTCAGATAGGTGTGAGAAGTTTGTTTAGATGACTTTTCACTGACAGCTCTACAGCTTGTTTTCTTGATTTATTTACATTAATGAGGAAAACCCGCAGTTGTTCTATTAAACCGTTACGATAACACGCCTATGCTATATTAGTAGACTTTATATGGCTCAAACAATGGCGTTTATCAGACGATATCTTATTTCTGCTCAAAACATAGATTGTGGGTACTCGTCAGAAGCGATTCAATGAAGCGGTTCTAATGAGTACCAACAATCTATATGTAACTGTCTCAATGAGGCGATTCTAATGAGTACCCAATTTTTTTGTTTTAGAGCGGAAATGACAAAATGTCTACCCTGGCAAACCTCGCTTTGCTCCATATAAAGTAGGGTTCACAAGGGTTTTCATTGCATGGACATGTTTACGTGGTGATCATGGAAATTGTGAAATGAAATGCCGCTGATGATGAGATTAAGTTCAGAAGTTAGTAGCCCTCGCATCGTTTTTCTTTATTTCTGCTTCAAACATAGATTGTGAGTGCTCGTTAGAGGCGGTTCTAAAGAGTACCCAAAATCTATATTACTGAGCAGAAATAAGAACAATATGTAACCCCTTTTAAACGCCACATTTCTCTATGGTTTCTCTGTTAACATAATGTTCACACCGGCCCCCACCCATCGGGGCTTGAAGAAATAGATCGGCTGTATGATGCATCAACGCAGAGCTGAAACCCGAGTAGTGGTAAACCACTTAGAGGATCTAAGACTGCCCAGGCAAAGCAGTGCGAGTCGGCCCGTCTATGCTTATAAACCCTATTAGTTTTATTGGGTGGCAGGGCTTGAGATGTCGTTTCATCTCAATGTCGGTTAAAAGTCCCGCGGAATTGGAAGCAACGTTCCCAAAATGATCTATGCAGTGTTGACAGAGACGTTAAACCTCAAATAAAAAATATATATAAAATAAATAAATAAAAAGTCTCTAAAATACTAGAATTTTCCTTCTTTTCACTGACAGACGCAGTTATTTATTAAGTAAACATTAACTGCAGAGGCTAATGCTCTTATCACAAAGTGGGAGATCCTGTTACATCCAGCTGGATGCTGGTCGGATAATTTGCAGAGTATACAAGTGCCTACATTCAGAGATGAAGACTAAAGAGACTTTTTCGTGTTTTTTTTTTTTTTTTTGTTTTTGTTTAAAGGGACTTTTATTTGATATAAAAAAGTAAAATAAAAAATAAATAAATAATGTAAATGTAGGGACTTGGGCAAGTCTACAGTGAGTAAAATAAACAAGAGGTCCATGGGCCACTATGCTCACCAGAGCTCAGGTGGGCACGGCCCAATGGCAGCCATGTATTTTAATATGATTGCCATTTTAATCTACCAAATTAACCCCATGTCCAAATGAGCACTATGTGGACTCAGTATCTGAAACATTAGGCCTTTTATGACGTAGAGGGGGTGGGGCATGGACCCATTGAGCCCTGGTTGGTATCACTAAATGCGTCTTATCATATATGGAACAAAACTATATTTGGTCTAGCAGTGGGGATCTATAAGGTCTCTTAAGTGGTGGAGGGGTTGGGGCATGCCCTGTTGATCCCAGGAAAGCCCAAGATTGTTGTCCCTAAATGTGTCATATCATAAGGATCAAGTATATCTATGGTTTAGCGATGAGAATCTGAACGGTTTCTGAGATTTGAGGCCTTTTTATGAAGTGGAAAGGATACAGTAGGTGTGCTAATAATAAGGAACAAGATATATGATTATGGGGTGGGGATTGGAATGGTTTCTGAAATATAATGCCTTTTATGAAGTGGAAGGGCGGGGCACATTGCCTCAGCACAAAGATACCCCCAGGTTGGTGTGACTGAACTAGTCTTATCATAAGGAACAAGTATATGGTTTAGTGTGGGGGTCTGAACTATTTCTGATATATATGGCTTTTAATGAAGTAAAGTAATGGGGCATGGCCTGGGCATGCCCCGGGGACTCCCAAGTTGGTGTCACTGAATGCGTCTTATAATAAGGAAGATGAATATATATGGTTTAGGGTGGGGCTAAGAACAGTTTCTGAGATATAAGGCCTTTTGTGAAGTAAAGGGGTGGGGCAAGGCCCCGGCGCATCCCCGAGGACCCCCCCAGGTTGGTGTCAATGAATGTGTCTTATCATAAGGATCAAGAATATATATGGTTTAGGGGCGGGGATCTGTAAGGTTTCCGATATTTGGCCTTTTATGAAATGTAGGGGGTTAGGCATGGCCCCGATCAATCCCAGGGACTCCCCGGATGATGTCATTGAATGGGTCTTATCATAAGGAACAAGAATATATATGGTTAAGAGGGTGGGGATCTGAATGGTTATTGGGCCTTTTATTAAGTGGAGAGGGTGGGGCATGTCCTCGGCGCATCCCTGAAGCCCCCGGGTTGGTGTCACTGAATGCGTCTTATCAATAGGAACAAGAATATATATGGTTTAGAGTCGGGATCTGAATGATTTCTGTGATATATGGCCTTTTATGAAGTAGAGGGGCTGGGGCATGACCCCGGCACAACCTGGGGGACCCTCAGGATGGCATAAAAGCATATGGCTGAGAGAAGTTTACTCAAGAAACATTTCTTTAAAAGTTTTGTCGAAATATCTGCAATGACTTGGCAGTAAATGCCATTTTTCAATTTTCCCCATTATAAGTCTATGGAAACTCTAAGTTGCAATATCAACAAAACTGATGAGCCAAATTTCATAAAAAATATAAACTTTCAATCCCCAAGCCCAAGGATGCTACAGATAAAATTTGGGCCCAATCGGCCCAGTGGCTTCAGAGGAGAAGATGTTTTAAAGTGTTGACGTCACACGACGACGACGACGCAGACGCAGACGGACAACTGCCTATCCTATAAGCTCACCCAGAGCCTTCGGCTCTGGTGAGCTAAAAAACTCAAGGTTGCCTTTTGAAACAAAGAACACAAAAATGAGTAGTTTTACAGCAGAAAAGCATTTTTCACAATTAGAGTCAAATCTGGCACTACTTACTTTTAGAGATGAGTGTTTTTGCACAAACGGGATCCATAGATATTGCTTTGCTTTTCAAGAGTCTTTAAAAAGAATGTCGTGTAATCAGATCTCCGGTTGTAACGCGTAAGGGTACATAACAATCCGATATATAGATGTATTCTTTGCTTTAGTAATATATTGGTACAGAAAAAAATTGGATAAAGGTTATATATAAAGTTTTAGGTTAGATTACACGTGCTAAGAATATAACCGACACATGACACAGATTCAAACATCATAAAAGTTTCTGTTCCCAACTGCAAATATGGCTTTTAAAGAATACAACGGCTTTTCGATTCCAACATCTCATGTCTGAAAACTAAGAAATAGCAAGAAAATGTCACTCACGAAACTAAAAGTGAAGGCAATGACCAGGAATCGATACAATTAACACACAGCTGCCAATAGAGACACCAAAGAGAAAGGAACAAAATCATGAAATAACTAGAACCTAATGAAAACATCAATGCGGAAAGTCAAAAATGACAGTTACTTTAAAAAAAAAATGGCCAATATGCCATCCAAAACAAAACTAAAAATGATGAGAGATACACATACTGAAAGATAAACTATAGCTAATAATAAACCGCGACAGAAGTACCGCCTTGGAGCGGTCAGTTAACAAAAAATACTTGGGGGCTTAAATCGATTTTACACGGCTGCAATCCTCGCATTCACTTCTATTTTGAATCAATTCAAAGGGTCATTGAACGCCATAAAAATGGGCTACAATATAAGTGTCATGCGACAGACAGCATGCCTAGTTTTTAACCCAGCCATAGGTGATGAATATGCTTCGCTCTTTCAATGCACGACGGGGCATGCCTTTGATTCTATGACGGCATAACATAAAACTTTCATTTTTTTATTTTGTTAGTGTTTGATACCCATCATTTGTGTTTGGCTTGACTCTTCTAGGTCTACCTGGTGGCTTACATTCTGTGGAGCAAGCTACGAGCCGACATCTTTACATCACGAAAACACGCCTATATAATTTTGACCCCTTTTAACCCCACTTCTGTATAGAAAAACTGGGGTTTACAGTGGTAACCTTTTTCTTATTTCTGCTCTGAAATACAGATTGTGGGTACTCGTTAGAACCGCCTCTTGAGGCGGTTCTAACGAGTACCCACAAGCTCTTTTTTGAGCTGAAATAAGAAAAATATCACAATTTTTCATCTTAAAATTTAATTTTCGGCGATTAAGATTACAATGTATTTGTCTAGGCGTGTTTTTGTAATGAATTCATCATAGGTTTTCAATTTGATCTGTATTTCAGTTTGTTCTTACTTGTATATTATCATCTGATGATCGATACATTTAAGTAAGTTACTTTCAGGTGGGCCATTTATTTTATGTTGTAAATAATATTAAAGCATAGAGTGACAGTTGGGCCGTAGAATCATTCAAAATCGCCATGGTGAACATGGTTTTATTCTTGAATTCTTTTTTGGGTATTCTAGGTGAACTAATATATAAACATTTATGTAGTTCGGATTGCTTATTCTTTTCAATTTGCAACGAACAGAAACAACATTTAAAGGCAAAGGTCCTTTAAAGAAGAATTCCTCCTTATTATACGGCACGCTATATGTATAGGACTTTAAAGACCGTTTTATTCCCAGAAGATATTGGTAACATGATAGTGTAATGGGTTTACAAGATAAAGGCTTATCTAGTAGCGGAAAGTCGTAATTGAGCCTGTCCATAGCACATTCATATATAGGAAAGTGTGTGCAATAAGAATTAAAGGCTAGGCTATAGAAATGCACAGTGTAATGCTTATTAATATCTAATTAATCTGAATCTGATTGCGTAATACACAATATATTATTAGAGACGACCTTCACAAACAATGCTACATAATTTGGTCAATACATTAAGTGGTCACATCCGCGGTATATATTGTTTTCTTGTGAACTTCCACATTTCTTTTCAACAACAAAACAGTAAATTGTACAGCTAGGATTAGCCAAAAGCCGACGGTAGGAAAATAAAAAAAAATGATAACATTTCATCCTGATCTGTAATGAACACTTCGAAAATAAAACGTGCTGTTATGATTCGTGTGAAATATTGCTGAGGATACTTTATGACTTTAGACCTAAATAACCCCAGTTATATTTTAAAGTAATATCAATTTTCGATTCATTACCCTCACACCGCCTATCATAGAAACCAAAAGGAAATAAACATCAACATAAAACAGTATCAGTGTGATGATAAAATCAAGTGCGGAAAGCCAAAAGGACAGTTTTTTCCGACAGAATGGCCAAACAGCTATACAAGATATAATGATATTAGCAATACTCATATGCAAAAACGAACTATATTTTTGATGGTCCGGTCTAAAACGCTGACTTTTTTGTTGAACTAAGCGACCTGTTGATCTGCTTAAGGGGTCTGAAACGCTGAATTGCTGATATGGTGAATTTAATTATTGAGATTGTTTTCAAGGCATATTTGGCTTGGTTGTCGGGATGTTTCATTGTGCAGTTCAGTTTTGGTTGCAGAGGAATGATTATAACTACATTTTTGTTATGTTCTATTGTTCTTATTTTTATTTTATCTCTGTATTATTTTTGTAATCGTTTCACGGCCCTTTCATGGATTATTTTACTCATTCTCATCCGATCGTTGATCAGAGGTGGGCGACAACCGGTGCACCCCGAGCAAAATCTACCTGGCCTTCCGTTGCAGAACAAGTGTGAGAGACCTAATGATTAAGGGGCAACCAATTAGGCTTAGCAGGCACATTAATTTATTCTACATGGTAAAATAGAAGTAAAGGCGACGATTAGGAATCGATAAATTAACCAACACCTCCCATCAGAGACACAAAAGAGAAAGAAGCACAAACATGAAACAACTAGGCCCTTATGGAGACATCAATAGCGGAAAGCCACAAGAACGGTTACTTTCCCACAAAATGGCCAATTGGGTATCCAAAACAAAATAATATACGCGATACAACACTCAAAGACAAACAAGGGCTCAAATCGATTTAACGTGGCCACAATCTTCGCCCGTATTTCCGTCGCGATTGAGACAAACAATTTGTTAAATTCCGCATGAAGACCTCCTAACGCATCAGTGCAGCATCTCCGTGAACACAAACTCAAACAACCACAGAGATGAAACAACGTTGAGGACTCGACAGCAAGAAACCAATGAAATGCTGAAGTAAAAGAAAAAACAAGAATTAGACTCCGATAGGACAACCAGATACAGAGCATCAGGCATGAAACCATTATTACATAAAATTAGATACTCTCTTATTCTCAGTACGCCTTTACGCTGGAACCGTCATAGAAACTCAGGCCTAACACACCGGCGTGTAATTATAGAGGGAAGCAAAGTTGTCAACCGTTATTGCGTCAACTACCATGCATGCAGTCTGTCGTATAACATTTATGCTGTGCCCTCTCTTTTTATATCGAAAATTGATTTTACGGAATCGGGGGCTGAATTTCATTGAAGGCAATGGCAACGAATCGAACAATTAACCCACAGCTCCAATCAAAGACACCAAATGGAAAGAAAAACAAACATAAAACAACAGACCCTAATGGAAACACCAATAGAGCAAAGCCAAAAGACAGTTACGTTCTCACAAACCGCCAATTGGCTATCCTAAACAAGTTAATATAAGCAACGCAAACACACAAAGACAAACCATAACAAAAATAAACCGCGACAGAAGAACCGCCTTGGAACGGAAGTCATTGCATTTATATATTATTTTCTGAATTTATATACTCAGTCACAATAAAATCGGGTTCCGATAACATTTGTTGCAGAAGAGATTTAAGTCCAGCATTGAATTTTGAAATCAAATCGGAATGGCGTCCATAAAATTTTGAAAAGTCTTTGCGTAGTTTATGATACCGATATCCCTGATAAAGAAGTTTAGAAGTTAACAATTTATTTCGTGTGTTGAAGTTTGTAACATAAATAGGCACTCTGGCTAATCGAATTAATTGCGAAGTATAAACGCCATATGATGCCGCACGAGGAACACCACCATCCAAGAATGGAAAGCGTAAAATCACAAATCGAAAACTTCGCGTTTATTATCAATTTTTCACTAAACGAATCCATTTACAATAGATGGATGTAAATAAAAAAGGGCCTCGGTAACAGACAAGTTTACCTCAAACAACGAGCACATTGTTAGCAGCCTTATCTCCTGGATCCAAAACTAACTTCTCATGAATTTTTTAATTAGGTACTTAGGTTTTTAAGGTGACGTAAAGACGTCCTAGGTTTAGGAGGTAATAGGTTAACCATTTTGAGAATAAAAAGAAGTGCGTTTCTTCACTAATTTCAGAATGCCAGGTTTCCATTCTTTGATAGCTTTATGCTGAACATGCACTCATTTACACCATCGATTACGATATTCATTCAAGAAAGCAGCGATTTCATAGCAACACTTATTTATATCAATTTTAGAAGGAAATCGATGTTTCGTTCTTTTAAAAATTATATTTCGTATCCCAGAATCAGGTATAATTTTTAAATTGCCAGTAATAATATGAACAGCAGCAGGATAGTAATACACTGAATTTTAAAGATCACAGGTATCAGGAGTGTTAGTGTCAATATTAAGATCAGAAACAAGTTTATTGACATTTAAAAATTATAGATCTAACAGGCCCAGAAAGCATGTACACTCCATATTTTTCAGTTTTGTGGTGTATTCCTTGCTTCCAAAGGATATCCCTTTTATAGAACATATTATTGTATTTATAGCAAATTATTGTTGTTTCAGTATTTTTAAAATAAGCAGGGATGGAGAAATCACCGAACTGTCCCGGAAGATACTGGGTAAATCTACAAAATCCTAACCTTAATAAATGAAGGATATTTTGATGTAATGACGTTTGTGATTAATTTCAGAATCGACGAAAGGACGAAGAGCATGGTGAGTATAACCTCTAGTTAAAATAGCAGCATCGTATTACTGATTAGAACTATCCAAGATTGTTTACACCTCGGTGTCCAGAATACGTAATACGTAATAGTTATTGATAATGAACTTAGAACTTCTTGTGCCGCGCGATCTAGTTTACGCGTTCGACAGTCAAGAAGCGAAGAAATATCAAACTCGAACATTTAAGATATATTACCCACATGATACATGTTACCATTAAAGCCCAATGGAAAAAGTGTTTGTAATGATTTAATCCATTTTATTCAGTTTTATAGACGTAAAGGCAATGATAAGGAATCTATATAATTAACCCACAGCTCCCATCAGAGACGAGACACCAAGAGAAAGAAACACAAGGTAGAAGTAAAACAAAGATCAGGAATTGATACAATTAACTTACTCCACCTGAAACGACTAGACCCTAATGGAAACATCATAAGCGGAAAGCCAAACGTACAGTTACTTTCCCACAAAATGGCCAATAGGTTATCCAAAGCGAAATAATATTAGCGATACACACACTCAAAGACAAGTCATAAAAAATAAACCACGGCGGAAGAACAGCCTTGGAAAGGTCGGTGAAACGAATTCCACTGTGGGGGGGGGGGCTTAGATCGATGTAACGTGGCCGCAGTCCTCGCCCTTATTTCTGTCGCGATTTAGATAAATAATTTGGTCAGTCCTTAAATCTGTAAAAGTCACTCGGTTTTACCCGTCATGTTAGCCCAATGGTGAACTTTTTCATTGCACAGCAAACACTCAAAGACAAACCATAACAAAAATAAACCGCGACAGAAGAACCGCCTTGGAACGGTCAGTGAAACGAATTCCCGTGGGGGTGCTTAAATCGATTTTACGCGTCCACAACCCTCGTCTTAGCTTCCGTCGCGGTTTAGACAAATTATATGTTCAGTCCGCAGGAAGGCGTCCGAACTCATCAGTGCAACATCTCCGTGAAAACAAAAATCAATCACAGAGATGAAACAATGATGAGGACTCGACAGCAAGAAAACAATGAAATGTTGGAGCAAAAGAAAATTGATAATTAGACTTCGATAGGACCAATCAGAGAGAGAGATAGAGAGCATCAGGCGCCAACCAACAGAACACAATTAGATTCTCTCTAATTCTCAGTAAACCTTTACGCTGGAACCGTATACCATGTCGTTTAATAATGTTAAATCTAGCTTCTGTGTCACTAAATTTGGTATAATTACACCTACATTGCAACCACCGGGTCGGTATCTCTGCTGGTGGATGATTCGTTCATCTCCGAGGGTATCATTAGCATAGTATCAGTTCCTTAGTGCAAAGCTTGATATTGCGGTGTTGACGTTAGTGCTCAAGTACTAATTTAAATAACGATATATTATATCGTTAAGTTTTGCAGTATAATTTTTTTTTTCTAAAACTAAGACTGACTTGTCAGGTGAGACAAGTATCTTAGCGGATTGGGTTTAAACTTTTCGTTATATTTTAAATTTTGCAAGTCTCGCTTCTTTGGACTTCTCCTTCATAATGCCCGGGACTTCTGTGGAGTGTTGGTCATGTTTGCTGACGTTGGCTCGGTGGGGGACGCCTATAAGTTCGCGGGTAGGCGTCTCTTGCCTGATGCCTCCAGTTGACCTGTCTCGTAGGCTACGTCGGACGCTGTGTGCTCGGAGGGGGTGTGGTGTGTTTGCCGGGTCTTGTCCATCATCCGTTTCGGTTTCAGAACTTTTGGGTTTAGACACACTGATTAAGATAAAATATCAGAAAGGCCTCTGTGTCACAAAATTTGGTATAGTTACGCCTTAATTTAGAATTAACGTCAAAGTAAATGTGTTTCCACTGGCTGTATAGATCCACTGGCTGTATAGAAATATCATTTACCGAATGCCCAGTACATTTGAAATGACGGTACAAGAAAATGTCAGTTTTATAAGGTACCATAAATCAGGCAAAGCCTTTTCAAAACTGCTGGGAGCTGTGGGTTAATTGTATCGATTCCTGATCTTTGCCTCCACTTCTAGAATTTTACTGAGAATTAGACATAATATAATTCTATGTAATGTTGGTTGGTGTCTGATGCTCTGTATCTGGTCGGGCCTATCGGATTCTAACTGTTGGGTTTCTTTTGCTCAAGCAGTTCAGCTGTTTCTTGCTGTCGAGTCCTCACCGTTGCTTCATCTCTGTGGTTGTTTGATTTGTTGTGTTCACGGAGATGCTGCACTGATGAGTTAGGAGGCCTTCATGCGGACTGAACAAATTATTTATCTAAATCGCGACGGAAGTAAGGGCGAGGATTGTGGCTACGTAAATCGATATAAGCCCCCTACACCACTAACGTTCCAAGGCGGTTCTTCTGTCGCGGTTTATTTCTTTATGATTTGTCTTTGAGTGTTTGTATCGCTTATATTATTGTGTTTTGGATAGCCAGTTGGCCATTTTGTGGGAAAGTAATTGTCCTATTGGCTTTCCGCTATTGATGCTTCCATTAGGGTTTGTTGTTTCATGTTTGTGTTTCTTTCCTATGGTGTCTCTGATAGGAGCTGTTGGTTAATTATATAGACTCCTAATTCTTGCAGTCACTTCTGTTTTACCCATTCTACAACGGATTTTACGCTGGAACCGTCATAGAATCTGAGTCCTGACTCAACGGCGTGCAATTAAAGAGGGAAGAAAAGTTGTCAACCGTGAATGGGTTAACTGCCAATCATGCAGTCTGTTGTATAACATTTGTGTTGTACCTTTTATATCGAAGAATGATTTAAAGAAATTGGGAGCTGAAGTAAATGCATTAATATATTTTTTTCTGAATTCATATACCAAGTCACCATAAAACTCAGGTTCCGGTAGACCTTGTTGCCAAAGAATTTTAAAAAGTAGAAGTAAAACAAAGATCAGGAATCGATACAATTAACTTACTCCACCCATCAAAGACACAAAAGGGAAAGAAACATAAACATTAAGCGACCAGACCATAATGGAAACCTAAACAAAGGAAGGCCATAAGGATAGTTACTTTCCCACAAAATGGCCATATGGCCATCCAAAGTAAAAAGATACAAGTGATACACACAGTAAGTAACAAACAACACCATAAATAAACCGCCACAGAAGAACCGCCTTGGAACGGTCAGTGGAATGATTTCCACTTGGGGGCTTAAATCGATTTTACGTGGCCACAATCCTCGCCCTTACTTCCGTCGCGATTTAGACAAATAATTTGTTCAGTCCGCATGAAGGCCTCCTAACTTATCAGTGTAACATCTCCGTGAACACAAAAAATCAAAGAACCACAGAGGTGAGACAACGGTGAGGACTCGACAGCAAGAAACCACTGAAATGCTGGAGCAAAAGAAAACCAACAGTTAGACTCCAATAGGCCCGACCAGAGACAGAGCATCAGGCACCAACCAACATTACCATGAAATAGATATCTCTAATTCTCAATAAGCCTTTACGTTGGAGCCGTCATAGGATCTGAGGCCTGACCCACCGGCGTGCAATTAAAGAGGGAAGCAAAGTTGCCAACCGTGATTGGGTTAACCACCATATAAAATTTACTGGGGCAAGAAAGATAATTTAACCATCAATGTAGTGTTGCATGGCATGTTTCGGCCCCGCCCATAGGGGCTTGAAGATATATATGGGCTGCATGATGCTTCCGCGCAGAGCAGATTCCGGCCCGCACACTAGTACTGGTAAACCGCTTAGAGGATCTAAGCCTGTCCAGGAACCGCAGTGCGAGGCGGACCGTCCATGCTAATAAACCCTATTGGTTTCATTGGGCGACAGGGCTTGAGATGTCATTTCATCTCAGTGTCGGGTAAAAGTCCCACAAAATTGGAAGCAATATATCCAAAATGACCTTTACAGTGTTGACGGGGACGTTAAACTTCAAATCAAACACAACAAAGCATGGCATGTTTACTTGACACTTAAACTCAGGTGCATGCCCACATTTTCATACCTTTAGTACAGTATTATGAAACGTGTATAACTTGAAAAACTTTTAGAGAGAAAGATATTTGACAAAATAGAAGTGAAGGCAATGATCAGTAAACGATACAATTTCGCCAAACCTCCCCTCAGATACACCAAAAGGGAAGAAACACGAACATGAAATAACTAAACACTAATGAAAACGTCAAAGACGGAAGATAGTAAAACGTCACTTTTGGAGGCCACAATCAAAGAACACAGCATCACAAGACAACTGAAAAGGCAAGCGACATGGTTGCACCGATTAACATCCAAGAGACAGCAAAAGAACGACCGCTTTAGGACCCTCTGGATGGCTTCAACTTGGCATTTATGGACTTTGAATCCTGGCTATCAGTTCCAGTGCAATATCAAGCTTAGTAATAATACTGAATGATATGCATGGCGGCTTTTTACATCAACAGTGAGTCGAAATAAAATAAATAGTTAAATGGTCATCGATAGATTAATACTGTCATTAATCAGGGTTGAGGAATCAACAACAATCCGACGTAAGAGCAGAAGAAACCACCCGTAAGATCACGGAGGATCGATCCAAAGAAATATCAGGCTCCATCCCCTTTGAATTCAAAAGGCCTAAGATGGGACCATCATAGAATTCGAAGTCTAGTCCACCGCCGTGCAACCCAAGAGCGAAGCAAAGGTGTCTAATCTAAAAAGGTCGCCAAACCAAACACGCGGTCTAGCGCATAATAATCATGCTATAATATTGTTTTCATTTCGAAACAGTGTTTCTGAACTGACGAGAAAATTATTACTACCTATTATTCTTCTGAATTTGATAATGAAAACACGCCTATACAAATACATTGTAAACTTTACCGCCGAAAAAAACTAAAATTTTAAGATGGAAAAGTGTGCTATTTTTCTTATTTCTGCTGAAAATGTAGCTTGTGGGTACACGTTAGAACTGACGAGTTCCCACAATCTTTATTTAAGAGCAGAAATAAGAAAAAATATTTTTGCTTCTGTAAACCCGAGGTTTACTATATAAAAGTGGGGTTTAAGGGGGTCAAAATAGTATAGTGGTATTTTGTGATGATTAAATAGATCTCCATAACAATCATTTTCCGCCAGTTCCTTTTGCTTCAAAGAAACGTCATGTTTAGGGAAAATGTCATAATGTCGACGATAACATTTTAAAAATGTTTTGCGCAGTTTATGATACCAAAAGCCTCGTTAAAGACTATTTGTTAAAATTCTATTACTATCATTGCAGTCACAAAAGCATCACTTTAACAAAGCCGTGAAACGAAGACCCTCCAAAAAGAAGTGAAGACAATGATCAGAAATCGATGCAATTAACACACATCTCCCATTTGTGACACCAAAGGGAAAGAAACATCAACGTGAAATAACTTTAAATGGAAACACCAATAGCGGAAAGCCAGTGGATTTCGTTTCACTGACCGTTCCAGGGCGGTTCTTCTGTTGTTTTTTTTTTCTGTTTTTTTTTTTTTGGGGTATGGTTTGTGTATGTGTGTGTGTTTCGCTTATATCTATTTGTTTTGGATACCAAGTTGGCCATTTAATGGAAAAAGTAACTGTCCTTTTGTCTTACCGCTGCTGATGGTTCCTAAGGGTCTAGTTGTTTTATGTTTGTGCTTCTTTCCCTTTTGTGTCTCTGATGGGAGTTGTGGGTAAATGGTATCGATTCCTGATCATTGCCTTCACTTCTATTTTGGATAGCCAATTTGTCAATTTTGGGGAAAGTGACTTTCCTTTTGACTTTCCATTAGGGTCTAGTTGTTTCACGAATTATTAAAAGATTGAGTACAACATAAATGATATACGACAGACTGCATGCATGGTAGTTAACACAATCACGGATGACAACTTTGCTTTCGTCTTTAATTACACGCGGATGGGTCAGGACTCAGATTCTATGACGGTTCCAGCGTAAACGCTTTCTGGGAATTTGAGATAATCTAATTCTATGTAATTTTGATTGGTGCTTGATGCTCTGTCTCTGACCGGGCCCATCGGAGACTAACTGTTTGTTTTCTTTTGCTCCATCGTTTCGGTTGTTTCTTGCGGTTGAGTCCTCACCGTTGTTTCATCTCTATGGATTTTGATTTTTGTGTTCACGGAGATGTTGCACTGATGGTTTAGGAGGCCTTCATGTGGACTGAACAAATTATTTAACTAAATCTCGACGGCAGTAAGCGCACGGATTGTGGCCACGTAAAATCGATTTAAGCCCCACAGCTGAATTCGTCACTGACAGCTCCAAGGCAGTTTTTTCTGTCGTGGTTTATTTTTGTTATGGTTTGTCTTTGAGTGCTTGTATCGCTTATATTATTTTGTTTTGGATAGCTAATTGGCCATTTTATGAGAAAGTAACACTAGCTATCCGCTATTGATGTTTCCATTAGGGTCTGTTGTTTGCTTTGTGTGTTGTGTTTCTTTCCCTTTGGTATATCTGATTGGAGCTATGATTTATTAGTATGGATTCCTGATCATTGCCGTCACTTCTATTTCCCGAAAATGTCTCAATATTATCAATCTAAGAATCGATGCAATATTATAAATAAGTTCTGAATAGTTAGATCCTTTGGAAGTAAAGAATACACCAAATAAACGAAAATAGCAGGCTCGGTTTTATTGAGTCTGTTCATGAGCAGTACTGAAATGTGCTACACCGGCCACGTCCCCTAGCACATTGATTAAGCAATTAATAAGACGTACCGCATCAAAAAACTCTTTAACGACTGAAAAAATATGACTAAAACACTAGCTGTAAATAGTTGATCTTGTTAATAGTTACTTTTCCTTAAAAATGCTTTTCGTACTTTTTAGCTTAAAAAATCCAAGAGAAGTATGTTTCAGGCCCTAACACTCTCTAAAACACTCAACAAAAACCCCTTTAAAAGTTTAATAAAAATAACACTGGCAGCGAAAAATTAAAAAGATAACAGAACCATTATCGTAAATATAATTGGCTCAACATAATTTGTTTGCATACAAAAAATCAATCTGTTTCTGGATTTTGTTAGCGCCAATGATTGTTACAACTGGTGCGAATGACACGATTTTTGTAGAGAATCTTTAATTGCTTGCCAAATAGTTCATTTCCGAACATGAATGAAATCCTGTACACAATCACCTATTCATACAGCCATCTAAAAAAATAAAAGCAGACTGATCCATTAATAATCAAATCAGTGTTCTATTTGTATGTAATATACAAGCAAATTAGATACGATAATACATATAATAGGCGTATTAGAGGTGTGGTTTTATTAAAGATACAGCTCCCTATCTCCCGGATAGGTTAAATTTTATGCAAAACAAAGTCTTCAGTCAAACAAACTACATGTACCTAAATGAACCGATGAAAGGTGAAGGAACACGAGATACATGAGTACATGTACACAAAACATAGAATGTGTTTTATGAGGGGGTATCCTTTAACAGCAAGTAATACACCACAGAACTGAAAAATATGGAGTGGCAATTTTTTTTTTATTTTTTTTTAGAGGGAGGAGGGTGTCAGGCTAGCTAGTTACGGCCAATTATGCCTCAAAAAGACATATAAACTACACTATGATAATGAGCAGAGGGACTTTTTATGACCGCCATACATTCCACTAACTCGAGCTGTAGTGACTTTAAATATGTTCTATGAAAAATTTATCCCTTTGAAACAAGGACTACACCACATAATTGAAAAGCATGAAATGGAACAGTTTTCTGGGCGGGACTAACAAAGTAGAAGTAAAACAAAGATCAGGAATTGATACAATTAACTTACTCCATCCATAAAAGACACCAAAGGGAAAGAAATACAAACATTAAGCGACCAGACCATAATGGAAACCTAAACAAAGGAAGGCCATATGGACAGTTACTTTCCCACAAAATGGCCATATGGCCATCCAAAATTAAAAGACACAAGTGATACACACAGTAAGTAACAAACAACAACATAAATAAATCGCCACAGAAGAGCCGCCTTGGAACGGTCAGTGGAAGATTTCCACTGGGGGGCTTAAATCGATTTTACGTGGCCACAATCCTCGCCCTTACTTCCGTCGCGATTTAGACAAATAATTTGTTCAGTCCGCATGAAGGCCTCCTAACTCATCAGTGCAACATCTCCGTGAACAGAAATCAAAGAACCACCGAGTTGAGACAACGGTGAGGACTCGACAGCAAGAAACCACTGAAATGCTGGAGCAAAAGAAAACCAACAGTTAGACTCCGATGAGCCCGACCAGAGACAGAGCATCAGGCACCAACCAACATTATCTCTTTAATTTTCAATAAGCCTTTACGTTGGAGCCGTCATAGAATCTGAGGCCTGACCCACCGGCGTGCAATTAAAGAGGGAAGCAAAGTTGCCAACCGTGATTGGGTTAACTACCATGCATGCAGTCTGTCGTATAATATCCATGTTGTACCCAATCTTTTTATATCGAAGAATGATTTTACGAAATTGGGTGCTGAAGTCATTGCGGTTACATATTTTTCTGAATTTATATACTAAGTCACCATAAAATTCGGGTTCCGATGTGTGTGTGTGTGTGTGAATTCGGGTTTAACGTCGCTTTCAACAATTTTTCAGTCATATCACGACGGTGTCTGGTTGCGACAGGGAGCTGAATGCTCACTTTTATAGTGCCGCCTCACTGAAGTATCATGTCCCAGACACATAACATGATACCACACCCAGTCACATTATCCTGACACTGGGTCGACCAGTCCTAGCTCTACCCCGTAAATCTGAGTGCCAAGCGAGGAGCAGCTAGTACCATTTTTAACGACTTTGGTATGTCGCGGCCCGGGATCGAACCCGTGACCTCCCGTTCCCCGGAGCGGACACTCTACCAACTGAGCTATCGGGGCCCTTGTTGCAGAAGAGATTAAAGTCCAATATTGAATTTTGAAATTAAATCAGAATGGCGTCTATAAAATTTTGAAAAGGCTTTGCGTAGTTTATGGTACCGATAACCCTGATTAAGGAGTTTAGCCGTTAATAATTTATTACGAGTGTTGAAGTCAGTTACATGACTACACACTCTAGCAAATCGAATTAATTGCGAAATATAAACGCCATAGGATGGCGCACGAGGAACATCACCATCCAAAAAAGGAAAATTTACAATCTCAAACTCAAAGTTTGAGTTTTGCACGAAACAAATCCATCTACAATAGATAGATGTAAATCTAAAAACGGGGCCTCGGTATCAGAAGAATTTGCTTTATTTAACTGAAGTTCTTGGGGGTAAATCTGACTGATCAAGCCATCAAAATAGGTATTATCAATATTTAATAAATCATCTAAATATCTAGAAGTAGAGCTAAAAGCTTCAATAATTTCAGATTGGTTATCAATGGAAAGCGACAAAATGAAGTCTCTTTCATAACAATACAAGAACAGATCAGCCACAAGAGGTGCGCAATTAGTACCCATCGGAATACCCACAATTTGTCTAAATAACTTAGTACCGAATCTAATATAAATATTGTCAAGTAGAAAGGTGAGGGCATCACACACTTTCTGACATGACCAAAGTGTATAATTCTTATGCTCTTTAGAAGTGAAAAATGCATTTCTGACATTACATGCAAGATAGAGAGAATCTTCTCTGTGAAAAGCCCATTCAATTAAATCATTAAGCTTTTCTTTTATAAGATTATGAGGAAGTGTAGTGTAAAGAGTGGAAAAATCGTAGGTAGACAGACTAGAAGCACGAAACTGTCTAGATTTCAATTTATTTAAAACCTCATTCGATTTTTTTATAGACCAAAACAGATTTCTTCCTGATCTTTCAAAGACTTTATCACAATATTTAATTACATGCGTTTTAATAGCAGTAAGACAGGAAGTTAATAATTTAGAAAGTTCAGTGGTAGTGCAAGAACTAGAATTTGCAATAAACCGTGCTTTGTAAGGTTTTTTATGAAGTTTTGGTAACCAGTACAGCGTAGGAAGCTTGTCTTGGCCTTCGTTAACACACACAGCAAACTTGGTGGCTGAAAGACAAACATGTTTATCTACTATAGCTCTCTCTTCAGCCAAAGGCTGAAGTTCATAGGCCTTAGTACCACCAAGCTCCTGCTTAAGCGTGTTAACATAGTGGAGCCGTCACACAACGACGACGTTGTTAGCGGCCTTGTCAGCAGGGGCCAAAACAAACTTCTTATGAAATTCTTGAATACCTAGTTTAAGATGACGTAAAGACGTCTTGGGCTTAGGAGGTAATAAGTTAGTATTTTGAGAATAGAAAGAAATGCGTTTATTCACTAGTCTTAAAATGCTAAGTTTCCAGTCCTTTAGGGCTTTACACTCAACATACTCTCGCTTACACCATCGATTACCGAATTCATTCAAGGAAGCAGCGATTTCATCTCTACATTTACTGAAATCAATTTTGGAAGGAAACCGATATTTCGGTCCTTTAGAAATTATATTCCTTATCCTAGAATCAGGAATAATTTTCAAATTGCCAGTAATTACATGACCAGCAGCAGGATAGCAATACTTTGAGTTTTTACAATCACATGAATCAGGAGTATTAGTATCAATATCAAGATCTGAAACAAGTTTATTGAAATTAAAAATGATAGATCTAACAGGTTTGTTATATTTATAGCAAATTATAGGTGTTTCAGTATTTTGAAAATAAGCAGGAATGGAAGAAAGCACCGATCTCTCACGGAAGATACTGGGCAAATCTATAAAATCCATACCGTTATTAATGAAGGATATTTTGAAGAAATGACGTTTATGATTAATTTCAGAATCAATGTAAGGACGGAGAGTATGCTGAGTATAGCCTCTAGTTAAGAGAGCCGCATCATATAACTGATGAGAACTATCGTAGAATTTATTCGCCTCGGTGTCCAGAAGACGTAAAACAGAAACGGGTAATGAACTTAAAAATGAAAGCATAGAGTGGCGTCCATGATTTAATAATATAATTGACAGTCACTTCAGTCTAGTATTGTTTCGTTTAAACGCATGTGATTTACGTTTAAAGTTACCATTTTTCCTGGTGCCGTGAGATCTAGTTCTGCGTTTTCGACATTCCAGGAGTGAGAAAATATCAAAGTCCGGCATTCTGGAAATATTACCCTCATGATAAATGTTATCATTAAATCCCAGTGGAAAAGGGGTCTGTAAAAATTTAATCCATTTCAGTTCAGCTTCATGTCTTTTGATTATTTTGAATCTAGATGTAGAATTTGCATCGTAATAAAGTTTTTCCACTGGTTGTATAATAATGTTATTTACAGAATGACCTGTACGTCGAAAGTGACGGTACAAGAAAGTGTCAGTTTTCTTAGGCTTACTCATTCTACGATAATGCTCGTTCAATCGAGTTTTAAGCATGCGGTTAGTTTGACCGACGTACTGCATATTACAGTTTGCAGCACGTCAAGTAATTAGATAAATTAAATCTGTAGACTGTCATGTCAAATCAGACATGTTAACTACAGAGAAGCGTCTACCGTTTACAGATGAAGTAACGATAGACGCAGTGCTTAAATGCGAACAACATCTGCACCTCTTGGCATTGCACTTAGAAATACTAGGATACATTCCACTTCTTTTCCACGGATTAGTATATTTTCGAAGGATGGGTGATTTGAGAGGAGATAGTCTTATACGAAGACTACTCCCAAAAACATTGGTATTGCCTGCTCCTTTGAGATTAACTGAAGTTACAGAAGACAAATTTAAGGGTCTAACCAATACCGAAGGCAACATAGTATTAAAGTTCTTAATAGAATGGGGAATCCGTACAGAAGAAGCAGAGTGTTTGGCAAACTGTGTCTCGTCTGTGACCCTCAAATATTTTCAAAATTACGCAATGGAATCGATGATCCCCAAGGACAAGAAATATAAACTACACAATATTGAAGGGCAGGGAGATTTTTTACGGCCGCATCACATTCCCTTAACACCAGTTGTTAAGTATGTGTGTATGTGTTCACCAACAACAAAAGATAATGGCCATGACAGTCATGACATCAGCCTATTGATGGTCAGCCTAAAACTAAATGACCTTACGCCTACTATTCTAGACATCAAAGAGAAAGAAATGCCAGGATAAAAAACCTTCACCATAATTTTAATATCATTCTCGGTGTTGTGTGGCACTGATGAGTTAGCAGGCCTTCATGCGGACTGAACAAATTATTTGTGTAAATCGCGACGGAAGTAAGGGCGAGGATTGCAGCTGCGTAAAATCGATTTAAGCCCCACAGTTGATTCGTTTCGCTGACCGTTCCAATGCGGTTCTTCTGACGCAGTTTAATTTCCTTATTTTTTGTCTTTTGAGTGTTTATATCGCTTATATCATTTTGTATTGGACAGCCAATGGGCCATTTCGTCGGAAGTATCTGTCCTTTCGGCTTTCCTATTCATGTTTCCATTCTTTAACTTTGGTGTCACGGATGGGAGCTGTGTGTTAATTGGTAAATTGTATGGTAATTGTATGGATTCCTGATCATTGCCTTCACTTCTATTTTGTAATAATTTCAGTTCGCGATTTCGTAAAATCATAAATTTTATACGACATTCTGCATGCATGGTAATTAGCCCAATCACGAGTGACAACTTTGCTTCTCTCTTTAATTGCACGCCAGTGGGTCTGACCTCAGATGACGTTTTCTTTGCTCGAGCATTTCATTGGTTTGTTTCCGTCGAGTTTTCTCCGTTGTTTCATCTCTATGTTTGTTTGATTTTTGTGTTATCTGAGATGTTGCACTGATGAGTTAGGAAGCCTTCATGTGGACTGAACAAATTATTTGTCTAAATCGCGGTGGAATCAAGGGCGAGGATTGCGGCCGCGAAAATCGATCTAAGCCCTACAGTGGATTTTTTTCACTGACCGTTGCAAGGCGGTTCTTCTGTCGCGCTTTATTTTTGTTATGGTTTGTCTTTGAGTGTGCGTATCGCTTATATCATTTTGTTTTGAACAGCAAAATTATTGGCTATTTTATAGGAAAGTAACTGTCCTTTTTTCTTTCCGCTTTTGATGTTTCCACTAGGTTCTAGTTAGTTCATGTTTTTGTTTCTTTCCTTTTAGAGTCTATGATGGAAGGTATGGGTTGATTGTATCGATTGCTGATCATAGCCTTCACTTCGATTTTAATCTGATAACGTTATAATATTATTACTTTTACCGGAATATATATAGGTATATGTGCACCAAAAAGACAAGCTAATGACCATAAAAATAACGTTATCTGTCTATTGACGGTTAGCAGTAGAACTGAATTTTCTTACACCTCCAATTGTAAGCAGCCAATTGAAAGAAACACTAGCATGAAATCACTTCACCATTATTCAAACACCATAAACGGAAAGCCCCAACGACAGTTTACTTAGCACTAAATGGCCAAAACTGTTATCCAATATATATAAGCAGCACACATTAAGAAAACACGCCTATATGAATATATTGTAATTTGTACCGCCGAAAAAATGAATATTTAAGATAAGAAATTGAATTGTGATATTGTTCTTATTTCTGCTCAAAATATATATTGTGGGTATATAGTATCTAACGAGTACCAAAAATCTTACCCACAATCTATATTTTAGAGCAGATATAAAAAAAAGATATTGTTTACTATCAAGTGGGTCAGAATAATATAGGCGCGTGTTCGTGATGTACATGCAAAGACGATCTATTTTTTCGTGATGTACATGCAAAGACGATCTATTTTTTCGTGATGTACATGCAAAGACGATCTTTTTTTTCGTGATGTACATGCAAAGACGATCTATATTTTCGTGATGTACATGCTAAGACGATCTATGTTTTCGTGATGTACATGCAAAGACGATCTATTTTTTCGTGATGTACATGCAAAGACTATCTATACATCAGAAGAACAGCCTTGGAAAGGACATAGTAATTACTATGGGCCTCAAGCGATTTTCACGTGTTCAAATGCTCGGGCTTAGTTCTTTAAATATCAATACATATTTTATTGTCCGCGTGATGGGTTTCTATTTCACCAGTTCAATATCTCCAAAAATATAACATTAAAATTCAGTCGGCATTATACCTCCTAAACTTTAAGTTACGTTCGTTACAAGGTATGTATTCAAAATCAATTTTTGGTTCAAATAGTGTATGTTTTAATTGTGTCGACATTTTGTAAAACTAAATACGATATGATTTTAAAAATGTTAATTATGTGCTTGCTAATTTAATGAAACTTAATCTGATAATGAATAGTAAAATTAATCGCTCCGTTGGTAATGATCGGATAACGATGGGTCTGGTCCATGAAAGAAATAGTGTCTGCCCATTTTTTCTGTTAGCGCCCAGGACCACAATTAAGGTACAAATTATTTTGCCGATAGAACGGAAACATATGGTGTAAAAAGTGATACAATGCATGTCTTGCTTTAGGCACAAGCCAATATATTAATATTAACGTATTGCAATGTTACAGGGAAGAAGTCAGCTAGATTCGTTCATCAGTCATATGCTCATGTTTTAGATATGATTATAGATAGAATTACTTTCCAAACATGCTAAAATTTATCCTTAGTATTGCTTTAGTGTGCGCAATGCTTGACCGGGCTAGCTCTACATGTCTGGGCTGTAAGGAGGTGCTACCCCAGAACGGTCAATGGGAAGATAGAATCCAAGAGGCAGCGGACTTCGCAGTTCAATACATGGGTAAAGGGCACCTGCTGGAGAAGATTGTGGAAGCGAAAACGCAGGTATCACAAGGCTTAGACATTAAGCATGAACACTTTTACAGCGTAAAAGCAGTAACAAAAGGAAAAACACATACAAGCTGAAAAAACCTAAAAAAAAAAAAAAAAAAAAAAAAAAAAATAATCAGTTTCAGGCCATTCTCCGCGACATAGCGCATAAATACAAGCTCAAGCTCATACACGCCTCTAACTGTACAAAACACATTAAATTCGGCAGAACAAGCAAACAGAGAACAAAAAGATCTTCACCGCACGCTACATACCGCTATACTATTACTGGGCCGAATACGGTCGGCAGAACAAGCAAACAGATAACAAAAAGATCTTCACCGCACACTACATACCGCTATTCTATTACTGAACCGGCCAACAGTGCATGAAAAACTCAAAAGGGTCAGGCCTCATATACTTTTACGGTTCCACTGTAAAGGGTTACTGAGAATTAGAATTGAATTTTATGCAATGTTGGTTGGTGCCTGATGGTCTGTCTTCTGGTCGGACCGATCCGAGTCTAACTGTTGGTTATCTTTAGCTCCAGCATTTCAGTTGTTTCTTGCTGTCGAGTCCTAACCGTTGTTTCACCTCTGTGGTTGTTTGATTATTTTCTTCTCGGAGATGTTCCACTGATGAGATTGGAGGCCTTCATGTGGACTAAACAAATTATTAGTCTCAATCGCGACGGAAGTAAGGCCGCGTAAAATCAATGTAAGCCCCCCCCACACACACACACACACACATACCAGCGAAAATCGTTTCACTGCCCGTTCCAACGCGGTTCTTCTGTCGCGGTTTATTTTTGTAATGCTTTTGTTTGAGTGTTGGTGTATCGCTGATATATTTGTGTTTTGGATACCAAATTAGCCATTTTGTGGGAAAGTAACTGTCTTTTGGGCTCTCCGCTATTGATGTTTCCATTATGGTCAAGTTATTTCATGTTTGTGTTTCTTTGTCTTTGGTGTGTCTGATGGGAGTTGTGGGTCAATTATATAGATTCCTGATTATTGCCTTCGCTTCTGTTTTGGTATATACTAAAACGAGAAAACCCTATACAACAAATGCAAAAATCATGTAAGCATATTCATTCCACGCTAAGAGCGGTGCGAGACGTACCGGCCATGCATATAACCCCCATCGGTTTCATTGGCGGCAGGGCTTGAGATGTCATTTCATCTCACTGTCGGGTAAAAGTCCCACAAAATTGAAAGCAACGTCTCCAAAAAGACCTTTACAGTATTAACGGGGACGTTAAACCTTAAATTAAACAAACAAATCATACTTTCGAAAATGAAACATTGATTTCACACACCGTCAGAGACTTTGCATTATGATCGCAACATTTTCCTGTGGAGCCACTCACATCAAAGCTGTGAACCAAACTTGACTACTGCTGACATCCCAATATTTTTCAGAATATTCATATCGGACGGCCGCACATGGAGATCATGCACGCACATGCTAGCAAGATAAAATCTAACTATACATACGGGCTAAAATTATTTTCATGCAGCAAAATTAAGCAGACGAAAAAAAGTGTTTCCCTTGAAGAAGCCTGGTCAAAATGCAATGGAACCCAAGTTATATCTTGTCAGTGCCATATCACTGCGAATAACATATTTTACGCGCGAGAATATAACGGCATTATCTCTCGGCTGGAGACTTGTGACAGAATACATGTAAAATGGACATATGGTCGCCTTCTGTGGGAAGAACCGCCTTGGAATGGTCAGTGAAACGAATTAAACTGGGGGATTAAATCCATTTTACGCAGCTGCAATCCTCGTCCTTACTACCGCCACAATTTAGACAAATAAGTTGTTCAGTTCAATTCGCATTACTCCTAACTCAACAGTGCAACATCTCCGAGAACACAAAAATCAAACAACCATAGAGATGAAACAACGGTGAGTACTCGACAGCACGAACCCACTGAAATGCCGGAGCAAAAGAAAGTCAACAGCTAGACTCCGATGGGCCCAACCAGAGACTGAGCAACAGGTCACAACTACTATTACATAAAATTAATTTCTCTTTAATAAGTAAGATGAAGAAAAGAATTGGTCAGGAATCGATAAAAATTACCCCGCACCTCTCATCATAGACACCAAACGGAAGGAAACACACAAACGAAATAACCAAAATAAGGTGAATGCAATGGCCAGGAATCGATTCAATTGCCTCACACCACGCATTAGAGACACCAAGGGGAAAGAAACACAAACATGAAGTAACGAAGCCCTAATGAAAACATCACCAGCGGATAGCCGAAAGGACGGACAGTTACTTTTTCACAAAATGGACAAACGGCTGTCAAAAATAAAATTACATGAGAAGTACATACATGCAAAGACAAACTGTAACAAAGTATAAACCACGACAGAAGAACAACATTTGAGCGGTCAACAAAAATTATTTCACTTGCGGGCGGGGGCGGCTTAAATGGTCATAATCCACAATATTGCTTCTTTCGTGGCTTAGATAAATATTTTCTTCATTCCAAATCATGCTGTTTTTGTTTACCTCGATTTGGAATATTCTATACACATGATAATTTCTTTATCGTGTTATTTCTATTTTACAGTAATTAAAACATGATTTTTTTCAGGCTCATCTATTTTATAGCAACCCTCCGGTAAGACTAAATTATGCTTGCTTTTTTGTTTTATGTGTTGTTACTTATTTAGTTGGTGTAAACACTATTTATTAACTTCTTTTGAATTACAAGAATACAATTACACGTTGTATGAAAAAAAAGTTCCACAGGATTTGAAAACAAGCATAAATATTTAGTTATTGGTATACTGTAAAACCTCACAATCCCTCTTCATGTTAGAGTTTACCCATATTCAGATACAATTTTGGAAACAGAAACAGATGTGCAGTAATGTATCTGTCTGATCCTACAATGTTTGAGATTTCAAATATGTATATCTGCTTTTGATATGATGTATGGCTTGGCGGCGAGCCACTGCCAGTGTGAGTTCGAATCCTGCCACAACCAAGGTTGTGAGTGAGTGAGTGTTTGATTTTTGCGTCCCAGCAACAGCGAAGTTCATACGGAGACGAGACCTCGGTTTAAAGACTCATCCGAAAGTCTGGAGAAGTCCGGGAGCCATCCTGCGACCCCTGGTTTACAAGGCAAGTAGCGTAACCACTACACCAAGGAGGCTTCTACAGCCAAGTTTGTACTTTCTTATTTCTTCACTTTATGTTTTTTTTCGGAAGTACTAGTATCAGATATGATCCGGGCCGGATTTTTGTTGAGGTTTGATATGTCTAAATTAAAAATATGATAATTGCAAACATTGATATCCATAGGATTCAGTCATTCATCATATAATAAAAATCAAAAATGAGTTCCTTTAAGAGCAATGAAAACATTCATAAGAAAGAAGATGGGCCATACTACGTAGTTTCGGCTAATAAAGCCTCATCAGTGACCCTGTAGTGATCCGGCAAAGAAAGCCAGAGGAAACATACTGCAATTTTGCGAATTTCGAATAGGCAGTCGGTACAAAGTAGAAGTAAAACAAAGATCAGGAATTGATACAATTAACTTACTCCACCCATAAAAGACACCAAAGGGAAAGAAATACAAACATTAAGCGACCAGACCATAATGGTAACCTAAACAAAGGAAGGCCATAAGGACAGTTACTTTCCCACAAAATGGCCATATGGCCATCCGAAACCAAAAGACACAAGTGAAACACACAGTAAGTAACAAACAACAACATAAATAAATCGCCATAGAAGAGCCGCCTTGGAACGGTCAGTGGAAGATTTCCACTGGGGGGCTTAAATCGATTTTACGTGGCCACAATCCTCGCCCTTACTTCCGTCGCGATTTAGATAAATAATTTGTTCAGTCCGCATGAAGGCCTCCTAACTCATCAGTGCAACATCTCCGTGAACACAAAAATCAACGAACCACAGAGGTGAGACAACGGTGAGGACTCGACAGCAAGAAGCCTCTGAAATGCTGGAGCAAAAGAAAACCAACAGTTAGACTCCGATGAGCCCGACCAGAGACAAAGCAGTTCTCCTTGTATTCTTGTACCAAAACCTGATGGGACATATCGTATGTGTACAGATTTTAGGAAAGTTAATTTCTTAAGTAAAACAGATAGCTTTCCTATTCCAAGAATGGATGACTGCATTGATAACATCGGGAATGCCAAATACATAACGAAATTCGACCTTCTGAAAGGATTTTGGCAAATGCAACTTACAGATAGAGCAAAGGAGGTTTTGGCATTCACAACACCAGACGGATAATTTAACTATAAAGTCATGCCATTGTGAACGAAAAACTCTCCGGCAACATTTCAGCGCTTAATAAACATGGTAATTGCGGGGCTGGAAGGCTGCAGTGCTTATATCGATGATGCTATCATATACAACGACCAGTGGAATCAACATCTTGGGACTATTCGAGCATTCTTTGATAGACTGAGTAATGCCAAATTGACAATCAATCTTGCTAAAAGTGAATTCTGCCATGCAAAGTAGAAGTAAAACAAAGATCAGGAATTGATACAATTAACTTACTCCACCCATAAAAGACACCAAAGGGAAAGAAATACAAACATTAAGCGACCAGACCATAATGGTAACCTAAACAAAGGAAGGCCATAAGGACAGTTACTTTCCCACAAAATGGCCATATGGCCATCCGAAACCAAAAGACACAAGTGAAACACACAGTAAGTAACAAACAACAACATAAATAAATCGCCACAGAAGAGCCGCCTTGGAACGGTCAGTGGAAGATTTCCACTGGGGGGCTTAAATCGATTTTACGTGGCCACAATCCTCGCCCTTACTTCCGTCGCGATTTAGACAAATAATTTGTTCAGTCCGCATGAAGGCCTCCTAACTCATCAGTGCAACATCTCCGTGAACACAAAAACTGATATAAATCAAAATAGGGTCCAAATAATTAAAAACCTGTCTAGAATATGAGTTTAAACCAATAATTTATTTCTGATTTCTCAGAATATTCACGCTGATCTCAAAGGACCAAAAGTAAAATATAAACTGCACTATGGTTGATGTACGGGGAGACGTTTTACGGCCGCCACACGGCACAACACCAGCAGTGAAGGCAAATAAAAATCAAAAATGAGTTCCTTTAAGAGCAATGAAAACATTCATAAGAAAGAAGATGGGTCATACTACGTTAGTGCAAACGCACAATGGTATCTAGTAATTTAAAAAGAAAGACAACCAGGAACTAAGACAATCAGATCCCAAATATTCCCATATCACTAGGTAATGAAGTCGAAAAATTGAGTCACGATATAATGTATAGTTACTCTATCTATACAGAAAAAAAATGGCTCCTGTATGGCTAGGCGCGGAAGCCAATGCTCGCGTGAATTCGAATTCTTCCACAGCTCAGTTTGTTCTATCTTATTTCTTCATTTATGCATGTGATATATAGTTTTGTAAGTGCGCAAAGCTTTGAAAATGATGCCATTGCGTGTGCCCGTTGTAGGTGATCTGTCAGCTTTATCTCTTTTTTTGTATTTTTTTTTCTATGTTTCATCCATATTTGCTCTGGATACCAAAAATGGGATAATGGTTAATAGTATAGTGTCGAAAAAAGACTCTGCTGGTAGGTTTTGTGTTCAGCAGGATACGGATAAAATAAGATGTTATTCATCGTGTAAGATGTACTGTGCATTATTAATCATACTAATGTACTAGCTTTTTGTGGTATATGTGTATATTTATTTCTTCTAGAAAGTTCTCAATTAAGGTTTATTTATTAATGTAATTAGCCAGTAAGTTAGTTAGTTAGTTAATAAGTTAGTGGGTAAGTTAGTTGGTAATTTAGTTTGTAAGTTAGCGAATTCGTTAGTAAGTAAGTTAGTTGGTTAGTTAAAGAGTTAGTTAGTTTAGTTAGTTACTTAGTTAGTAAATTATTAATTAGTTAGCAAATAAGTGAGTTACTTAGTTAAGTCGTAAGTTATATATTAATTTATAAGCCAAATTCGTTAGTTAGTAATTTATTTATTTTTTATAATTGGTTTCATTTCATAATTTTTTATTTATTTTGTATAATTGGTTTATTTCATTGTTTTGACATTGTGGTTAACTATGTTTTATAATTTACGGCCTTTTGGTTGGCGGTTATGTGAATATTAATGAATATCACATTTACCATTACTTAATTTGTTGTGTTTGCATGACATGAGATTACCGCCCATCAACACTATTGAGGACATTTTAGAGACCCTGCTTCCAATTTTATGGGACTTTTAGCCGACGTTGAGATGGAATAACCTCTATAACCCTGCCGCCGAATGAAACAAAAATACTTCTTTACGTTGGACGGACAGACTCACATCACTTTGCCTAGGCAGGCTTAGGAAGATATCTGTTTTGGTCGATTAAAAATTCGAATGAGGTTTTAATCCCGGTTGGAAACTGTGCTTCCCTCTTTAATTGCACTCCGGTGGGTCAGGCCTCAGATTCTATGACGATTCCAACGTAAAGGCTTATTGAGAATTAGAGAGATCTAATCCAAGGTAATGTTTGTTGGTGCCTGATGCTCTGTCTCTGGTCGGGCCCATCGGAGTCTAACTGTTGGTTTTCTTTTGCTCCAGCATTTCAGTGGTTTCTTGCTGTCGAGTCCACACCGTTATCTCACCTCTGTGGTTCTTATAATTATTTGTGTTCACGGAGATGTTGCACTGATGAGTTAGGAGGCCTTCATGCGGACTGAACAAATTATTTGTCAAAATCGCGACGGAAGTAAGGGCGAGGATTGTGGCCACGTAAAATCGATTTAAGCCCCCAGTGGAAATCTTTCCACTGACCGTTCCAAGGCGGTTCTTCTGTGGCTATTTATTTATGTTGTTGTTTGTTACTTACTGTGTGTATCACTTGTGTCTTTTTATTTTGGATGGCCATATGGCCATTTTGTGGGAAAGTAACTGTCCTTATTGCCTTCCTTTGTTTAGGTTTCCATTATGGTCTGGTCGCTTAATGTTTGTGTTTCTTTTCCTTTGGTGTCTTTGATGGGTGGAGTAAGTTAATTGTATCGATTCCTGATCTTTGTTTTACTTCTACCTTCAAATAAATTTAAATCCAGAGTTTTCGTCCTTCAAGTCTGTCTACTTACGATTCCTTCAAGTCTGTCTACTTACGATTTTTCCACTCTTTACACTACACTTCCTCATAATCTTTTAAAAGAAAAACTTAATGATTTAATTGAATGGGCTTTTCACGGAGAAGATTCTATCTATCTTGCATGTAATGTTAGAAATGCATTTTTCACTTCTAAAGAGCATAAGAATTATACACTTTGTTCATGTCAGAAAGTGTGTGATGCTGTCACCTTTCTACTTGACAATATTTATATTAGATTCGGTACTAAGTTTTTTAGACAAATTGTGGGTATTCAGATGGGTACGAATTGCGCACCTCTTGTGGCTGATCGGTTTTTGTATTGTTATGAAAGAGACTTCATGTTGTCGCTTTACATTGATAACCAATCTGAAATTATTGAAGCTTTCAGTTCTACTTCTAAATATTTAGATGATTTATTAAATATTGACAATACTTACTTTGATGGTTTGATCAGTCAGATTTATCCCCTAGAACTTCAATTAAACAAGGCAAATTCCTCTGATACCGAGGTCCCCTTTTTGGATTTATATTTATCTATTGTAGATGGCTTTGTTTCTTGCAAAATTTATGATAAACGTGAATTTGATTTCGAGATTGTAAATTTTCCTTTTTTTGGACGGTGATGTTCCTCGTGCGACATCGTACGGGGTTTATATTTCGCAGTTAATTCGATTCGCTAGAGTGTCTAGTCATGTATCCGACTTCAACACTCGTAATAAATTATTAACCGCTAAACTTCTTAATCAGGGGTATCGGTATCATAAACTACGTAAAGCCTTTTCTAAGCTTTATAGACGTCATTCTGATTTGGTTTCAAAATTCAATGTTGGACTTAAAACACTTCTGTAACATGGCCTATCGGAACCCAAATTCTATGGTGACTTAGTACATAAATTTAGAAAAATGCATGCCTGTAATGACTTTAGTACCCGATTTCATAAAATCGTTCGTCGATATATAAAGATTGGGTACAACATTAATGTTATAAAATAGACTGCATGCATGGTGGTTAACCCAATCACGGTTGGCAACTTTGCTTCCTTCTTTGATTGCAAACCGGTGAGTCGGGCTTAAGATTATATGACGGTTCCAGCGTAAAAGCATAAATGGAATTTTATTTTATTTTAGTATTCTTTATGTTGGTTGGCGCCTGATGCTCCGGCTTTGGTCTGGCCCCTCGGAGTCTAACTGTTGGTTTTCTTTTGCTCCAGCAATTCTGTTGTTGTATGCTGTCGAGTCCTCAATCTTGTTTCATCTCTGTAGTTTTTTGATTTGTATGTTCTCGGAGATGTTACACTGATGAGTTAGGAAGCCCCCCCCCCCCCCAAGTGGAATTCTTTCCACTGACCGTTCCAAGGCGGTTCTTCTGTGGCGGTTTACTTATATTGTTGTTTGTTACTTACTGTATGTATCACTTGTGTCTTTTTATTTTGGATAGCCATTTGGCCATTTTGTGGGAAAATAACTGTCCTTTTGGCCTTCCGTTGTTTAGGTTTACATTATGGTCAGGTCCCTTCATGTTTGTTTTTCTTTCCCTTTGGTGTCTTTGATGGGTGGAGTAAGGTAATTGTATCGATTCCTTTTCTTTGTTTTACTTCTACTTAGTCCTTCTTAGCGGTTTACCAGTACTCGGCTGTGGTCAGTTTCATCACTGCATGGAAACAAGGAAGCACAATGCAGCCCAATCTATTTATCAAAACGTCGAAAGGCGGGGCGTACTTAATTTGTAGATTAACTCAATTGATATGCTATGGGTTATGTTAGAGTCAACTGATTGTTTCACCATGCATTCTTTATGCACGATGTCTTGTTCTTTCTAGAACTTTTGAATCTTAGAATTCATGTTTTACATTATTTTGAAAATAAGATAAGAGCAAATTTAAGCATTCATTAAAAAACTATTAGTTATTTTTCTCGCCCAGTTATGAAAATGAAACATTAACTAAATGAATTACAGAAATAATAATAGACAAATTTTAATGATCAGTTCAAATGGTCAATTATGAGACGATATAACATTACCAAAAAGTATAGATCGTGTTTGCTTGTTTTGTGTGTGTCTTGGTGGTGGGGGCTGGGGCATGGGATCTTACGGTCTCGTATGTAAAACTATTTTGAATTCTGATTGGTTGAAAATTAATTACTCATTATAAAAACAATTTCAAGCGTTTTATTTTCAGAGTCTTAATCTCATCGACTGTGCTGAATGGTGGCTCTATGAAGAATTTGTCTTTTCCCGCCTACCCAAACTTTATTTATCTATCTTTGCTTTTTTTCTGTAGATTTATATTTTTTATATCATGTAACAGGTGTCGCTTATTTAATAGTTCATATTCTTAATAACAAGTCTTTCTGATACTATTTTATTGATCATTACTTAATTTGTAAATAAACTTTTAATATACGTAAAACGTTATTTTAGAAAATCAAACATTTTCATCATGTACTCTTTATGCACGATAAATTGTTTTTTTGTAGACCTTGTGAATGTTAGTATAAATGTTTCAAATTGTTTTGAAGGTAAGTTAAAATCAATTTAAATATTCATTTTAAAAATTCTTAATTCTTCTTCTTATCCAGCTATGAAACTAAAATATGAACTAAATGAAATAAAGAAAAAATAATTTGACCTAATTGGTCGAAAAGCAGTCCAGCACTGGTGACCCAGAAACATGTTGAGCCTGGACCCATCAGTTCCAATGATTAACATGCGCGCCCAGTGAAGACTCAGATCAACCTGCACATCTGCGAAGTCTGATCAGAGTCTTCGTTATGCGCTCATAGGATAGCTAAGGGCCCAGTGCTCCTTCGTTCAACAAGAGAAGTCTCTGGCTAGCCTATATAGACGGACAGGCTGATCTGATTCTTTATTGTAAATTGCAGGAAATGCTGTTCCCCTGCTAATATTTGTGCGTAATCTTTGTTTCCAAAGGCAATTTTATAGTTGTGTCCCATGTTTAGGACAAATTAAAAAAATAATGAGAAAACTAAAGAATCTAAAGAAAAGGCACTGAATACGTGGACGTACAATAATACAAGCCTCTGTATCTATACGTGCTTTAAGGAACAGAAAAGATGTCCAATGGCTGTTTTTGGAAGGAAACAAAACAACACATTATAGATAAAACTGTGATTCTCAGCAAGACTGAATTTAATAAGGTCCACTTCATGGTAACTAACTTTCTACCATGCATATGTAAAGCAGCAACAAGCGTGAAGATGTTTTATCGTCTCCAAACAATGAAGATTCAGATCAGATTGTGCATCCCTGCATTCTGATGGAAGCACAATCTGATCCGTCTTCTCTGAGCGCTATATGAATTACCATTTCAGCAAACTTTTCCATGTAGTCAGAAAATGTTGTATGCTGACTAAGTTTATGCTTATACTTATTTTATATTTTACTCAGCGGATATGCTTGAACCCATGTATGTTTAACAGCGTTCTTTTGAAAATAATCATCTCCTTCAACACTGAAGATTTTTTAACAAGTTTGTAACCTTATCTCTTTTCAGGTTGTAGCGGGAACGAACATTTTTCTGACGTTGAAGGTCCTTTCTAGCAAGGTACAATTGTCAGTTTAAGATAAAATGTTTATTTCTAATCATCTCGAAGTCCTGCAGCAGCTATAATCATGCAATATATTATATTGCAATGCCAGTTTCACGGCTACTCGACTTGGCAAGTCTTTACTTATGGCAAACAGTACCGAGTCAGTTGAGAATTTGAATAAATTACGAATCACCAATTCATCTGTATTATAAAACTTCAAGAACCCAACACAGCCCTACCTCACCACAACAAAATAGGTTGGAGTAAAGGAAACTCGTTTAAAGACTTTTGTGACCATCATGTAATGATCTATCATTTTAAGTTCAAAGAACTTTATACCGGCCCCGATAGCTCAGTTGGTAGAGTGTCCGCTCCGGGGAACGGGAGGTCTTGGGTTCGATCCCGGGCCGCGACATACCAAAGTCGTTAAAAATGGTACTAGCTGCTCCTCGTTTGGCACTCAGATTTACGGGGTAGAGCTAGGACTGGTCGATCCAGTGTCAGGATAATGTGACTGGGTGTGGTATCATGTAATGTGTCTGGGACATGATACTTCAGTGAGGCAGCACTATAAACGTGAGCATTGAGCTCCCTGTCGCAACCAGACACCGTCGTGATATGACTGAAAAATTGTTGAAAGCGACGTTAAACCCGAATTCACACACACACACACACACACACACACACACACACACACACACACACACAAAGAACTTTATTTAGGTCTTGATATTGATACTCAATACACAAATCATTAAGAAATGAAGCTGTTAAAAAGGCGACCAAAACGAACCCGAACCGGTGACCCCTTGCTTACAAGGCATGTGCTCTACCGACTGAGCTACCCGGGCGCTGATAACATTTTTCAACTTCGAAGGCTTTTATTGGACATATTTCAAACTTAGTCAATAAACAGCACTGTTGATAAAGTACGGAGAAACGTTTTACAGACTCCAAAACAGCACTGTTGCAAATAAATAGATAAATCTTTAAGAAATGAAGCTGAAAAACCCTGATGCCTGAAGTTGTAAAAGCTCCGTGTAATGCTTTCCTGCTGCTGATCATATAATTACTGGAAATTTAAAAATTATACCTGATTTTAGGAGACGAAATATAATTTCAAAAGGACTGAAATTTCGGTTTCCTTCTAAAATTGATTTCAATAAATGCAGAGAAGAAATCGATGCTGCCTTGAATAAATTTGGTAATGGACGATGTAAACCGATGTATGTCGAGCATAAATCCTTAAAAAATGGAAATTTAGCATTCTGAAACTAGTAAAAAAAAACGCACTACTTTCTGCCCTCAAAATACTAACTTATTACCTCATAAACCAAAGACGTCTTTACGTTACCTTAAACTAGGTATTCAAGAATTTTATGAGTCTGTTTTTGCTAATGCAGATAAGGTCGCTAACAATGTCGTCGTTGTTTGACGGCTCTTCTATGATAGCACTCTTCTGCAAGAGCTTGGTGGTACTAAGGCCTATGAACTATAGCCTTTGGCTATAGAGAGGGCTGTAGTTGATAACCGTTTATGTCCTTAAGCCACAAAGTCTGCAGCATGAGTTACATAAGAAAAAGACATGCTCTGTCTCTGTTTGGGCGCATCAGAGTCTAGCTGTTGGTATTATTTTGCTCCAGCATTTCAATGGTTTCTTGTTGTCGAGTCGTCACCATTTTTCATCCCTGTAGTTGTTTGAATTTTCTGTTCACGGAGGTGTTGCACTGATGAGTAAGGAGGCCTTCTTGCGGACTGAACAAATTATTTGTCTTCATCGTGACGGAGTAAGGGCGAGGATTGTGGCCGCGTAAAATCGATTAAAGCCCCCACACCCCTAATTTTTATGTTTTAGATAGTCAATTGACAATTTTGTGGGAAACTGACTGTCTGTTTTGGTCTATAAAAATTCTAATGGGGTTTTATGCGGACTGAACAAATTATTTGTCTAAATCGCGACAGAAGTAAGGGCGAGGATTGTGGCTACGTAAAATCGATTTAAGCCCCCCCCCCCCCCCCCCCCAGTGGAAATCTTCCACTGACCGTTACAAGGCGGCTCTTCTGTGGCGATTTATTTATGTTGTTGTTTGTTGCTTACTGTGTTATCACTTGTGTCTTTTAATTTTGGATGGCCATATGGCCATTTTGTGGGAAAGTAACTGTCCTTATGGCCTTCCTTTGTTTAGGTCTCCATTATGGTCTGGTCCCTTTAATGTTTGTATTTCTTTCCCTTTGGTATCTTTTATGGGTGGAGTAAGTTAATTGTATCAATTCCTGATCTTTGTTGTACTTCTCCTTTTTAAATAAATTGAAATCCAGATGTTTTCGTGCTTGAGGCTGTCTACTTAAGTCGATTTAACGTGGCACGCTTTACACTACACGTCCATATAATCTTATAAAAGACAAACTTAATGATTTAATTAAAGGGACATAGTATAAAGAGGATTCCCGCGGTCTTGCTTGTAATGTTCGAAATGCTTCTTTCACTTTTGTAGAACAAAAAGTATGCATTACGGTCATGCCGGAAAATGGATGAAACTCTCACATTTATACTTGTCAATATTTACATAAGATTTTCTTGTGCGTATTTCGATGGGTACGAATCGCTCACATCCTTGTGACTTATCTTTTTCATGAAAGAGACTTAAACGCCAGACTACATGCAAGGTAATTGACCCAGTCACGGTTGATAACCTTGCTTCCCGCTTTAATTGCACGCCTGTGGATCAGGCCTCAGATTCTATGACGGTTCCAGCGTAATGGCTTACTTGAAATTAAAATTCAATTTGATGTAATGTAAGTTGGCACCTGATGCTCTGTCACTGGACGGGCCCATCGTAGTCTAACCGTTGGTTTTCTTTTGCTCCAGCGTTTCAATTTGTTACTTGCTGTCGAGTCGTCGTTGTTTCATCTCTGTGGTGGTTTGATTTTTGTGTTCTCGGAAGTGTTGCACTTATGAGATAGGAAACCATCAATGTAAGAAATATTTTTTTCACTTCTGAAGAGCATAATATTATACTTTATGGTCATGTTAGAACGAAAGTGAAGCTCTCACCTTTCTACTTGACAAAATTTAGATAAGAGTTGGTGCTACGTTATTTATACAATTTTGGGTATTCGGATGGGCAAAATTGCGTACCCTTTTGGCTTATCTGTTCTTGTTTTGTTTCGAAAGAGATTTCGTGTATACTTTCCTTCCAAAGACTATACCTATTCCTATTGCAGTTACCTTCACAGCAGCTTGTGTGGAGTCGTAAAATATCTCCCCGTACGCCTTCATAGGGCAGATTATATTTTCAGGTCATTTGGGATCATTTAGTTCAATCGGAATCATTTTGAAAAAAGAGTTATGCTTAAGCCGGTGTTTGAGGCCATGGCCGGTGTTGCACATTTCAGTACTGGTCATGAACTGACTAAATAAAACTGAGTCTGCTATTTTCGTTTATTTGCTATGTCCGTTGCTTCCAACTATTCAGAACGTATTCAGGATGTCCCTTTCCGTTGAAAACCAACCTTAAATCGTATACGCCTTTTGCTCGACTTCTAGATGTTTGGATGATTTATAAGATATTGAAAATACCTATTTAGATGGTTTGATCAGTCAAATTTATCCCCCCTACCAGAACTTCAGTTAAATAAAGGAAATTATTCTGATACCGAGGCCTCGTTTTTTTTTTATTTACACCTATCTATTGTAGAAGGGTTTCATGCGGCCTCTATGCGGAAGGAGAGGATTGTGGCCACGTAACATCGATATAAGCCCCCAGTGAAATTCGTTTCACTGACCGTTCCAAGGTGGTTCTACTGTCGCGGTTTTTTTTTGGTTTGCCTTTGAGTGTGTGTATCGCTTGTACTTTTTTCTTTTGGATAGTCAATTGGCCGTTTTGTGGGAAAGTAACTGTCATTTTGGCTTTCCGTTATTAATGTTTCCATTACGGTCTAGTTGTTCCATGTTTGTGTTTCTTTACCGTTTGGTGTCTCTAATGTGAGTTGTGGGTTAACTTTATCTATTCCTGATCATTGCTATTACAATTCTTTTACTTATCAACCGTGAATGAGCAAACTGCCATACATGCTGTCTTTCTTATAAAACAATGATTAAATTAGCATTTTCCCGACATACATTTTCATTCCAGCTACAGTCGCCAACAGCTGCCGTCCACATCTTTACCGTTCTCACAAACGATCTAGCTCAGAAGACGGAAAAGCCTATACATATCAAAATAATAAATAATCCCGGGGCGGAATGCAAACATATCAAATGCAAATCATAAATTATGTGGCGATGGTCCACAGTAAAGTATTTCATCTAGATGAGTGAACACATGCTTAGGGGATGTAAATATTAGTTAGCAAGTGTTGACCAATAACTTTAGTAGCTAGTTTCAGATTCGATGATAATAAAATAAAAACAACAGAAAGTAACAACACATGTCTTTCTTGCAAAACAAAATGAATACATTCCATTTAAACATGATGTAGTGGTGTGAGAAGTTCCCATGTCACTACACGGCTGCCGGAAGAAAGTCTAAATAAATAAATTAAAAATCAAGGGTGAGCCAAAATTAAAAGACGTAGCCAAAACTATACAAAGAGAGATGTTGAACAAACAAAAAAAAAAAAAAAAACAATAACATACTGAAAAAGTATGTCACCTCTTCACCAAAAGGGTGATTAAACTAATAAGAAAGCAATCAGCAGCAAATGCCAAATAAAGTACAATTTGTAGAATTGTTTTGGTTTAAAACACAACAAAGTGACAACGCAAAATCAACACCGGAATCAATGTCTTAAAACGGTTGGTAGCAGAGGCTACTGGAAGACTTAAAAGTATTTTATTGCCGGCAAATCTTCAATCTAGGTTCTTGTGTAATTTGTCACACTTGGGTTACAACAAACACAATAAAGATTGAAATTAAAAAATAGAAATTTGATAATTGTGTTAGACTCATCATAAATGTGGTATTTGCATGTTGCCATTTCCCTCGTCTTCTTTCAAAAAATGAAATATATCAGTATAAATGCCACGAGAAACAACCCACATTACGAAAATGCTTATAAAGTCACTAACACACGCGAACTATCAACATACATCTGAACACATGAAATTGTTAAGGAAAGTATGCTTTTGGGACGATCGGTAGATATACTTCTATGGTTCTTCAACACAGAGTCTATCAATAGTCAACACTCATCCTCAGTTCCTTCGATTATTCTAACCAATTATGTTACCATAGTAATTTCGTTTTGTTTCATCATTTTGTACCTTGTATTATTCAGGACAATGCGCTACGAACCTGCGGTACGGTAGTCTATGAACATCGTCCGGACAAGACAACAGGTTCTATAACCAGAGAGTTGAATGGTTTGATCTGTTACAGTGGAGATTCTAGAAGGCGTGGCTAGAGCAACCGATACTAAATTATAGTTTGTACTACATAAAATGATTCATAAGTGAACGACAATATCAAATAGAAGACTATTTGTTTTATGATTTCTTTCTTTTAACTACATAACCCCGTTCCGGTAGATCATAAAGAAAGGGTTGCTAACAACAGAAAACATCAAAGAGCACAATAAACAATGATCTCAAGCCACAGAGATCATGTAACTTGACATGAAGTGACACATGAAGTGACACATGAAATAAACCAGCCATGTGCTAACCAACAACTGGTGCCTTCCGGGTTTGACCGGGAAGCAACAAAACTATCTATTAAGGATCTTAACATCCTGCGAGTACAAAATAATCCAAACTCATTTTCATGTAGAAATAGATAAAGACAATTTGATACGAACCATGTTACGAAAGAACATCTAGAAGAGGAGACAGTGTGTAACGGTCGTAACTTCTGTCTTGTTAAAAAAAGATATCGAAAGAACAAAATAAATCTAAATCGCGGCGGAAGTATGGGCGAGGATTGCGGCCAAGTAAAATCGCTTTAAGCCCCCCCCCCCCCCCCCAAGTGGAATTCGTTTCACTCACCTTTCCATGTTGTTTTTTTTTCTGTTGTGGTCTATTTTTTATGGCTTGTCTTTCAGTGTATGCATCGTTTATATTATTTTGCTTTGGTTAGCCAATTGGCCATTTTGTGGGAAAGTCACTATCCATTTGGCTTTCCGCAAGTGATGTTCCATTAGGGTCTAGTTGTTTCGTGTTTGTGTTTCTTTCCCTTGGTGTCTCTGGTGGGAGCTGTGTGTTAACTATATCGATTCCACATCATTGCCTTCACTTCTATGTTACTCAGGAAAAGCTACGAGTTCTGGAAATGACCTCATGCCAACGAAAGAACTGTGAGACAAATCGATTTACAATACAACCAATCATACCAATAACGTAATAAATGGGGTCGAATAACTGTACGCTATAATCGGTAGCGACAAACTATACCTTCAACTGACCTTTAATACGTCTGTTGACCGTTTTTAGACCCGACCTACTTTTAGCTATCTATTTAGCAAGTGTAAACATAATATGCAGTTATTTATATCCGGGAAAACCACGAAACTGTTAGTTTTTATCTTTACTTTATTTATTTGGATACATGTTCAAACAGTTTAGATAGATTCTTTTCTCCAATGGCTTTCTTTGTTTGATTGGCCCATTCTTAATAATTACACACTGCTCCTGTGGGTGCCTCTGAAATAGAATTTAAGGCAATTATCAGGAATCGATACAATTAACCCACAGCTCCCAGCAATGACACCAATGTCCCAGAAACACAAACATGAAATATCTAGACCCCAATGGAAACAACAATAGCGGAAAGCCAAAAGGATAGTTGCTTTCCCATAAAATGGCCAACTGGGCATCCAAAACAAAATAATGTACGTGAAACTCACACTTAAATACAAACCATAACAAAAATCAATCGCGACAGACGAACCGCCTTGGAACGTCAGTGAACGAATTCCACTGGCGTGGGGGATTAAATCGATTTTACGCAGCTGCAATCCTCGCCTTTACTTCCGGCCCGATTTAGACAAATAATTTGTTTAGTCCGCATGAAGGCCTCCTAACTTATCAGTGCACATATCAGAGAACACAAAAAAATCAAACAATCACAGAGATGAAACAACGGTGAGAACTCGATAGCATTTTTTTTTTTTTTTTTTTTTTTTTTTTTTGGTTTGGGTTTTACGGCCCTTTCAAGATTATTTCACTCATATCGAGCCGATCGTTAATCAGAGGTGGGCGAAAACCGGAGTACCCGGAGAAAAACCACCTGACCTTCCGTTGCAGAACTTGGCGTCTCACACGTGGCCCGAGCGAGGCTCGAACCTACGGCGGTGAGAGACCTAATGACTAAGAGTCAGCGCTCTTATCCACTAGGCCACGGAGGCCCGTAGAACTCGATAGCATAAATCCACTGAAATACTGGAGCGAAAGAAAACCAACAGTAAGACTCCGCTGGGCCCGACCAGAAACAAAACATCAGGCACCAACAAACATTACAAAAAATTAAATATCTTTAATTCTCAGTAAGCCTTTACGCTGGAACCGTCATAGAATCTGAGGCCCGACCCACCGGTGGGAAATTAAACCTAGAAAATAATTATCGAAGCTAAAATAAACTATTTTAATGCAGTTTGATACAGAATGTGTGTGTGTGTGTGTGTGTGTGTGTGTGTGTGTGTGTGTGTGTGAATTCGGATTAAACGTCGCTTTCAACAATTTTTCAGTCATATCACGACGGTGTCTGGTTGCGACAGGGAGCTCAGTGCTCACTTTTATAGTGCTGCCTCACTGAAGTATCAGGTCCCAGACACATTGCATGATACCACACCCAGTCACATTATCCTGACACTGGGTCGACCAGTCCTAGCTCTACCTTGTAAATCTGAGTGCAAAGCGAGGAGCAGCTAGTACCATTTCTAACAACTTTGGTATGTCGCGGCCCGGGATCGAGCCCGTGACCTCCCGTTCCCCGGAGCGGACACTTTACCAACTGAGGTTTCGGGGCGGGTTTGATACAGAATGTTAAGTCCGAGAAACCTTTTTTGAGCGACAATGTTGTTTCTGACGTCTGTATGGCGCGCTGACGGCAGATACGTTGCACTTTGACGTCACGTTATGCAACGTGTGCACACAGAAGTATCACTGTCGGCCATCTTTCTCGGTTAAACTTGCTATTTGTTTGCAAAACCCTTTGATTTTGTTCGGATTGCAGTATAAATTTAATACACGATTAGTGTCATTAATAATAAAGTATAATCGGTCCGCTAATCGGACTCACTGAAGCTTGTCCCCCTATAAAACTATCTTAGGCCCACCGGTTGCAGTTTAGTTTTGAGACAAAATCACGTATTTACCTATTACAGATCATCCGGGTTTAAATGTGTGAAGCTCTCACCTTTCTACTTGACAATATTTACATAAGATTTGGTACTAAGTTATTTAGACAATTGTGGGTATTTCGATGGGTACTAATTGCGCACCGCTTGTGGTTGATCTGTTTTTGTTTTGTTATGAGAGAGACTTCATGAAGTCTCCTTCTGCTGAAAACCAGTCTGAAATCATTGAAGCTTTTAGCTCCACTTCTAGATATTTGAATGATTTATTAAATATTGATAATACCTATTTCAATGGTTTGATCAGTTTACATCTGTCTATTGTAGATGGGTTTGTTTTGTGCAAAATTTACGATAAACGCGATGATTTTGATTTTGAGATTCTTAATTTTCCTTTTTTGGATGATAATGTTCCTCATGCGCCATCCTATGGCGTTTATATTTCGCAATTAATTCGATTTGCCAGAGTGTGTAAGCATGTAACTCACTTCAACACTCGTAATAAATTTTAATCAGGGTTATCGGTTCCATAAACTACGCAAAGCCTTTTCAAAATTTATAGACGTCATTCTGATTTAATTTCATATTCAATATCGGTACCATGAACTACGCAAAGCCTTTTAAAAATTTAATAGACGCCATTCCGATTTAATTTCAGAATTCAATCTCTTCTCTGGACTTAAATCTCTTCTGCAACAAGGTCTATCGGAACCCGAAATTTATGGTGACTTAGTATATTAATTCAGAAAAATATATAACCGCAATGACTTCAGCACCCAATTTCGTAAAATCATTCTTCGATATAAAAAGATTGGGTACAACATGGATATTATACGACAGACTGCATGCATGGTAGTTAACCCAATCACGGTTGGCAACTTTGCTTCCCTCTTTAATTGCACGCCGGTGGGTCAGGCCTTAGATTCTATGACGGCTCAAACGTAAAGGCTTATTGAGAATTAGAGAGATCTAATTCAAGGTAATGTTGGTTGGTGCCTGATGCTCTGTCTCTGGTCGGGCCCATCGGAGTCTAACTGTTGGTTTTCTTTTGCTCCAGCATTTAAGTGGTTTCTTGCTGTCGAGTCCTCACCGTTGTCTCACCTCTGTGGTTCTTTGATTTTTGTGTTCACGGAGATGTTGCACTGATGAGTTAGGAGGCCTTCATGCGGACTGAACAAATTATTTGTCTAAATCGCGACGGAAGTATGGGCGAGGAATGTGGCCACGTAAAATCGATTTAAGCCCCCCAGTGGAAATCTTCCACTGACCGTTCCAAGGCGGCATTTCTGTGGCGATTTATTTATGTTGTTGTTTGTTACTTACTGTGTGTATCACTTGTGTCTTTTAATTTTGGATGGCCATATGGCCATTTTGTGGGAAAGTAACTGTCCTTATGGCCTTCCTTTGTTTAGGTTTCCATTATGGTCTGGTCGCTTATTGTTTGTATTTCTTTCCCTTTTGTGTCTTTTATGGGTTGAGTAGGTTAATTGTATCAATCCCTGATCTTTGTTTTACTTCTACTTTAAATCTCTTCTGCAACAAGGTCTATCGGAAATCGAATTTTATGGTGACTTAGTATATAAATTCAGAAAAATAAATAACCGCAATGACTTCAGCGCCAAATTTCGTAAAAACCATTCTTCGATATAAAAAGATTGGGTGCAACATAAATGTAATACGACAGACTGCATGCATGGTAGTTAACCCAATCACGGTTGACAACTTTGCTTCCCTCTTCAATTGCACGCCGGTGGGTCAGACCTCAGATTCTATGACAGTTACAACGTAAAGACTTATTGAGAATTAGAGAGATCTAATTCAAGGTAATGTTGGTTGGTGCCTGATGCTCTGTCTCTGGTCGGGCCCATCGGAGTCTAACTGTTTGTTTTCTTTTACTCCAGCATTTCAGTGGTTTCTTGCTGTCGAGTCTTCACCGTTGTCTCACCTCTGCGGTTCTTTGATTATTTGTGTTCACGGATGAGCTAGGGGGCCTTCATGCGGACTGAGCAAATAAACTGTCTTTTTGGCTTTCCGCTGTTGGTATTTCCATTAGGGTCTGTTGTTTCATGTTTGTGTGTCTTTCTCTTTGGTGCACTGATGAGTTAGGAGGCCTTCATGCGGACTGAACTAATTATATGTCTAAATCGCGACGGAAGTAAGGGCGAGGATTGTGGCCACGTAAAATCGATTTAAGCCCCCCAGTGGAATTCTTTCCACTGACCGTTCCAAAGTAGAAGTAAAACAAAGATCAGGAATTGATACAATTAACTTACTCCACCCATAAAAGACACCAAAGGGAAAGAAATACAAACATTAAGCGACCAGACCATAATGGAAACCTAAACAAAGGAAGGCTATAAGGACAGTTACTTTCCCACAAAATGGCCATAAGGCCATCCAAAATTAAAAGACACAAGTGATACACACAGTAAGTAACAAACAACAACATAAATAAATCGCCACAGAAGAGCCGCCTTGGAACGGTCAGTGGAAGATTTCCACTGGGGGGCTTAAATCGATTTTACGTGGCCACAATCCTCGCCCTTACTTCCGTCGCGATTTAGACACATAATTTGTTCAGTTCGCATGAAGGCGGTTCTTCTGTGGCGTTTTATTTATGTTGTTGTTTGTTACTACTTACTGTGTGTATCACTTGTGTCTTTTTATTTTGGATGGCCATTTGGCCATTTTGTGGGAAAGTTACTGTCCTTATGGCCATCCTTTGTTTTGGTTTCCATTATAGTCTGGTCGCTTCCTGTTTGTGTTTCTTTCCCTTTGTTTCCTATGGTGGTTGGAGTAAGTTAATTGTATCGATTCCTGATCTTTGTTTTACTCTTTTTTTTCGGAGGTAAAATATATACTGTATTTATTTAGGCGTGTTGTCGTAATAAACCAAAAAGGCGGAAGAACCAAAAGACCATACAAAGCACGGTTTATTGCAAATTCAAGCTCTTGTATCACCAATGAACTCTCAAAATAATTAACTACATGTTTTACTGCCACCAAAACATGTGATTAATTATTGCTACAAAGTCTTTGAAAGATAAGAGAGAAATCTGTTTTGGTCTTTATGAATGCTAATGATTTTTGAAATAAATTGCAATCCAGATGTTTTTTGTGCTTCAATGTTCTATAAAAAGGTTATCCTTTGGAAGCAAGGAATACACCACAGAACTAGAAAATATAAAGTGTACATAAAAAAGAAAAACTTAATGATTTAATTGAATGGACATTTTATAGGGAAAATTCCCTCTATCTTGCATGTTATGTAAGAAATGTTTTTTTCTTTCATTTCTGAAGAGCATAAAAATTGTACGTTATGGTCATGTCAAATAGCGTGTGAAGCCCTAACCTTTCTATTTGTCAATATGTACATACGATTTTGTACAAAGTTATTTAGACATATTGTGGGTATTCAGATGAATACGAATTGCACATCCCTTGTGGCTGATCTGTTATTCTTTAACTATGAAAGAGACTTCACCCGTGTGGAGAAGAGAGGGCTGATCACACTACACTTCCTCATAATATTATAAAAGAAAAATTTAATGATTTAAATAATAAGAGTCTGGTCATCCCGTGTGGGGAAGAGAGGGCCGATTGTTCCATTGTGTATGTTTCCGCTTCCTCTTGGTGTCGCGTGTGGGCTGCGTCTTGTGATTGTGGCGCTCCCTGGGTCTTTCTTTGAAATTTTTTCATGATATTCCTTTCCCTAGAAAACCAATCTGAAATCATTGAAGCCTTCAGCTCGACTTCTAGATACTTGGATGATTCATTAAATTTACAATACCTATTTCGATGATTTGATCAGTCAAACTGACGCCCCCCCCCCAGAATTTCTTTGAAAGATTATAGAGAAATCTATTTTTATCTATAAAAATTCTAAAGAAATTTTAAATAAATTAAAACCAGATATTTTCGTGCTTTAAGTTTTGCAACTTATTTTTTTCCACCCTTTTCACACTGCACTTCCTAATAATAGTATAAAAGAAAATTTAATTATTTAATTGGATGGACATTTCATTGGAAAGACACCCTCTATCTTGCGTGTAATGTAAGAAATGCTTTTTTGTCACTGCTGAAGAGCATACAATTTATACTTTATGGTCATGTCAGAAAGTGTGTGAAGCTCTTCCCTGTCTACTTGACCATATTTACATAAGATTTGGGTCTTTCTTTTAAATGTTTTCATGATGCCCCTTTTCGTTGAAAACCAATCTGAAATCATTGAAGCCTTCAGCTCGACTTATTTGGATGAATATTGATAATACCTATTTTGATGGTTTGATCAGTCAAATTTACGCCCTCCACGAATTTCTTTGAAAGATCAGAGAGAAATCTGTTTTGGTCTAAAAAAACTCTAATGAAGGTTTTCCCTTTGGTGTCTCCGATGGGAGCTGTGGGTTGATTGTATCGATTGCTGATCATTGCCTCCACTTCAATTTTAAATAAATTAAATCCAGAAGTTTTCGTGCTTCAAGCTTTCTGAAGCCTCTGTACTGTATTTGTTAAACTATAGTCTTCGTAAACAAGGGATCATGTGTTCGATCCCTGGCTGCCATCTCATTATAAACTTAGATGTTGATGAGACATAATTCTCAAACAGACAGGTCGATCCATCGCCAATACCCAATTTTGTAAAATCATTTTTTATATAAAAATGGTACAGGTTAAATATTATATGACAGACCGCATTGGTCGTAGTTATACCAGTCACGATTGATAACTTTGCTTCCCTACTTAACTGAACGCCGGTGGGCCAGTCCACAGGTTCTATGACTGTTCCAGCGTAAAAGGCTTACTTATATAATGTTGTTTGGTACCTGATGCTAACTCTCTGGTCTGGCCACTCGGAGTCTAACTGCTGGTCTTTTATTCTCCAGCATTATAGTGGTTTTTGCTATCAAGTAGAAGTAAAACAAAGATCAGGAATCGATACAATTAACTTACTCCACCCATCAAAGACACCAAAGGGAAGGAACACAAACATGAAGCGACCAGGCAATAATGGAAACCTAAACAAAGGAAGGCCATAAGGACAGCTACTTTCCTCACCGTTGTTTTATCTCTGTGGTTGTTTGAGTTTTGTGTTCTCGGGGATGTTGCACAGAAGCGTTAGGAAATAGAAGTAAAGGCAGTGATTAGGAATCATGCGGCCTGTATAAATTATTTGTCTAAATCGAAACGGAATCAAGAGCGATGATTGTGGCCGCGTTAAACGATTTAGGTCCCCAGTGAAATTCTTTTCACTGACTGTGGCAATGCGGCTCTTCTGTCGGGATTTATTTTTGTTATACTTTATCGCTTATATCTTTCTGCTTCGGGTAGCCAATTGGCCATTTTGCCGGAATGTAACTGTCTTTTGGCCTTCCGCTTTTTATGTTTCTAATAGGGTCTAGTTATATAATGTGTGTGTTCCGTTCCCTTTTGTGTCTCTGATGGAAGGTGTGGGTTAATTGTATCGATTCCTGATCATTTCCTTCTCTTTTATTTTTCAAAGCGAACATTTTAGACTATGACCTCATGGGCTAGCATTTACGGTGTTTATCCAGGTCGCCATGAGGTTTGAACAGACTTGATGTTGAAGTTATTTACACAGAACACACACCAGAGACACAGGCCGATAATTGCGGGCAATCGAAATGTTCCCTAGGAGCCATTCTTTGGGGATTTCATCCTTATCAAGAGACTGTTGAAACAAGTTTGCTAAAACTTGACTAACTCATTTTCTAGTTCCTTTAGGACTCTAGGATGAAGCTCATCATATCCAAAAGCTTTAGTGGGGCTTCCCCGCAAAACGTCTCGCAGTGCATCATCATAGTGCAGATCACACTTTCCGGTCCTTTTGGATCATTGTGTTCATTAAAATACATTTTGAAAATAGAGTTCTGCTAAAGCCGGTGCTAGAAGGCATGGCCGGTGTTGAACATTTAAGTACTGGTCATGAACAGGCTCATTTAAACCGAGTATTCTATTTTCGTTATTTGGTGTATTCCTTGCTTCCAAAGGATCTAAATATTCAGAACATATTTAAGCCTTTAAGGAACTTGATCACTCCTGCCGATAGCACAACAATATTATCTATGTTTGGGGCCGATTTTCCGGTCAATGGAACCTAGTCGAACTAGTAAGAAAAGGTCACTCAGTGAAGGCCACAATCCAAGAACGCAGACGTTTAAAGTCACCTAAAGAAAGTGACACGGAGACACACCCCAAATCAGACGAAACATGAACCAACGGCACAAAGCCAAATAACAGTTAAGACTGCAAACGAACGGTCGCTTGGGGCGGTCCGTAGTAGAATAGAAGTGGAGGCAATGATCAGGAATCGATACAATTAACCCACAGCTCCCACTACTGGGGCGGGGGTTGGGGCTTCAACTCCGGGGTTTATGAAATTTCAACCCTCACCCTCACTTCCAGTAAGTATCAAACAAAATAACAATAACACATTGATCCGCATGGAGGCTTTCTAGCTCAACAGTGAGTCATGATAAAATACATGGTAAAATGGTTATGTATACATTAAAATTTTTATAAATCAGGGTTGAAGACTCAACAACAATCCGACGTCAGAGCAGAAGAAAACCACCAGTTAGATAACGGAGGGTCGAACCCAAGAAATATCCAGCTCCACCCTTTCCGAATTCAAAGGATTTAGGATTGGACCTCATCAAGGAGTCCGGAGTCCGGCCCACCATCGTGCAACCGAAGAGCGAAGCAAAGTTGTCTACTGTGAAAGGGTCGACAACCAAACATCCATGCTATAACCACTTTTCTTGTATTAAGCAACATTTTTTCTGAACTGATTTTAATGATCTGACTACTAAAATCCAGTTTTATTAAACGCGTCATTGAACTGACCAAACAGTTTATCTGCCCTTCCAGATTATGATTTAGCAATCCCGTTGTTTTCTCTTTTATAAAGATACCTTGCAGGTCGTTCTTCTGGCAATTGATATAACTGTAGATATCTCTGGGATTTGCTTTTAAATCACCTACCAAATTATTCACATACAAATCATACTGATTTTTTATCAGTCTTGGTCTCATGTCTGAAGTTTTCAAATTTTGTCCGGAGTTAACCACTTACCGTCTTATTCCTTCTGCACATCTGTTTCTTCTTAACGCTGGCGTGGTTCTGGGAAACGAAGATACAGACCTACTAGTTTTTGAGGGGATTCTCCTGGTCAGACCAAGCATCTGAATGACCATTAAAGAATCTCTCAGTTTGCGAATCTGAGTGCATCCTTTCTCATAGTTTTACAGTCACCAATTTGATACGGGTACACCTTCACTCGAGGTTTCCTAATTGGTGGAATGTATTTTTAAATATCCGAAAACAATATCATGATCACTTAGCTTGTCTGGAGGCTGAATATTTTCAAACTGTCCTGGCAAAATCGTAAGAATCAGATCCAATGTGTTCTTATCACGAGTGGGGACGTTAACAATAAGCGATGATCTTTCATATTGTCGATTAATATTTGTCCTTCGGGCTGGCTCAACATTGTGCCTTGTTTGCTGAGCTTGCCGGGCAAAACAATGTCTCTGAAGTTGAGGTCACTTAGAACAGGTACAGCCGGAAGATTTATTTTTCCTTGTGCTACGACTTCATACAATCAAGCTGACCTTTATACAGCTGGAAATTTTCTACCGTACCATTCGGTTTAAACATATTTTGTTCGTATAGCAAGCATACAAATACAAAGTGTAATAAATGACACAATACAAAAGGGATTCAGAAGAAAGTCAAGGACTTATACGAATCTGTATCCCTAGATACTTGTCAGTGGTACAACAGAGATAAATCAAAGCAATTGTCGATTGCAAAGGTATTAGTTATGCTGTTACAAAGTGATAGTGGTTCCCAAATGGGCCGAGGTTGGACATTACGGCGCTGCATCAACAATATTTCGACGTCACAACGTCGGATCATCGCCGATGCAGCACAGTTCTATCACGAACGCCCGTTGGGAACCATCACACATTTGCAGCATTGTTGGTGATATACGAATATCCAGAATTTACAAGAGGTCATACAGTAACATGAGACTACAAAACAAGAACTGTATGTGTGTGTGTGTGGGGGGGGGGGTTGCTCCACGGGGACCAACTAACTTTCAGTTCCTACTGGTATCTAGTGCGCTGCTGACCATGCTTATCAAAGGTACATGTATCTTTGCATATGCTATACTTGAGCACGTAGAGTTTACTAGAACTCTAGACAGAATACATCGGCTAAGATTAATTTCTGTTTGTTTCTTATATCAACTTATCGATTGACTTGAAACCTTTTAGTTTTCAAAATATAGTTATGAACAGAAATAAATAATTGCGTATTTTCATGATGATTAAGATTTGGATCGCCGTAGAGGAAGACATCAAGGCTGGGCTGACAAAGCTGAGAAACAGACCGTAACATATCGATCCTGATGTTGTGATAGAGAGGACAGTGAAGAAGAAAATGTTTGGTATCTTCGATAAGACCACATGTACACGATGCACTTGGAACAATGTTCTTTGAGAATAAATGTTGGTTTAAGGAACTGCAGTTGGTCCTCAATCGACTATGAAGAATTTGACCGAGGCGCTTCCCTTCATTGTAGAAGCGAGGTGAAGGGTTAACGTCCTGGTTTAGATGCTGTTTTAGTGATGCTGCAGAAGTCAAAGTCTGGTTTCCTCAGGTAAGGAATTCCAAGTTCTCACAGCACTTGGAAGAAAATAATTATAGTAGGGCTGCGAATGGCTTCGAATCGTACGAAGATTGTTGGGATTGCGAAGATTGTATGAGACGTTTTCTCCGATCGTGGGTGGTAAGAGTGAGGACAGATATACTGGAGATATACCATGATACATTTTGTAAAACGTTGTAATTTTGTGCTTATATCTTCTGGAGGCCAACGTTTCCCATCCTGTTTCAACATATAGATTATTTAGCGATACAAGCCTGGTTGCGCCGGTTACTATACGGGCTGCCTCGGTCTGGATTTTCTCTAGTTCGTTTGCCTCATACTGGGTGAAATTGTCCCAAACGTTAATTTTTTTGTTTGGAATGTGTTTTGAAGATGTTTTCGTGAGATAATCAGTTAAATTTAGGGCATACTTGTTGATGTCTACGTCTTTTATTAATTCCCAATTTGTATTCCTTAGTTCTTCGGAGAGTGAATGATAATGACCTTGATTAAATAACCAAATATGTCTTTTGAATGTATGCGTTTTTTGTTTATCGAAATTTAAAACACAAAATACTGGACAATGATAACGAATGTTTTATTGAAGAAATGGTTCACCTACCCCACTTATTAATATTCCGTTGCTGCTATTTGTTAGGATGAGATCGATGGTAGAGTGTGATGTTTCTGTAAAATGTATGTAATCGGTTATTAACTGATCTAAGCCATGTTCTAGACAAAGGTCTGTGATTTTTCTGCTGCTTCTATTGTCAGACATGTCAATGTTAAAATCTCCTGTGATTAGTGTGTCGTGAGCTTTGGTGTCTGTAGCTATCCCTATAGAGTCTTCAATGGCCTGAAATGTTGCGTTAGAGGAGTTCGGTGGTCTGTAAAACGTACCAATTAGTACTTTTCTGTTGTGAATAATAATTTCTACCCAGACGCATTCTGAATTGGGGAGTTCAAGATCCTGTCTACGTTTGGAGAAGATATTATCGCTAACATAAGCGCATACACCCCCGTGATTGTCCCCAGTACCGTACCATTTGGTGGTCGATACCAACTTGCTAAGAAGTGAGAAGTTTATTTGCAAAACCTTAGCCCAGACCGATACGGTGCAGTACTTCATTTCCATGAACGGCATAAGAGGGATGTCTTTGTGAATGAGCAACATCACCATAACAAAGCCTATCTAATTTGGATCTTATGATGGATTAGTATACAAAAAATGATTGCCCAAATTCAGTACCCAACTGGTAAAATCATTCTTCGATATTAAAAGATTGGGTCCAACATAAATGCTATATGAAAGACTGAATGCACGATATTTAATTAAAGTTGAAGTAAAACAAAGATCAGGAATCGATACTATTAACTTACTCCACACATCAAAGACACCAAAAGGGAAAGAAACACAATTATTAAGCGACCATACCATAATGGAAACCTAAACAAAGGAAGGCCATAAGGACAGTTACTTTCCCACAAAATGGCCATATGGCCATCCAAAATAAAAAGACACAAGTGATACACACAGTAAGTAACAAACAACAACACAAATAAACCACAAATCACGGTTGGTAATTTTCCTCCCGTCTCTGATTACACGCCTGTGCGTCGAGCATCTGGCTCTATGACGGCTCGAACCTAAATAATTAATTTCAAAATAGAAGTGAAGGCAATGATCAGGAATCGATATAATTAACCCATAGCTCCCATCAGAGACACCAAAGGGAAAGAAACACAAACATAAAACAACAGACCCTAATGGAAACATAAAAAAGCGGAAAGCCAAAAGGACAGTAACTTAACCACTAAATGGCTAATTGGCTATCCAGAACAAAATAATATACCGTAATAAAAAGTACCGTGACAGAAGAAACGCCTTGGAAGGTCAGTTAAACTTATTCCACTGGGGGCTTAAATCGATTTTACGTGGCCACAATCCTCGCCCTTCCGTCGCGATTTAGACATAATTTGTTCAGTCCTCATGAAGGCCGCCTAACTCATCAGTGCAACATCTCCGTGAACACAAAAAATGAAGCAACCACAGTGTTGTGCATTAGCAGTTTGCAGTTTAATAAACTTTAAAAATAAGTCAGTCTTATGACTCTCGGAGATGTTACAATGATGAGTTAGGAAGCCTTCATTCGGACTAAACAAAATTAGCGTTTACCGCGACAGAAGTAAGGGCGAGGATTATGGCCATGTAAAATCGATTTAAGCCCCCAGTGGAATTCTTTCCACTGACCGTTCCAAGAAGGTTCTTCTGTGGCGAATTATTTATGTTGTTGTTTGTTACTTACTGTGTGTATCGTATTTGTCTTTTTATTTTGGATGGCAAATTGGCCATTTTGTGGGAAAGTAACTGTCCTTATGGCCATCCTTTGTTTAGGTTTCCATTATGATCTGGTCGCTTCATGTTTGTGTTTCTTTCCCTTTGAAGTCTTTGATGGGTGGAGTAAGTTAATTGTATCGATTACTGATCTTTGTTTTACTTTTACTTAACATCAAGAGTAAATACAATGGAACTTATGAACAGTACACACACTCCATATCTATAACCACTGATAAAGTGTAGCCGTCTGTTTCTTTGAAAAATAAATTAGTTCAGAGCTAGAACCCACATAGTTAAGTTGTGTATCCTAATACATAACAAAATTGTTTGGCGACGAGTTTTCGGCATTTAATGTGCCTGAGCTCAATTTTTGGATTAAAAAATAATTTCTTGGATTAACATCACTAAAAATGGCAGCTTTCTCCCTTGGTAAGTTGGGTGAATATAATGAAATGACAGCATTATGGAAGTCTTATACAGAACGGGTTCAACAATTCATCTTGACCAATGGAATTCCAAATGACAGGCAAGTACCAGCTCTTTTGGCTATAATGTGAGTAAAAACATACGGTATTCTTCAAAATTTAACAACACCTGATGAGCCAGCAACAAAATAATATAATGACATTGTGGGAATATTGAATGATCATCTGTCACCCAAGCCATATGTGATTGCAGAACGTTTTCGTTTCCACAAACGTGACAAGAAAGAAGGCGAGTCGATACCCGTGTATGTAGCAGAATTAAGGAAGTTATCAGAACATTGCGATTTTGAGGCTAACTTGAATGACGTTCTACGGGATAGACTAGTCTGTGGGATCAAAAATGAAACTATACAGAAAACGCTTCTCCCGGAGTCGGACTTGACATTGCAAAAAGCCATCAACTTTTCAACAGCCATGGAAACGGCGGCAAAGGACGCAATGGAACTGCAACACCAACACTGACCGGACTGTGTGCATAAAATTAGTAAGTATCCAATTTCTTACGCAAAGTCAAAACAGAAAAATAAGGCTTATTTTCGCTGTGACCGGACTAATCACACACCTGATCAGTGTCATTTCAAGGACGAAACATTTAGATTTTGTTCAAAGAAATGACATATCGAGAGGGCTTGCTTGAGTCAGAAAGTTCAACGAAAACACCAATCCAAGAAACCAAAATCGAAATCCGTGAAATAAAAGTAGAGGCTATGATCAGGAATCGATACAATTAACCCACAGCTTCCACCAGAGACACCTAAGGGAAAGAAACACAAACACGAAGCAACAGAACCCAACGGAAACACCAACAGCGGAAAGCCAAAAGGACAGTTAATTTCCCACAATATGACCAAAAGGCTATCCAAAATAAAATGAAAATTAAGCGACACAAACACCAAAAAGCAAACCATAACAAAAATAAACCGCGACAGAAGAACCGCCTTGGAACGGCCAGCGAACTCCACTGAGGAGAGGGGGTGGGGGGGGGGCTTCAATCGGGTTTACATGGCCACAATCCTCGCCCTTACTTCCTTCGCGATTAAGACAAATAATTTGTTCAGTCCGTATAAAGGCCTCCTAACTCATCAGTGCAACATTTCCGTGAACACAAAAATCAAACAACAACAGAGATGAAACAACGGTGAGGACTCGACAGCAAGAAACAACAGAAATGATGGAGGAAAAGAAAACCAATAGTTAAACTCCAATGGGCCCGACCAGAGACAGAGTATCAGGTACCAACCAACATAAGTCGTAACGTTGGAACCGTCTTAGAATCTGAGGCCTGACCCACCGTCGTGCAATTAAAGAGGGAAGCAAAGTAGAAGTGGAGGCAATGATCAGGAATCGAAACAATCAACCAACAGCTCCCATCAGAGATACCAAAGGGAAAGACAAACAAACATGAAACAACATACCTTAATGAAAACACCACCTGCGGAAAGCCAAAAGGACAGTTATTTTCCCACAAAGTGGCCAATAGACTATCCAAAATAATAAAAAAACATAAGCGACACAAACACCCAAAGACAAACCATAACAAAAATACACCGCGACAGAAGAACCGCCTTGGAGTGGTCAGCGGAAACGAATTCTACTGGGGGCTTAAATCGATTTTACGTGGCCACAATCCTCGCCCTTACTTCCGTCGCGATTTAGACAAATAATTTGTTTAGTCCGCATGAAGGCCTCCTAACTCATCAGTGCAACATCTCCGTGAACACGTATAATCAAACAACCACAAATATGAAACAACGGTGAGGACTCGACAGCAAGAAACCACTGAAATGCTGGAGTAAAAGATAACCAACAGTTAGACTCAAATGGGCCCAACAAGACACAGAGCATCAGGCACAAACCAACATTACCTTGAATTAGATCTCTCTAATTCTCAATAAGCCTTTACATTAGAACCGTCATAGAATCTGAGACCTGACCAACCGGCGTGCAATTAAAGAGGGAAGCAAAGTTGTCAACCGTGATTGGATTAACTACCATGCATGCAGTCTGTCGTATACCATTTATGTTGCCGTGATTGGGTTAACTACCATGCATGCAGTCTGTCGTATAACATTTATGTTGTACCCAATCTTTTGATATCGGAGAATGATTTTACGAAATTGGGTGCTGAAGTCATTGCGGCTATAATTTTTTCCAAATTTAAATACTAAGTCACCATAAAATTCGGGTTCCGATAGACCTTGTTGCAGAAGAGATTAAAGTCCAGTATTGAATTTTGATATTGGGGGTTAACAAATTTCACTGCTTTTTGTATGGACGGATGTTCACACGATTATGAAATCGAGTATAAAACCTCAAAATCGCATGTAAACTGCGATGGACTCTCGCGTCTACCATGTTCACACAGTGAATAACTACCAGATAGTGACCCAGTGGACATATATAACTTGTTACAAATTGAAAGTCTGCCTGTCAGCGCCAATGACAATAAACGTGAATCACGTCGCGACCCAGTTTGTCAAAAGTTCTTGCCTTTACATTGTAAGGATGGACGTATAAACCTCAAGACGACAGGCTGAAACCGTTGAACATGTGTAGATCCGAAATTTCGGTACATCAAGGTTGTCTTATGTGGGGAATACGTGTTATTGTATCTATAAAACTGCGAAATAAAGTGTTAGAGGAATTGCTAGTTGGACACATAGGCATTGTGAAAATGAAAGGACTTAAATCTCTTCTGCGGCGGGGTCTATCGGAACCCGAGTTTTGTGGTGACTTGGTGTTTGGATTCGGAGGGGTGTGTGGCCGCAATGGCTTCGGCGCCCGGTTTCGTAAAATTGTTCTTCGATGTGGGAGGATTGGGTACAGCATGGGTGTTGGGCGGCGGACTGCATGCATGGTTGTTTGCCCGGTCGCGGTTGGTGGCTTTGCTTCCCTCTTTGGTTGCGCGCCGGTGGGTCGGGCCTCGGGTTTTGTGGCGGCTCCGGCGTGGGGGCTTGTTGGGAGTTGGGGAGATCTGGTTCTTGGTGGTGTTGGTTGGTGCCTGGTGCTCTGTCTCGTGTCGGGCACGTCGGGGTCTAACTGTTGGTTTTCTTTTGCTCCAGCGTTTCGGTGGTTTCTTGCTGTCGAGTCCTCGCCGTTGTCTCGCCTCTGTGGTTCTTCGATTTTTTGTGCTCACGAGGATGTTGCGCTGGTGAGTTAGGAGGCCTTCATGCGGACTGAACAAATTATTTGTCTAAATCGCGACGGAAGTAAGGGCGAGGATTGTAACCACGTAAAATCGATTTAAGCCCCCCAGTGGAAATCTTCCACTGACCGCTCCAAGGCGGCTCTTCTGTGGCGAATTATTTATGTTGTTGTTTGTTACTGACTGTGTGTATCACTTTTGTGTTTTTATTTGGAATGGCCATATGGCCATTTTGTGGGAAAGTAACTGTCCTTATGGCCTTCCTTTGTTTAGGTTTCCATTATGGTCTTGTCGCTTAATGTTTGTATTTCTTTCCCTTTGGTGTCTTTTATGGGTGGAGTAAGTTAATTGTATCAATTCCTTATCTTTGTTTTACTTCTACTTAGTAAAATAGAAGTGGGGGCAATGACCAGTAACCGATACAATCAACCCACAGCTCCCATCAGAGACACCAGAGGGAAATACTCACAAACATAAAACAACAGACCCTAATGAAAACACCAACAGCGGAAAGCCAAAAGGGCAGTTACCTTCCCACAAAATGGCCAATAGGCTATCCAAAACAAAACCAACACAAAAACCCAAAGACAAACCATAAAAAATAGAATAAACCGCGACAGAAGAATCGCCTTGGAAGGGTCAGCGGAAACTAATTCCACTGGGGGGGGGGTTAAATCGATTTTACGTGGCCACAATCCTCGCCCTTACTTCCGTCGCGATTTAGACAAATAATTTTTTCAGTCCGCATGAAGGCCTCCTTTTTCTATTGGTGGCCGAACTTGACAGTGACATTGAGCAATTAGCACGAAGTTGTTCCAGGTGTCAAAACAACCAAAAGTCACCGTAAAAGGCATGAAACATCCTTGGGTATGGCCTTCGGCACCCTGGGAACGGATTCATGTAGATTTCGCAGGACCATTTATTGGACATAAGTTCTTTATCGCAGAAGATGCACATTCAAAATAGCCAGAAATTCGCATATTCAATTCCATCACTTCAGCAAAAACAATAGATGTATTACGGCAAATATTTGCTCAGTTTGGAGTAGTGAAACAAATAATATCTGACAATGGCTCGACGCTTGCGTCAGAACTATTTCAAACATTTGTGAGGAAAAATGGAATTATTCACAAAACATCAGTGCCATGGCATCCAGCTACACAGGGACAGGTAGAAAGGTTCGTACAAACTTTCAAACTGGCAATGAATGAAATCTGCTTCCGCAGACAGTAGTTCATTACATCAGAAAATTGGCAGTTTTCTGCTTGCATATAGAAATGCGCCTCATGCAACAACAAATGAGAGCCCCGCAAAATTATTTCTAGGACGGAACCTACGTTCACGGTTAGATCTAATTAAAGTAGAAGTAAAACAAAGATCAGGAATCGATACAATTAACTTACCCCACCCATCAAAGACACCAAAGGGAAAGAAACACAAACATTAAGCGACCAGACCATAATGGAAACCTAAACAAAGGAATGCCATCAGGACAGTTACTTTCCCACAAAATGGTCATATGGCCATCCAAAATAAAAAGACCCAAGTGATACAAACAGTAAGCAACAAACAACACCATAAATAAACCGCCACAGAAGAACCGCCTTGGAACGGTCAGTGGAAAGATTTCCACTGGGGGGCTTAAATCGATTTTACGTGGTCACAATCCTCGCCCTTACTTCCGTCGCGATTTAGACAAACAATTTGTTCAGTCCGCACGAAGGCCCCCTAAACTTAATGTACGGGACACAGTTGAGGAAAAGCAATATGAAAGCTTATCAGAGCCAAGACTCCCACAGTTTAATGAAGGGGAGAATGTTGTGGTTCGAGACTACCGAGAAAATGGTAGGACATGGACAAAGACGAAAATTAACGAGAAAACGGGACAGCTTTCATACAAAGTAACGACAGAAGAACAGGGTAACTGGCGTAGGCATGCTGATGAAATGATAAGAACATCAGTTGAGCCGAGAACGCAGGATTCTACCGCGGACGTATCAGTGGATACCAGCGTACCAAATGTAACCGGTGGGACAGTTTCTAGGAACGATGACTTCACTACGCAAAGGCGTTATCCTCTTCGAATTCGGAAGCCACCAGAAAGGCTTTCTTATCAATGAGACAGTAGTCGGATTTGTAAATAATGTGTGTGCACTTAGGCTCTTTACAGATAAAAAGGGCATAATAAACCCCTTACTGTAAATGAATATGATGAGATAAGTTGTAATGGTCACCTTCTTATCTCGGATGCAGTAGTTTAAAGTCTGGTTTCTTTCATGAATGGGCTTATCAGCTGGGGAATGTAGTAGAATAATATATGGTTTTCCGTAGGAAAATTTCTTATTAATAAAATTTAGGTTGAATGAAATATTTATGAATGCTCACGACTTGTCTCAATGGGTCCAGACTACGATAGTTTTATGTAATCTATGTTTCGTAATATATATACATGTATGCATTATACTCATCATTGTATCCAGTGTTACAATTAAGATTTCAGAAAAAATGGATTGATTTTCGCTAGAAACTGAACAGTCAACATGCAGCAGTGATCAACAGCTAGCGCCACTGAACATCTTTGTAAACAAATGTTACATTTGTTGACTTTCAATCAAGAGGAGGGAAAATGTTGTGTTTTAGCAGTTTTATAAACTTTAAGAATAAGTCAGTGGTGTATTCCTTGCTTCCAAAGGATAACCCTTTTAAAGAACATATTTAACTTCACTACAGCTGGTGTGTGGGAATGTGTGGCGGCGGTAAAGCGTCTCCCTGTCCTACATCATAGTGTAGATTATATTTTCTTGTCCTTTGGGATCATTGATTCCATTGTGGAATTTAGAAAATATCTGAGGGTCACTGATGAGGCCTTATTGGCCGAAACTAGCTAGTCGGGCCCAGAAAACATGTACACTTCATATTTTTAGTTCGGTGGTGTATTCCTTGCTTCCAAAGGATAACCCTTTTATAGAACATATTTAACTTCACTACAGCTGATGTGTGGCGCGGTAAAACGTCTCCCTGCCCAACATCATAGTGTAGCTTATATTTTCTTGCCCTTTGGGATCATTGATTCCATTGTGGAATTTTAAAAATATCTGAGGGTCACTGATGAGGCCTAATTGGCCGGAACTAGCTAGTCTTGCCCAGAAGACATGTACACTCCATATATTTAGTTCTGTGGTGTTTTCCTTGCTTCCAAAGAATAACCCTTTTATAGAACATATTTTACATCAAGAGTAAATACGATGCAACTTATGAACAGTACAACCCCTCCATATCTATAACCACTGATAAAATGAAGCCGTCTGTTTCTTTGAAAAAAATAAATTAGTTCAGAGCTAGAACCCATATAGTTAAGTTGTGTATCTTAATACATAACACATAGAGATGAAACAACGGTGACGGCTCGACAGCAAGAAACCACTGAAATGCTGGAGGAAAAGAAAACCAACAGGTAGACCCCGATGTAGTGTCGGTTAGTGCCTGATGCTCTGTATCTGGTCTGGCCCAACCGCGTTGAATTATTGGTTTGTTTTGCTCCAGCATTTCAATTATTTCATGTTGTCGAGTCTGCATCGTTGTTCGATCTCTGCATGCGTTCAATATTTATATTCGTGGATATGTTACGCTTATGAGTTAGAAATTCTTCAAGTGTACTGCACAAACTATTTAACTAAACCACCAAACAGAAAGAAGGGCGAGAATTGTGGTCAAGTTCAATCGATTTAAGAACACATCCCGCCCCCCCCCTCCCACTATTTCAGGGTAATTACTTTCTACTGCCAAATCTCAGACGTCGCCTCTGTTGTATTTCATTATTTTATAGTTCTTTTATTATGTGCATTATTGCTAATACAAAGCGAAGGTGTGAGGCAATTAAATTGATTCTTGGCCATTGCCTTCACTTCAATCACGCATTCTTATAGTTTACTCATTCTGTAGAATTTTCGTTAATAGGGTTAAATTGAATATATTTAGGGACCGCTTTCATACAAAGTAACGACAAAAGATCAGGGTAACTGGTGTAGGCATGCTGATCAAATGGTAAGAACATCAGTTGACCCGAGAACGCAGGATTCTACCACCGGCGTATCAGTGGGTTTCTAGGAACGATGACTTCACTACGCAAAGGCGTTATCCTCTTCGAATTCGGAAGCCACCAGAAAGGCTTTCTTATCAGTGAGACAGTAGTCGGATGTGTAAATAATGTGTGTGCACTAAGGCTCATTATAGATAAAAAGGGCATATTAAACCCCTTACTGTAATGAATATGATGAGATAAGTTGTAATGGTCAGCTTCTTATCTCGGATGCAGTAGTGTAAAGTCTGGTTTCTTTCAGGCAAGCAATTTTCATGAATGGGCTTATCAGCTGGGGAATGTAGTAGTAGAATATATGGTATTCAATGGGAAAATTTCTTATTAATGAAGTTTAGGTTGAATGAAATATTTATGGATGATAACAGCTTGTCTCAGTGGGTCCAGACTACGATATTTTTATGTAATCTATGTTTCGTAATATATACTTAAAGCCATTAGAAACGCAACTGAGAGGGTTGGCTGAATTTGGGGGCATCAAGCAAGAGACAAAATCAAAGCACAATACACATACCTTATCTTTTAACATTATTCCAACAATCTTGTCAATTTGTAGCAGAAATTGATTGAAAAAATTGATCGTTTTATACATTTGATGCATAACACGCTATGAAATTTAACCTGATTTCATTTGCACCCACTTGCACTAATACCGTGTGTGTCCCCCATTAGCAGCAACTACAGCATTACAACGATCCCTCATGGACCGGGTGAGGCGGCGAACGTAAACCATAGGAAGACGTCGCTATTCCCGCCGTAACGCGTTCCGCAGTTGGTCAGCCGGGTCAAGTTGCATTTTCCGCTGTTTGAGAAAGTCCAAACAGTGCTCTATGGGATTAAGATCAGCCGATAAAGATGGCAAATTGTCAAGCATTCTAATTTTAGCAAGACGTAAGAACTGAGTTGTCTGACGTGCAGCATGCGGTCTTACGTTGTCGTGTTGCAACATCATACCACGATGACGCCGTCCAAAAGGAACTGCCACAGGTCGTAAAACGTCGTCGATATAGCGTTGTGCGGTCAGTCCTCTGCCGACACGTTGACGTCCACCCCTGCCCCGACCGTTATCCAGAAACACTAGATCAGTTTTTCCATCGTAACTTATTCCCGCCCAAATCAAGGTAGAAGCTCTTCCCCAACGGTCAACCTCTCGAACATACGCATCAGTGAATCGTTCTCCGTTACGTAGGTACATGTGCTACGTTTATCACTAGAATCGACCATAACTTTACATTCATCTGTGAACAAAACATTTTGCCAGTCATTAAGCCTCCATAAAGCGTGTGCAGCGGCCCAGTTGCGACGTCTAAGTCAATCACCTCTTGTAAGACGAGCACCGTGTAATGACCGTCAACAACGTAAACCTGCGACTCTCAGACGGCGCCGGACAGTTTGCGGGTTTATTCTTGATCGGTTTCGGCCCGGTGTTTGGTTTGCAGTTTCCGTTGCCGGACGAAAGCGTTGACGGAGATGGGCTAAGTGGATGGCTCTGTCTGTGCGATGGGTCGTCACGCGTGGTTGACCAGGGCGTGGGCGATCATCAACGGGCCCCGTCTGGATGTAGCTTTGATGAAGCCGAGTTATTGTGGATTTGTTGACGCCAAAGGCTGCGGCAACATCTTCAGTTGTCTACCAGCCTCAATTTGCCCAATTGCACGTGCCCGATCAATTTTAGAAAGCCTCATTTCCAGTAAGTCCAGTGGCTTTTTATGAATGTCAGACGGATAATGTGTACATGCATAAACCTCGATAATGTAAGCAACTTGATACCAGGTCTAGAGTTGGACGTGCTGGACGCCAAAACCACTCTGTGTGGGAAACGGGTTTATTAGGGTGTAAAAGTTACATTTACACTTTACACACAATAGGTGAACGATAGTCCGTTATTTTCTGGATAGCATAATAAGGTTATCATTTGGATGTAAAAATGGGACACCCTTAAAAAATTGCGTTTTTAATTGCTTTTAGTATATATACATGTATGCATTATACTCATCATTGTATCAAGTGTTATTTGTCCTTTGGGATCGTTGATTCCATTGTGGAATTTTGAAAATATCTGAGGGTCATTCATGATGCCTTATTGGCCGAAACTAGTCTGGCCCAGAAAACATGCACACTCCATATTTTTCAGTTCTGTGGTGTATTCCTTGCTTCCAAAAGGATAACCCTTTTATAGAACATATTTAACTTAACTACAGCTGGTGTGTGGGAATGTGTGGCGGCGGTAAAACGTCTTCCTGCCCTACATCATAGTGTAGATTATATTTTCTTGTCCTTTTGGATCGTGTATTCCATTGCTGAATTTTTAAAATATCTGAGGGTCACTGATGAGGCCTAATTGGTCGAAACAAGCTAATCTGGCCAAGAAACCATGCACACTCCATATTTTTCAGGTCTGTGGTGTATTCCTTGCTTCCAAAGGATAACCCTTTATAGAACATATTTAACTTCACTACAGCTAGTGTGTGGGAATGTGTGGCGGCGGTAAAACGTCCCCCTGCCCTGCATCATAGTGTAGATTATATTTTCTTGTCCTTTGGGATCAGTGATTCCATTGTGGAATTTTGAAAATATCTGAGGGTCACTGATGAGGCCTAATTGATCGAAACGAGCTAGTCTGGCCAAGAAAACATGAACACTCCATATTTTTCAGTTCTGTGGTGTATTCCTTGCTTCCAATGGATAACCCTTTATAGAACATATTAAACTTCACTACAGCTGGTGTGTGGGAATGTGAGGCGGGGTAAAACGTCTCCCTGCCCTACATCATCTTGTAGATTATATTTTCTTGTCCTTTGGGATCATTGATTCCATTGTGGAATTTGAAAATATCTGAGGGTCACTGATAAGGCCTAATTGGCAGAAACTAGCTAGTCTGGCCCAGAAAACATGCACACTCAATATTTTTCAGTTCTGTGGTGTATTCCTTGCTTCCAAAGGTTAACTCTTGATAGAACATATTACAATTAAGATTTCAGAAAATAATGGATTGATTTTCGCTAGAAACTGAACGGTCAACATGCAGCAGTGATCTACAGCTAGTGCCGCTGAACATTTATGTAAAAATGTTACATTTGATGACTTTCAATCTAGTGGAGGGAAATGTCGTGTATTACCAGTTTTATAAACTTTAAGAATAAGTCACTGATGAGGCTTTACTAGCCGAAACTACGTAGTATGACCCATCTTCTTTCTTATGAATGTTTTCATTGCTCTTAAAGGAACTCATTTTTGATTTTTATTTGCCTTCATTGCAGCTGGTGTTGTGCCGTGTGGCGGCCGTAAAACGTCTCCCCGTACATCAACCATAGTGCAGTTTATATTTTACTTTTGGTCCTTTGAGATCAGCGTGAATATTCTGAGAAATCAGAAATAAATTATTGGTTTAGACTCATATTCTAGACAGATTTTAATTATTTGGACCCCATTTTGATTTATATCAGTCATTGAATCGACTGCTTATTCGAAATTCGCAAAATTGCAGTATGTTCCCTCTGGCTTTCTTTGCCGGATCATTACAGGGTCACTGATGAGGCTTTACTAGCCGAAACTACGTAGTATGAACCATCTTCTTTCTTATGAATGTTTTCATTGCTCTTAAAGGAACTCATTTTTGATTTTTATTTACATCAAGAGTAAATACAATGGAACTTATGGCCAGTACAAACCCTCCATATTTATAACCACTGATAAAATGAAGCCGTCTGTTTCTTTGAAAAATAAATAAGTTCAGAGCTAGAACCCACATATTTAAGTTGTGTATCCTAATACATAACACACAGAGATGAAACAACGGTGACGGCTCGACAGCAAGAAACCACTGAAATACTGGAGCAAAAGAAAACCAACAGGTAGACTCCGATGTAATGTCGGTAAGTGCCTGATGCTCTGTATATGGTCGGGCCCAACTGAGTTGAATTATTGGTTTGTTTTGCTCCAGCTCAATTATTTCATGTTGTCGAGTCTGCATCGTTGTTTCATCTCTGCATGCGTTTAATATTTATATTCTTGGATATGTTACACTCATGAGGTTGAAATTCTTCAAGTGTACTGCACAAACTATTTACCTAAACCACCAAACAGAAACAAGGGCGAGATTTGTGGTCAAGTTAAATCGATTTAAGAACACACCCCGCCCCAACTTTTTCAGGGTAACTACTTTTACTGCCAATTCAAAGATGTCTCTTCTGTTGTATTTTATTATTTAATAGTCCTTTTATTGTGTGCATTGCTAATATATTTTTATTTTGGAAAGCCGTGCGGATATATTGATGTTGTTTTATGCCTATGTTACTTTCCCTTTGTTGTCTTGAATCGGAGGTGTGAGGTAGTTAAATTGATTCCTGGTCATTGCCTTCACTTCCATCACGCATTCTTATAGTTTACTCAGTCTGTAGAATTTTCGTTAATAGGGTTAAATTGAATATATTTAGGTTGAAATGTATATCTGACAAGTAACAGGTGTCTTATTATTCAAAATATTTGATACAGATACCATATTTACTAAAACAGAAGCAATAGGCCGAAGATCTCTTTACAATATGGAACAAAATATCTTAAATATACAAGTATTATGACAGCAAATAAAAGCAAATAAAAGCAATCAAAATATCTCCATGACACATTTTGCAACGCCTGTTTGGGAGGAAAAGCATGCATGTCAGATATTGTTTGGTAGAATGCTTTCTGTAAATTAAAAGTAAAACAAAGATCAGGAGTTGATACAATTAACTTACACCACTATAAAAGACACGAAAGGGAAAGAAATACAAACATTAAGCGACCAGACCATAATGGAAACCTAAACAAAGGAAGGCCATAAGGACAGTTACTTTCCCACAAAATGGCCATATGGCCATCCAAAATTAAAAGACACAAGTGATACACGCAGTAAGTAACAAACAACAACATAAATAAATCGCCACAGAAGAGCCGCCTTGGAACGGTCAGTGGAAGATTTCCACTGGGGGGCTTAAATCGATTTTACGTGGCCACAATCCTCGCCCTTACTTCCGTCGCGATTTAGACAAATAATTTGTTCAGTCCGCATGAAGGCCTCCTAATTCATCAGTGCAACATCTCCGTGAACACAAAAATCAAAGAACCACAGAGGTGAGACAACGGTGAGGACTCGACAGCAAGAAACCACTGAAATGCTGGAGCAAAAGAAAACCTACAGTTAGACTCCGATGAGCCCGACCAGAGACAGAGCATCAAGGGTAGCCTTAAGTACAGAATAATAAAAAAAAAATGTCTAAATGTATGGGGATAGTTACGAGATAAATACGTCAGTTGTTACCTGAAACTTTTCAATACTATATGCTACAGTAATTAATCTTGGTCGTCAGAGATTTGATATGTTTTTCTAACTTTAACTTAATATAGGATTGTAATAGGACCTTCAATGGCACGGAGACTCTCGAATTTTTAATCACTTGACACATATATCGTTTTCATTCTGAGATTTTCCATCAGACGATAATACTTTACAAACATGAAAGCGACGTTTGGGTGTGTTTTATTATGTATTCTAATCGTTCTACCAACAGATACAGTTTTTCCACCGCCGTCAGTATGGTGTCCAGGATGTCTGACGGAGGTTCTACGCGACGATCATTACGTCGTACAAGCCGCAAACTTTGTCATCCAGTCTCTTAGCGCGGAGCGACATAAACTTTTATGGATCGCACGGGCACAAACAAAGGTATTTGTAAAATGTGTTATAGTTTAGCTTGGGGGTTGTGATTGGTATGTTGTTCGTTTGGAGTTTAACGGCCCAGTACACAATAAAGGTCTTATTGAGCCGCCAGGTTACCTAAACACACCTTTCCTGTGCAAGCTTATACATGCTCTTAACCTGAACAATGCACATTCTATTGAAAGAAACTGACAGTCTTAATTCTTAAATCAGCGGTAAGAATGACCTAGAAAGATTTCATGGTCAATATCCGCGAAAACATATGGCGGCCCCGCAGGAATTGAACCCGAAACCTATCAATCACAATAAGAAACGCATCCGAAGGAGCAGCCGAGGCTTGCTAGGGTAATTCAACTAGATAGATACATACCGAATAAATAGTTACCGTACAGAGCGTGTGGGAGACACATTTGTATTGTCTGATTATTAGAATTATGTTCGTAGGTACATATATTTAACAAACGTTTAACCGTATGTGAACGGACCTTCGTGGCCCGAAACTCGCTAGTCTGGCCCAGAAACATGTTCACTCCATACTTTCCTGTTTTGTGGTGTATTTCTTGCTTTCAAAGGATAACCCTCTACTAAAACATTGTGAATAAGTGCGCTGACTCTTAATCAGTAGGTCTTTCAACGCTTAGGCTTGAGCCAGGCTCTAGGCACATGTGAGACGCTATGTTCTGCAAGGGAAGGTCATGTGTTTCTTTTTCTCCAGGGAACTCCGGTTATCGTCCACCTCTGATTAACGATTTGCTCGATATGAGTGAAATAATCTTGAAATGGCTGTAATAGCACTTATGTGAAAAGGCCATTCGAGTGATCAATTTTACGTGACCAACATCCTCGTCCTAGGTTCTGTGGTGGTTACGGCAAACAGTTTGTGAAGCCTGCTTGACGGTGTGTAACATCTCCGAGAACGAATTCATAGATTAAACAACGATCTGGACTCAACAACATGAATAACGGAAAGCGCTGATGCAAAATCAAATTTATCACGGGACAACTCCTTATTAATTCACTGCGTTGTTTTGTTGCAAAATAACATAAGCATTCCGTTATGCAAATACGATCCATGTCAGTATGTGTACTTTATATAACTTAAGTTACTATAATTTGTTTCACAGTAAAGAATTTTAGTTATCATATAACGTCCTTGATAAGCAGGGGATAACGTCGTGTTATAAAACTCGTATAATCATAAGTGAAATAACCCTTAGGTTTAAGTAACGTCATGACAAAAATAATGTTTACACCGAAACCCCGGTTTTCTCTATATAAAGTGATATACAGTATAGAAATCCTTAATGTTGACTCATCAACATGGGGATCTGTCTTTTATGCCAAATAACGATAAAAGCGCTTTTGTTTACAATGATTAATAGTAACTAAGTAAGCAAGCAAACGTGTAAGTAAGTAAGTGAGTTACTAAGTAGGTAAGTAAATACGTAAGTAACTATTCATGTTACGGGGGACAAATACCAATCTTGCTTTGGGCCCGCAAAGCAAGTTATTAAAGAGTACATGCACACCAATACATAGAAATTAATGTAGAATAGTTTGAAGTATAAATGGGTGAAACCCAGCAATACTTCGATAACTCAAACATGCATGGCTCGTTTACCGTGATTAATACGAATTAAGGTCCCCGCCCGTGGGGGCTTAAAGAAAAAGATTGGGCTGCTTCCACGCAGAGTTGAACCTGACCGTACATTAGTATTGCTAAACCAATTGGAGGTTCTAAGCCTGCCCACTTCACGTTAGCAAGTACATATAACGAACACCGTTCTACATCCCTTTTATATAGAGAAAACTAGGGTTTAAAGGGGTATATATAATTTTTCTTATTTCTGTTCCAAGACAAAGACTGTGAGTACTAGTAAGAACCGCCTCAATGAGGCGGCTGTAACGAGCACTCACAACCACTGTTCCGATTATGAATAAGAAAAATATCACAACTTGTCATCGGAAAAGTAGCCATCTTGAAGATACGAAACAAAATGCACTATGTCACACGGGTGTGTTATCCTAATGCAGGGAAAAAAAGGCGCGGGTCGGACCGTCCAGGCATATAAACCCTATTGGTTTCATTGGGCAGCAGGGCTTGAGTTGTCTTTTCATTTCAATGTTGTATAAAGTCCCACAAAATTGGAAGCACCGTGCCCAAGATGATCTTAGTGTTGACGGAGACGTTAAACATCAAATTAAACAAATAACATAATACGACTTTGTTCTAAGGTTTCCAGGCAATTCTTCGCCATAGCTCCAGATATCCATGTTATTATATTTATTTACGGTTGTTTATTATAGTTCATCTTTAAAAGCTTTTTATGTATAAAATGTCACACTAGTTTTTCAATGTAAGACAATCGTTGATCATGCAACGAATTATAAATCCTTCACACGCAATACGTTATTGTAAGTTCTAATTACGAAATGAAGAAAACGTATATGTCTTTCTTTGTGTCGACAGCCTAGTAATGAGATGGTCAGAGGAATCCTGGTGAACAATGGAACGAAATATATCCTATTTCTGCGGATGTTAAAGGTATCCTAAACTGATTTTGTCATGATTGAAGTGCCATGTAGCAAATATGTTTTATATAACTCGTATTTTCTGTTTTATTCATCATCGTTTATAAAACATTTTTCCTTGCTATTTTTTAATTTTATGTAATTTAAGAATAGCTACTGTTACCATCCCACACCAATTCTGCATACATTGCAGTTACGCACACACGTGCACACCACACACCCCCGCACACAAGCTAAACACGCACTGCAGATCCAGTACGTCAAAACCGAAGCTTTACTTGCGACTATATCAGTTACCATAGACTCAAAGATTCTACAAGTTGAAATGTGAAAGAAGTGCTCTGAGCAAGTGGGCAGGCATAGTTGAAGGTCTCTCATATATACGTCCATGCTCATGGTCAGATTATTTTCACAAAGACATATCTACTGGAATGCCAAATGGATCGCAATGTGAGTAAATCTTCTTTAGTTTTGGTTTATAGAACGTATTAAATTCACCACAGCGTGTGCTAAGTGATATGTGGTGGCCGTTAAAAATCTCGCTTCCTTCATCAGAGTAAGGATAAAGTTTTCTAGACCTTTTGGATCAATGATTCTACTACAGAATTTTAAAAGTATTTGTTTTTTGCCTTCACTTCTTTTTAAATGTGAACTTATAGCCCAAAACCGGCTAATCTGGCACAGAAAATATGTACAATCTACAGTTTCTATTTCTGTGCTGTTGTGCTTGCTGCCAAAGGATTACCTTTCTGAAGAACATATTACATCACAATAAATCGCCTATGTAATTGTGACCCCTTTGAAACCCACATTTATATATTAAAACTGGGGTTTGCAGGGGTAAACTTTATTTTTTTCTTATTTCTGCTCTGAGATACATAGATGGGGTTCTAACGTGTACTCTCAATGGATATTTTGTGCAGAAACAAGAAAAATATCACAATTTGTCATCTTAAAATTTTCCTTTTCCTTCAAATTAAATCTACATTGTATTTGTACAGGCATGTTTTCGTAATAGAATAGTATGAAGAATGTCACGACCTGCATCTATGCAATTTAAAGGAACGTATTATAGAAGGGGCCAGTGCAACAAGGGACCTAATATGTGCTAGAATGGGTTATCATTGGAAGCAAGACATACACCACAGAACTGGAAAATATTGAGTGTACACGTTTTCCAGCTAGTTTCGGTCATTAAAGCTTCATTAAAAATTCCACAATGTAATCAATGATCTCAAAGGACAAGAAAATATAAACTAGACTAATTCCATTTTTTTCAATATTTCGAGAAAAATTCGAAAAACACAATTTTTTAAGAAACTCAAAATAAGTTTATTTCTCTTTCGAAGAGTGACAAGGTACTTTCAGAAATGTTGAATTTAAGAGATGTTGTGATAATTTCACTGCTTAAAGTGGAAAAATATTGATTCTGCGGTTTTGTCTGTGCAACAAACGGCCGAACTCCCAATTTCATAAATCTCAAAATGGCACATTGAAAGTGTCGACTGTATATCAGAGATAGCAAAGTAGATGACTACGTGCGCAAAGATTATATCTTAAGAGAAAAATAGTTAAAATGTGAATGTATCATACATAACGCATAAGTTTCGCAGATTTGCATTGGTTTTAATCACAGAAAGTTCTTAACTCTATCTTCAAAATTCAATCCATGTTCAGAAGCCTCCGTGGTGTAGTGGTAACGCTACTCGCCTTGTAAACTCATGGTCAAAGGATCGATCCCGGGCTAGTCCAGACTTTGGATGAGTCTTTAATTCGATGTACCGTCTCCGTATGACCTTAGCTGTTGGTGGGACGTAAAACTTAAACACTCACTCACTCAATCCATGTTAAAATTACTGAAATTACTCTATCGGGCTGGAAATGAATTGTTGTGTATAAAATATTGCTCATTTTAGCTTAAAGGATGAGAACTGATTTTAGTAGATTATGAACCTTTGAAATACACTCGAATAATGAATTCATGGAGTTGGGTACTGATTTGTGAAAACCTCCAAAATGGAGTTAGGCCCTTTGTGTTATTAGTTTGAATCTGTTTATTTTCAATTTCTGCAGCAATTCTGTGGTCAAAAGGAGCTAATACGATGAGGAATTGCGTTTTCTGCATGGTATAATGGTTAACTCGATTCTGCCTAAAAGTGTCTCTGTCTCTGGTCGGGCCCATCGGAGTCTAACTCTTGGTTTTCTTTTGCTCCAGCATTTCAGTTGTTTGTAACTGTCGAGTCCGCACGGTTGTTTCATCTCTGTGGTTGTTTGATTTTTGTGTTCATGGAGATGTTGCACTGATGAGTGAGGAGGCCTTTATGCGGACTGAACAAATGATTTGTCTTATTCGCGATGGAAATAATCGATTTAAGCACCCCCACCACCCTCCAGTGGAATTCGTTTCCGCTGACGGTGGTTACAAGGCGGTTCTTCTGTGGCGGTTAATTTTTGTTATGGTTTGTCTTTGGGTGTTTGTGTCGCTTATATTATTTTATTTTGGATAGCCTGTTGGCCATTTTGTGGGAAAGTAACTGTCCTATTGGCTTTCCGCTGTTGGTGTTTCCGTTGGGGTCTGTTGCTTCATGTTTGTATTTCTTTCCCCTTGACGTCTTTGATGTGAGCTGTGGGTTAATTGTATCGATTCCTGGTCATTGTCGCTACTTGTATTTTAAGGTCCCCTGTTGCCTAGCCCCTTAGGTTATTATATTATATCTTTCATTTTTGCAGTATAAAATTCTATTTTTTTTTTCTAAAACTAAGACTGACTTGTCATGTGAGACATGTATCTTAGCGGATTTGGTTGCCACCTTTTGTTATATTTTACATTTTGCAAGTCTCGCTACTTTGGACATCTCCTTCCCGATGGCCGGGACTTCCGTGGAGTGTGGGCCATGTTTGCTGATGTTGGCTCGGTGGGGGACGCCTATAAGTCCTAGGGAAGGTGTCTCTTGCATGTTGCCTCCAGTTTATCTGTCTCATGAGCTGTTAGGTGTGTACTCGGAGGGGGATGTGCTGCGTTTGCTGGCCTTGTCCATCGTCCGTTTCGGTATTAGAACGTTGGGGTTGAGACACATTGATGAATATAATAAATATCAGAAAGGCATCTGTTTCATTAAATTTGGTATATTTACGCGTTAATTCAATCGTAGTCTGTAAAAGGAACCAGGCATGTAGTGTGCACCTAGATAATTTCAGTAACGAAAGAAACCAAATGCTTCATACGTAGGAGATCACTGTTTCACACTTACCAATACCAGACTGCTTTCACCGAAACGTGTTTAACACCAACGCGCTAGGGAGATTTGGAAAATATCAAAGCAATGTATATGGTTTCCTAGATGTGAAAAACAGCTAAATAGCAGGTGGTTTTAAATGTTTAATTCGTTTTATTGCCTTTGCTACGAAAACGAATTGGTGCTGGAAAAGTAAATCGGCAAAATTTCTGCAGAGTATACATGAATATCACTTTCCTATTAACACGCACTCCCAAAAGCGGTTTGGCAAAATGCGGGTATATTTTTTTTTGTTTTATTTTCAGGACAGGTTGCCACAAAGCTGCAGAGCAGTTATACTGAAAGGTCTGAATGGATCGTTGAAACTTATGACAACGACGTGCTGAAGTATATGGAAATATAGAATAATTATTGTTACCAAACTCAATGAGGCACATCAGAAGGGAGACGAATGCTTTCTTGGTACTGCTATTTATTTCCAAGTGGTCAAGATATACTCAGAGAACCAGTAGTTATAACAAAATGCAATTGCGTCTTTTAACTTATTACGACGTTTTTGTACAAGGATTCAAATGATAGTAGACTTAAGCGAAATTGGATGCGCCCGAATTGAAATACAAGTATTTGGTATTTTTGCTATAGAAACTTTATAAATCCTGGTCACAGTGGAGTTATTTATCAACAAAAATATCCATCTTAAGTATTTTGTGTTTTTGGCATGCAAATCATTTGGTGTTTTGTGAGTATCTACATGTGAACAGGGCCTTTTCTCTCTTTCTTTCTTATAGTCGCAACTTTGAAAAGTAAACGTAAATTCAATGATCAGAATCTTTACAATAACCTCACACTTCACATTCAACACACAAAAACGAAAGAAACGACATTAAACAACTTCACCATAATTCAAACATCACAAACAGAAAGCCAAAAGAACTGTTAGTTGTTTAACAAATAGAAGTGAACGCATAGCCTCAAAGCTAGATGTTAAGGGGTCGAGTGGTTCAGCGAACTTACCCATAACATCTAGGTGTGTTCAACGATAGGGTATTTCAAGCCTGGTGGTTAGGAGAAAGGGTAGTTAGGAGTAAGCCTATTCAAAATTTTATAGACGTCATTCTGATTTAATTTCAAAATTCAAAATTGGACTGAAATCTCTTCTGCAAAACGGTCTAACGGAATCCAAGTTTTATGGTAACTTAGTATATAAATTCAGAAAAATATATAACCGCAATGACTTTAGCACCCTATTTCGTAAAATTGTTTTTCCATATAAAAAGATTGGGTACAACATAAACGTTATACGACAGACTGCATGCATTGTAGTTAACCCAATGACGGTTGACAACTTTACTTCCTTTTTTATTGCACACTGGTGGGTCAGGCCTCAGATTTTATGACGGTTCCAGCGTAAACGCTCACTGAGAATTCGAGAGATCCAATTCAATATAATGCTTGTTGGTGCCTGATGCTCTATCTCTACTCGGGCCGATCGGAGTCTAACTGTTGGTTTTCTTTTGCGCCAGCATTTCAACGGTTTCTTGCTGTCGAGTCCTCACCGTGGTTTCATCTCTGTGGTTGTATGATTTTTGTGTTCGCGGAGATGTTGCACTGGTGACTTAGGAGGCCTTCATGCGGACTGAACAAATTATTTGTCTAAATCGCGACGGGAGCAAGGGTGAGGATTGTGGCCACTTAAAATCGATTTAAGCCCCCACCCAACCACTGGAATTCGTTTCGCTGACCTTTCCACGACTGTTCTGCCGCGGTTTATTTTTGTCATGGTGTGTCTTTGGGTGTATCTAACCGCTTAAATTATTTTATTTTGGACAGCCAATTGGTCATTTTGTAGGAAAGTAACAACCCTTTTGGCTTTCCGCTATTGATGTTTACATTAGGTTTTGTTGTTTGATGTTTGTGTTACTTTCCCTTTGGCGTCAGTTATGGGAGATGTGGTAATTGTATCGATTCCAGATCATTGCCCCCATTTCTATTTAATTTGTACATGCTAGGTGATCGGTATCCTGCAGCGGTAGAGTTTTCATTTGTTATGGTAATGGTTTAAGGGGAATGGGAACACCTGGCAGTTTTTTTTCGCCATTTTTCAAAGGGAGACATCATTCGAGACTTGCAATTCGCTTTTCTATAGGCTCGATCCCATCAAAACAGGTGTCTGCTCTCATAGGAATGAAATTGAAAAGTATTTGCTCGCTCCAGAGGAGCAAATTCTTTAGTTTAAGAGTTGACAACTATTGGCACGTGAGTCCCCGAAATGCAGGAGTTGCTTCCCCTGGAGGTTTTCGCATTCCCCTTAAGGACGGGCGTCGCAGTAGATGAGGAAAACAGACAAAATCACGCTTTTGAGGCAACATCGTTATCTCATCTCTGCAGTTGTTTGACTTTTATTTTCTCGGAGATGTAGCTAGTAAAGTAGAAGTAAAACAAAGATCAGGAATCGATACAATTAAATTACTCCACCCATCAAAGACACCAAAGAGAAAGAAACACAAACATGAAGCGACCAGACCATAATGGAAATCTAAACAAAGGAAGGCCATAAGGACAGTTACTTTCCCACAAAATGGCCATATGGCCATCCAAAATAAAAAGACACAAGCGATACACGCAGTAAGTAACAAACAACAACATAAATAAACCGCCACAGAAGAACCGCCTTGGAACGGTCAGTGGAAAGATTTCCACTGGGGCGCTTAAATCGATTTTTCGTGGCCACAATCCTCGCCCTTACTTCCGTCGCGATTTAGACAAACAATTTGTTCAGTCCGCATGAAGGCCTCCTAACTCATCAGTGCAACATCTCCGTGAACACAAATAATCAAAGAACCACAGAGGTGAGACAACGGTAAGGACTCGACAGCAAGAAACCACTGAAATGCTTGAGCAAAAGAAAACCAACAGTTAGACTCCGATGGGCCCAACCAGAGACAGAGCCTTCATGCGGACTGAACCAATTATTTGTCTAAACGGTGTTAGAACCAGGGGCGAAGATTATGGCCATGTGGGGTCATTTTGCGCCCACATCCCCGCCAACCTCCCATTCAAATACATTTCTCTGACCGTTCCAGTGCGGCTCTTCAGTCGTGGTTTATTATTTGTTACGGTTTGTCTTTGCATGAGTGTATTACTTATATCTGTTTACTATTTTGCATAGCCGTTTGACTAGTGTGGAAGTAACTTTCCTTACGGCTATCCGCTAGTGATGATTTCATTGGGATTTAGTTATTTAAAATTCGGGTTTGGTTTCCCTTTCCTGTCCCTAATGGAAGGTATGGGGTGTTTGTGTTCATTCCAAAGCATTGCATCCACGTTAAGCAAGCTTTGAAGTTAGGCTCCTAGTAAATTAATCCCAGCCAATTTGCCGGAATTTGTTTTGCGCATATACGCTGCGCAGCTTATTTAAAAACGAAGTCCTCTGTAGCTATGCAGCGAATGTTTATACACACGTAGCTGTGCTAATGAAAACCTATTTTATGTCAAGTGGCCCCTCACGTAACTTATATTTCAAATCTGACACTCTGCAACAACTGTTTCAAGAAGTACCTGTTGATAATTTTGTTTTATTCCTTAAAGAAATTGGACTTTTTCATAAGAATTAACTGTTTCAGATTTTTATACATTATCATTGTGACGTTTTTACTTTAATATACTCATACTTATTCATGCCGTTTAACCATCAACCGCTCACATCGTTAAATACGAAATCATCATCATCGTTATGCCACGTGCTGTAAGTATAGAACAGCTAATACTTTCAGAGTATAAACAATTATTTTCTGAGCTTTTTTTTAAACCAAGTGTCAAGAACGTCTATATGAAAACAAAATGTGGACATTGATAGCTTAACTGCTATTGCTCATCCGTGTACGGTCCTGTTTCTCTATCTATCTTCTTATTATTTTCTCCATTACCTCAGTTGCACCATATTTATTCTTAACCCTCATACTGTCGTCTGTTTATGTCGTCTGCTACTTCTTCGTGCAGTTTAAGCATACAGGTAAACACAATGGTCCCTGACTAGACGGCAATCTACTCCTTGAGCAACAGTCTGATCTGGCTCCACAATGTTTGCAAGTAACCAACAGACATCAAAGAAGACGACGATTGTTGTGATTTGCATCTCAAGAAATGAGAGATATAGTTGCATGGTTCTTATCTTTATTTATGGCCATAGTTATTTGTCTTACCGTATTCCAAGAAAAAGAGCATTATTGGTTACCTGTTAGTGTCAGACAGTTTGGTTTAGTTTGAATTGAGGTTTAACGTCCCCGTCAACACTGTAAAGGTCATTTTTGAGACCTTGCTTCCAATACTATGGGACTTTTACCCGACACTGAGATGAAATGACATCTCGAGCCATGTCGCTCCATGAAGCCAATAGGGTTCATAAGCATGGACGCACCACTTTGCCTGAGCAGGCTTAGATCCTCTTAGCGGTTTACCAGTACTGGTGTGCGGTTCGGATTCAGCTCTGTATGGAAGCATCAAGCAGCCCATCTTTTTCTTCAAGCCCCGACGGGTAGGGGCATGCGTTAGACAGTAAAATTTGTTTGACAGGTTTTTCATGTTGTTTTTTTTTTTGTTTGTTTTTGATGTGCCATATACGTCGTAACAATTCTGCAACGTGACATCAACGTCGATACAACATCATGACGTTTATGCAACGTCATGTCCACATCGGGGGTAAAGTCATGCATCCACGTTGATTTGACACTGTCCTAGTGACTCGTACCTGCTGGGAAGCAAACAGTGAGGACACTGGTCAGGCACGTGTTTAAAAACTGCATATAATTTGCCTCTTTTTCTGTATTTATCGCTTATGTTTATGCTGCCCAATTTTAAGGAAATAAACGACACTGATAGTCCTACATAGTTAACATGAAAGTGCAAACTGATAAACTTTAGACAATTTTGCATTGTTTACACTTATGGCTCAAGTTAAAATACCACAAAGGACGATCGCTTTGGGAGAATATTCTTGTGATTAACCATAAACTTTAATTGGTGATAATTAAGAAGAAATATTACTCAGTGCAAATTCATAAAACGCCAGCATTTTGCTGAATCATTGCAATGATGCTCATTATATAATGTTATACAACTACAAACGTCGTGAAACATGAGTCATGGAACTGGATCGAAAACACTCGATCTGCTAAAATAGAACAAATGTTAAACCCCTTCTCTGTTCGAAAAATGGAGTCGAAGCAAAATAATATAAAAAAAAGATATACATACGTTTTTTTTTGCTTAAATGACATAGATGACCTACTACTCTATGCATCTCATATTACCTATTATTTCATGCAACTAAAACTGAAAACCGAAATGGGGAAAGAAAGTAGTTTAGGTCGTAGTACCAAAGCCGTAATGACCCAGAATCATTAATCCACAGAGAAATGGCAAATATTAATGTTCAGACCAACCCACATGGACTGCAGAAGAGTGTCCAAGGACAGTAAGCATTACTTGGTAAGCAAGTTTCGACCACCATGCCTATCGACCTGAACGAAGAAAAGGAGCACATGCCGAGAAGGGTATGTCCGAGATTTTGGAAGTCTTCCTATGGCTTTCCATTGGCAAACACATCAGAAATATTTCTGGAAATGGCCACATTGTACGGATCAACAAGATCGCTATGCCTCCCATATACAGACCAGCTACCGGTAATAACCCATTTTATTTGTTTCGCAGAGAAACCGAATAACGCAAAATCGTTTTTTTTCTCCGCAAAACCGCAAGATAAAATATGAGCGCTGAAATTTCTCCCGGTTTCGCGGAGCAAATTCGCGAAGATTCTCGGTGACAATTTGACCGATGGCTTTCATTGAAAATGGAAATACCCGCGCGTTTTGCGGAGAAAAAAAAAACAACAACAACTTCGCTTACGTTATGATAAATGTCAGTTTATCGGCTCATTAATAATTCTTCGCTTGTTTGACGTTGTGTTTGTAAACGAAGGCAAGTGTTAAATCATAATCAAATCTTCTTTCATGTTACACAATTTCAGTTAAGTAATTTATTTCTCCATTGTAAAATCCTTTTTTTTAAAGTCTCATGACAACCTTTATTCACATCGAGAAAACACGCCTATTTATTTGTTACCCGCTTAAGCCCCACTTTTAACCGGGGTTTACAGAGGTATACATTATCTAATTTCTGCTGACATAGATTGTGGGTATCGATAGAATCGCCTCGCCTAGTCGTTTTAAACAGTACACAAAATCTTGAGCAGAAATATGAAAAAATGACAGAATTTTTATCCGAAAATTTTCCGTTTCTAGTGGTAAAAGTTTCAATATATTTGGATAGGCGAGTTTTAATAATTAGTGGTTAAGATCACTGACTCTTGATTATTTGGTCTCTCACCGCTGTGGTTCGAGCCTCGCTCGGGTCACATGTGAGACGCCAAGCTCTGCAACGGAAGGTCAGGTGGTTTTTCTCCGGTACTCCGGTTTTTCGCCCACCTCCGATTAACGATCGGCTCGATATGAGTGAAGTAATCTTGAAAGGGCCGTAACCCCCCCAAAAAAGGTTATTAACACCATAATGATGTATGACATTTACCAAAAGCTCAGCTTGATGAAATAGATGGGCTGCATGATGCTTCCACGCAGAGCTGTAACCGACCCGCATGCGAGTACTGACAAATCGCTTACAGGATCTAAGCCTGCCCAGGCAAAGTGGGGCGAGTCGGACCGCCAATGCTTATAAACCCTGTTTGTTTCATTGTGTGGCAGGGCTTGAGTTCTCATTCAGTCTCAATGTCGGGTAAAAGTCCCACAAAATTGGAAGCAACGTCTCCAAAATGACCTTTACAGTGTTGATTAGGACGTAAAACCTCAAATCAAACAAACAAAACCAAAAGCTCAGATTCGCCTCAATTATTTATGATTACAAACTGTCAAATTGGTACAGCAATCGATGCTTTGAATGCAAAGTTAGTGACCATTTAACGCATGAATTTCGCCGCAGGCTATAGCTATGTCGCTGACGAACGGACGAAAAATCAGATACCTATATCGCGCCGTGCTTCATGCAGGCGCGTGAAAAAGGACATGATACTTACCATTCGCACGCATTATTTGCGCTACCAAGTCTCCTTCCCCGACCCCTCACCCACTCCTTAACTAATAAATACTCCCAGTAAGAGCACACAGGTAGTAATAAAGCCCATGTAATGAACGATCCACTATTCCCCATTTTACATGTAGAGAACTGGAGTTTACGTAATCTGTCCCTACGTCCAATATAGGATGTGGGTACTCGTTACCAACTACCTCAGTGGAACGATTCTAATGAGAACCTGCAAGTTACTTAAAGAGTAAAATAGGAAATTATCACATATTTTCATCAGGAAATAACCGTTTCAGGTATGAATGATTGAATATGGGTGTGTTATCGTGATGTGTACTGAAAACATTTCGTATCAAAATGATATAAACAGTAAACATACAGAGAAGAAAAAACAACGCCGTTGTTCTACCTTGCGTGGAGATTGATCATGAAATCTTTTCTACGGTCATTCTCTCCCTTCCGCTGATTCAAGAAGGGCAGTTGTCAGTTTCTGGCAAATGAATGTGCACTGTATTTGTTATCCGCTTACGTATAAGCCTACCCTGGAAAGTGTGATTAGGTAAATTGTCCGGCTCAAAAATGACCTTAAATAGTGTTGACTGGGCCGTTAAATTCCCAAACAAATACTTACATGTACAAGTGCTCCAATGTGATCGTCGTTTGACCCTTAAGTCCGCCAAATTAAAATTTGGAAACTTCATTTGTTTGTTTGATTCGAGGATTAACGTCGCCTTCGACACTATTTTGGTCATTTTGGAGACTTTGCCTCAAATTGTTTGGGAGTCTAATCCGACACTTAGCTGAAGTTAAATCTCAAGCCCTGCCACCCAATGGACGCAACAGAGTTTATATGCATGGCAGGTCCAACTCTCACCATTTTGCCTGGGCAGGCATAGACCTCCTAAATGGTTTACCAGTACTCATGGCACCCCCGTCCATCGCGGCTTGAAGAAATAATTGTGCTGCATGATGCTTCAACGCAGAGCTGAAACCGACCCGCACATGAATACTGGTAAACCGCTTAGAGAGGATCTAAGCGTGTCCAGGCAAAGCGGTGCGAGTCGTCCCGTCCATGCTTATAAACCCTATTGGTTTCATTGGTCGTCAAAATTGGAAGCAACGTCTCCAAAATGACCTTTATAGTGTTGACGGGGACGTTAAACCCCAAATCAAACAACCAAAACCAGTACTCATGTGCAGCGGGTAAGCTTTTTCTGGCAGCATCACGCAGCCCAAAATGTATATATGCATGTATATACTTGTACATCTATATGCATACTGCGCCATTACCATTCTGCCTCTCCTTTGAATTTGACAACTTTGTATCGGCAAACAGGGCAGGCCCAAATCAGACGCCACAGAACGTGGCGTCTGATCAGGGCCTCCCAGGTTTGCTCAAAGTTCGCTGCTTTTCCAAATAAATGTCATACCGGGACTTTCTAGATACCATTGGACAGTTTGATTAAATAACTGTACATGTACCCGTCAACATCTTGTGTGTCATTTTTGTTGCCTCCAATTTGAGGGACTTGAGGCATCAGTCACAACAACTGTTGTCTGCTATGCCGTCTGTTTGTTTGTTTGAGCTGAGGTTTAACGCCCCCGTCAATAATATTAAGGGCCATTTTGGAGACGTTGCTTCGAAGTTTTTGGGACTTTTACCCGAAACCGAGATAAATGGCGCATCAAGCCCTCCCGCCCAATGAAAACAATAGGGCTTATAAGCATGAATGGTCTGACTCAGGGGTGGGGGGCTTTGTAGTCTGCTTGTTGCCTTAAACGTCATTGTTGCAAACAGTGTGCACCCGATCAGACTACTCCGCATTATGATAACACCAGTATTCTTTTCACTCCATTAAACCCCGACTTTGTATAGCAAACCTAGGGTTTACGGGGGCAATTTTTATTATTTTTTTTTATTATTTTGCTTAAAAATATCGAGGCTATTCTAACGAGTTCTTACATTCTACATGTATCTTTTGAGCAGATTTTTAGGGAAAATAGCATTTTTTTCTCTGAAAAAAAAAAAAAAAAAAAAAAAAAACATTTCTAGACAGTAGAATTTAGAATATTATTTTGAACAGGCATGTTTTCTTAATATCTAAGACTACCTGAGACGGGCCCACACTGTCTGCTTGCATGCAATATATAAATAAAAGAAGCATGAGACGGCCTTAAAAGTCAACATTTTATGTTGAATTTTGTCTCGTCGCATCTGGTTTGACCGATACATGTATATTGGAGTTCTTTTCAGCTTTATAGTGTCAACACTTTTGGAAAGCAGTGAAAGCCCTGATCAAATGTTGCGGTCTGCGTTGTCTGGTCTGGGGCTTCACTACTTGCCAGTATCCAATTTTCGTGCATTTAGAAATGGGCCCCGTCAAGCGATTTTGGTACTTATCGCCTATGCGAGCAGCGAAGATTCAGGCGAGCCTGCGCATCCGCGCAGTCTCGCCAGAACCTTCGCTGCTCGCTCATACAAGCAATGAATCAAGAGGAACCTTCAGACAGAAAGCCACATCCCTGGCCCCTGTGAATGGCTGGGCATGCGCAGTTAAAATTTGTCATGACGGAATGCTCGAAGACACACATTCGCTTGGCGGGGCTTAAATATTCTCTAGAGACCAAAAAGTGACAGTAAACGAATTTCCCATATTCAAGTTTTCAGACTATGTACTTTTTAACAGTAAAACTCGCCTTACACTTAACAGTCATTATTTGCCTTATTTGTTTACTCAAAAACATAGATTGAGGGTTACCTGCAGAAGCACGTCACTAAGGCGGCTCTTTTGAGCATCTTTAATCCAAATTTGGGTGATATAAAGTAAATACGCCATGGTTGACTAGAATGTAGGGAAAAATCAGGAAAATAAAATCAGGAAAGAAAGAATCGGAAAAAGTATCAGTAAAAAATAGCAAGAAGAAAGTATCATTTTCATTTAAAAAGGATATACAAAACTTAAAAAGGCTATGCAATGTCATCTTAACAAATGGTATCTCAAGCTCTGTCGCCAAGTGAAACAAAATAGGGTTTATGTGCATGGACTGTCCGATTCGTACAACTTTGCCTGGGCATGCTTAGACCCTCTAAGCGGTTTACCAGTACTTTTAACCGACATTGAGATGAAATGACATCTTAAACCCTGCCGCCCAATGAAACCAAATAGGGTCTATGGGTATGGGAATCCGACACGCGCCACCTTTTATCTGGGGACTGATTGTATCGATTCCTGATCAATGCCTTCACTTCTATTTTTCTATGAGCATGGAGGTCCGACTTCCACCACTTTGGTTTGTTTAATTGGAAGTTAAACGTCCCCGTCTACACTAAATAAGTCATTTTGGAAACATTGCTTCCAATTTGTGGGACTTTAACCGACATTGTGATGAAATGACATTCCAAGTTCTGCCAGAAAATGAAATCAAATATGGTCTATGAGCATGGAGATACGACTCGCACCACTTTTGTTTGATTTGGGTTTAACGTCTCCTTCTATGCTATATTGATCATTTTGGGGACGTTGCTTTCAATGTGTGGGACTTTTACACGACATTGAGATGAAATGAAGCTCAAGCCCTGTTACTCAATGAAACTAAATAGGGTCTATTAGCTGGGAGGTCCAATTCGCACCACGTCTGTTTGGTTGATTGGAGGTTTAATGTCCCATCAAAATTATTTTGATCATTTTGGAGACGTTGCCTCAAATTCGTGGGATTTTTATTCAACATTGAGATAAAGTGACATCTCATCCCTTTTATAAAGCAAGGAAAAGGTTACTGGTAAACCGCTTAGAGGATCTAAGCCTGTCCAGGAACCGCGGTGCGAGGCGGACAGTCCATGCTAATAAACCCTATCGGTTTCATTGGGCGACAGGGCTTGAGATGTCATTTCATCTTTATGTCGGGTAAAAGTCCCACAAAATTGGAAGCAACGTCTCCAAAATGACCTTTACAGTGTTGACGGGGACGTTAAACCTCAAATCAAACAAAGAAACAAATTTATAAAGCAAGGATAACAGAGATAGGTTGCAAAATTGAATAATAAACTATAGACAAAATCAAAACATACATGTACAAAAGTATCTTTATCATCATAACATTACAATATCAGAAACGAATTTGGATAAAATTGATAATTTTTCCTGATACTTTTTTCCTTCCTAAAACTGATACCTTTTCGTCCGATTCTTTTTTCCTAATACTTTTCGTCACTCTTCCGGGACTATTGTTATATTCTTAACAAAATAAAATGTTGACATTTATCACTGTTGACTTAGTGTTGTTACATGTATATACATGTATGTTGCAAAATCCAAACCCAGCCTTTGATGTATTTGATGGGTGGAATAAGTTAATTGTATCGATTCCTGATCTTTGTTTTACTTCTACTTCACTGACAATTTTTCACTTGAATATGATTCATGTGGAGAATGAGAGGAGAAATTAATAAGTTATATAAACCTTTCAATAGTGTTTCACGCATATCGAATCTTTCGTGCCGCACTGATGTGAGTGTGCGCAAGATAACATGGAGAAAATCACTTGACTACGTGTTTAAGCACAGGTAAACTGAATGAGGCAGGTCTTTGCCAACAGGAGCTTGACGAAATACATGTAGATTCGGCAGCAGGGTGCTTCCAAACAGAGCTCTAACCAACCCCACAGGATCTGTTTTTATTCGATTTTTACGGCCCAGTCAACACTATTTAGGTCACTTTTGAGCCGGTCAGTTAACCCTGGGCTGGCTTATACCAGCGGGTGACCAGCAGAGTGCACATTCTTTCGCCAGAAACTGACAACTGCTCTTCTCCAATCAGCGGAAGGGAGAGAATGACCAGAGATAAAAAAATCATTATCAATTTTCAAGGAATGTTGCCCGGCAGGTTTAAAACCCGTTTCCTCCTGTTCACCAGTAAATCCATTTTTGGAGCCGGTCAATTAACCCTGGGCTGGATTATACGTAAGTGGGTGATCAGCAGAGTGCAGCCTCTTTCGCCAGAAACTGACAACTGCCCTTCACGAATCAGCCGATAGGAAAGGATGACCAGAGGAAAAAATTCATGATCAATTCCCACGAAGGAATGTTGGCAACGCCAGAAGGTATCAAACCCGTTTCCTCCTGTTCACCACGAAGGCGCACATCCGACATAACCGCAAATGAGTACTGTTAAGTCGCTTAGAAAGTAATCCTGCCCAGGTACAGTGGTGCCGCTGCATATAAACCCTGTTGGTTTCTTTAGGCGACAGGGCTTGAGATGTCATTTCATTTCAATGTTGGGTAAAACTCCTACAATATCAGAAGCAACGTCGTCAATATGACATAAATAGTGTTCATGTTAAATCTCAAACAACTTGAGCGAGGCCCGAACCCCAGTGGAAGGACTAACTAGCCATTCACCAAGGCTAGCAGTATTCATTCAGAAGTGTTGTACGTTATCTCATCTCAGTTCCTTAATCTTGGAGGGTATTGGGGCACGATAGATTACTTTGCAATAACATCTCTCCATCTGTCTGCCCTCGCTGCCCCAAGAGAGTCCTGAAACACCGTCCACTCCTTGGTGATGCTCTCTTTGCACTCCACCTTCCATCATCTTCGTCTTGTCGTTCGGTATGATTGGTAAATTGATTTAAAAGTCCATTCAAGATTATTTCTCTAATTACAAGCTGATCGTTAGTAAGAGGTAGGCTAAACCGGATAAAGTGTTTCAGGTGCATACTGCGGTGAGAGGCTAATGATTAAGTGTCAGCGTTCTTACCCATTAAAACATGGAGGCCCGTTATCATCGGGATGTATAGTGGATTTAGAGCCCGTCATTACGAAAACACGCCTATACAAATACAGTGTGTGAACTTCACCGTAAAAAAATGAAATTTTAAGATGAAAAATTATGATATTTTTCTTATTTCTGCTCAAAATATACATGTTAGATGCTCGTTAGAACCGCCTCGTGGAGGCGGTTGTAACGAGTACCCACAATATTTATTTTAGATCAGAAATAAGAAAAATAAGGTTTGCCCTTGAAAACCCCAGTTTTAACCCCCCGCCCATAGGGGCTTGAAAAAAATTGATGCTTCCACGCAGAGCTGAGTCTGACCGCACATGAGTTCTGGTAAACCGCTTAGAGGATCTAAGCCTGCCAAGGCAAAGCGGTGCGAGTCGATGCTTATAAAATATATTGCTTTCATTGGGCGACAGGGATTGAGATGTCATTTCATATCAATGTCGGGTAAGCAACGTCTCCAAAATGACCTATACAGTGTTAATGTGGACGTTAAACCTCAAATCAAACAAACCCCAGTATTACTATATAAAAGTGGGGTTCAATGGGGACATAATTATATAGGTGTGTTTTCATGATGTCAGGACAAATTCGCTTATTTCGAGCCGACCGCGCTCAGCTCGCAACATTGCAGAACTTGAACCGAACGAGGTGTGAACCAAAGCGTTGAGAATCCTACTGATTAAGTGTCAGTGCTTTATCCCATTATGACAAGTATGCCCGTAATCCTCGGCGTGTTTAGTGGATTTACGGCACTTTCAAGATCATAATCAGAATTGAGCTTAAACCGGAGTAAGACCACCATCCGTTGAAGATCTTGGCGTCTCACCTGTGGCCCGATCAAGGCGCAAACCACAGCGGAGAGAACTAATGATCTGATGATTAAGAGTCAGCGCTCTTATCCATTAAGACACGGGAGCCAGTTACCTTCGGGGTGTAGACTTAACAAGATACCCAGGTTGCATGTACAAACTTCGCTGCTTGTCTGTAGAGTTTTGTAGTCTGCTCCAAGTTAGAGATAAGACTTATATGCAGCTTTGGAATTTCAAATTAATTTTGGATTCTGTTGAAGAGTATGTACGGCGCTGGGCTAGGAATGAGGATGCGAAGGTAGACACCCTCTCCGAATGGGTTAAATCAGTAATGGCCTTGGTAAACACACGTATAACAGTACTCAGCAGAACCATGTTTCGCCGACATTCTTACTGCAGTTAAAGATGCCCTTCAGAAATATTGTGACACTGCATATGCCAGGAGAGGGGTCAATCAGATGTGGATCTTGAAAAACTCCAAAGCGCTTCTAGAACATCTTCAGTCACAGTTTTTTCATCTCAGTAAACAGCATAAAATCTTTCGATTTCTCAACACTCTACACAACTATTCCTCATGATAAATTGAAATCTAAACTCAAGGAAATCATAAATCAATGTTTTTTTTCCACAAGAATGGTAACCTTTGCTACCAGTAAGTTGTCCTTGGCTACAAAGACACATACTTCGTTCGAGATCACTCTGATGCACCACCAAAGTACACTGATGCAGATGTAATAAAGATGCTAGAATATCTAATTGACAATATTTTCGTGGAGTTCAGTGGCCTATTATTTCAGCAAACAATTGGCACACCAATGGGTACTTATTGTGCACTGTTGCTTGCCGACTTGTTCTTGTACTCGTATGAGGCGGATTTTGTACAAGGTCTCCTCAAAGCAGGCAAGAAACGCCTGGCACAACAATTTAATTTCACCTACAGATATATAGATAATATATTGTCTCTGAAAAATGTTAAATGCGCAGAGTACTTGGAATTCATCTATCCACATGAACTTGAAATTAAGGAAACAACTGAGACTGCAACCTCCTCCTCACACTTGGATTGTTATCTCTAAATTGACAACGGGAGTCTTCCACTGACCGTTCCAAGGCGGCTCTTCTGTGGCGATTTATTTATGTTGCTGTTTGTTACTTACTGTGTGTATCACTTTTGTCTTTTTATTTTGGATGGCCATATGGCCATTTTGTGGGAAAGTAACTGTCCTTATGGCCTTCCTTTGTTTAGGTTTCCATTATGGTCTTGTCGCTTAATGTTTGTATTTCTTTCCCTTTGGTGTCTTTTATGGGTGGAGTAAGTTAATTGTATCAATTCCTGATCTTTGTTTTACTTCTACTTTACTACTAGGCTGTACGATAAACGAGATGACTTCAATTTTCCCATTGTTAACTATCCCTTCCTGAACAGTAATATCCCGTCTGCACCAGCATATGGAGTTTACGTTTCACAGTTAATCCGTTATGCTAGTGCCTGTTCCAAGTATCAGGATTTCATGGAACGTAGGAAGGTACTCACTACCAGGTTGTTATGCCAGGGTATCAAAAAGCCAAACTGATATCAACACTTCAGAAGTTCTATCGGAGGCACCATGATCTTGTTGATTCGTACAACGTGGCCATTTCCAGAATTATTTCTGATATGTTTGCCAATGGTAAGCCATAGGAAGACTTACAAAATCTTGGACATACCTTTCTCGGCATTTATACTTCCATGGGCATGGTGGGCGAAGCTTGCCAAGTAATGCTTACTATCCGCGGACGCCTGATTACACTCTTCTGGAGTCCATGTCTGTTGATTTGAACATTGATATTTGCCATTTTGTCTATGAATTAATGATTTTGGATTAACGCTTTGGTACTACGACCTAAACTTCTTATTATATACATTGCGTTTGATTTTTCTTAAGTCTTTACGTGGGATAAAAGTAAAGTAATCCCAATATGGTGAACAGATAGAAAATCAACTGTTTTCAATTTATGAGGCGTTTACACAACAGTAAACGGTAACAAAGAAAACATTCACCATATTCATACTGCGTTGTAAATTGCATAAGATGCAACTCATTCTGATTCCGACCGGATCAAAATCATATTTTACGATCGTTAGAGTTGTCTTTTTGCACAAAGCACATGCATTTCGTCATATGCTTCAAGCCTTGTGTACGAAATTTGAATGCATGAATAAATACACGATCAAATATACCTGTAGGTAGATTTCGCGGAGAAACACCGTAAACGACTTCACCTGTACTAATTATTTTTCTCTGAGGAAAAGCGATGTTCGCGGAGAAATTTCGCGGCGTTTCGCGAAGAAATTGACCGCTTTGAAACGCGCGAAATCTTTTTTTCTCAGTGAAATTTCTCGCTTGTTCCCCGAGAAAAAAAGCCTATTACCGCGGAAAAAATAAAATATGGGTTATTACCGGTAGCTGGTCTGTAACTTCTCTAGTGTTGATACCAGTTTGGTTTTTTGATACCCCTGGCATAACAACCTGGAAGTGAGCACCTTCCCACCTTAAATTAAATCCTGATACTTGGAACAGAAACATCAACCTAACAACATATATGATTAGGGAAGAATCGGAACCACCAAAACAAAAAAAGATGAAGAAAACACAGCAAAAGCACGAGTTGGAACGGTCGGTAAAATACTGGTCAGCAAGAATCATAAACCTCATAATACATGACATCGCTTCTTGAACGTCACCATCAAAGAAAGGAGCAGTAACAGTTCCATTATCATAAACATTGCTCTTTTTTGTAAATTTAATGACAAAAAGGTGCATTATTGTGAATACAAATAAGCCCAAACACAGGAATTCTGAACCACTGCAATTAAAGGTATTTGTTTATTCACCCGTTTGCTTAATACTTGTAATTTTGGAATAATTTCGAGATAAACTTGGTCAAAATTTGTTGAAAATGAAAAAATGGCGAAATGTATAATATCATACGAATATCGGAAAGCAAATTAACTGAGACATTATTAAAAATTCTAAGAAAATGCCACAGGTAAATCAGCATTGCATCCTCACGTTATTGTTAGTCTGTGTTCTGTTATTGCGGCACATCCTCATCAAACAGATTTGAACTGACAGTTATTTTTGGGCTGAAGACTGAAAAATATCCGGTACTATTTTCCTACGCTGTTCCCATACTGTCCGTTCTTGAAATAATTTCCTTTATCCCTCAGTTTCTGAACAGAGCTTTTGTAGCTTTGATATTGCAGAAAGATGATTTGTCAAAGACGTACGAGGTAGGCTGAAAAGTTCTGAGCCTGACCAGGATCCAATGGTTTGTCCATGCTGAAAGTGCCTTATTTTTTCAACATAGTCTCCCTTCCTGTCCACATACTTCCTCCAGCGATGCTGGAGTCCTTGGATCCCAGTAGTATAGAAGTTCTCATCTTGGTCCCTAAAAAACTCCACAGCAGCTATCACCTCCTCGTCTGACCGATAATGCTGCCCAGCCAAGTGCTTTTTCATGTTTGGAAACAGGAAATAATCTGATGGAGCTAGATCAGGTGAATACGGAGGGTGATCGACAAGTGTGAAGCCACAGTCATGCACAGCAGCCATTGCGACAACCGATTTATGAGCAGGTCCATAATCCTGATGGAACAAGACCCCTTTTGTCAATTTTCCGGGTCGTTTAGCCTTAATTGCTTTTCGCAATTGTTTTAACAGATCTGCATAATACTCCACATTAATTGCTTTGCCCTTTTGAAGGTAATCGGATTGTCGTTTGGTTTCTGGCTCAAAGTGATGAACCCAACAATCATCATGAGTGACAAAACGGTCAAGAAAACCATCTTGGTCTGCTTCAAAAATAGCCAAGTTGGCTTGTAACAGGTTCAGTCTGGTCAACTTTTGGTCCGGCGTCAAAAGCCGTTGCACCCATCTGGCGGAAACCTTCGACATTCCTAATTCACCGTGTAGAATGTTCTCTACTCGTTCACGGGAGATGCCAACAGTGTTAGCTAACTGATTCACAGTTGAACGCCTGTCATCCATCACGGCCTATGCACTTGGCTGATGGTTTCCTCAGTTTTTGCCATTGTGGGTCGTCCACACCGGTCATCATCTTCAAGGCTGTCCTTGCCCATCTAAACATTTGCTGCCCACTTTTCCACGGTTGCATACGAAGGAGCATCATCCCCTATTGTAGCAGCCATATCTACACGAATGTCCTTAGGAGCTAACCCCTTTTTATGGAGGTACTTGATGACACCACGATGCCAGATTTTGTCCATTTTCTAAAAAACGTACTAGTATCAATTTTTAAAGTCTAGAATTTCTACGTTATTGCAGGTAAACTTGAACTCAAATCAAGTGGTAAATGTTTGGATTTAATGAATACAAAATTTCATGGTTGTTCGATGCCTGCTTCTTGGTCAGGCTCAGAACTTTTCAGCCTACCCCTCGTAAACAACTGGCAAACGTTATGAATTCTGATGAGACTGCTCTTCAAGTGCCGTCTAATCTGGATCTATAAGTTTGTATCGGTAGCTGCACATGCGTGTAACAGGGTAAAACGTGTTGAGGGTCATGTGTGTCAATATCAATGGCTAATACAATCTTAGCTGGCCTTTATTCGTTATAAGTTTTACATCAAGTTCCATGCTTTAACTAATGAAGACACTGATCAGACGCTGCATTTTGTGGCCTCTTGTCAGGGTCTTCAGTGATTTTGAATGCCCAAGGAAAGAGACGCTTGGCATTTACGGATTTCTGCTTCTGTCGTTTACTAGCCTCCTTCAACATTCTGAAGAGAATGCTAGGTTACTAAAGCAAATCCTCCAGCTGCAGGACCCGTTGATGCATTTTAAATGTCTTTGCCGAGGTCGAAGCCTCTGATCAAACGACTGACAAGGAAACTTACGCAAAACCATTTTTTTTTTCGTTTTTGTCTTTTTTTGTCTTCACTCTGGTAATCACTGTGGTGTCATCCAGCAGGCATGCAACTTCAAAATGCTTGGCCGCCTCTCAGTACTTTATGTACCTTGATTCCCATTTAGAATTTTACAACATGAGAACAAGTACAAATTTCTGCTCCAAGACATAGGTTGTTGGAACTTAGCAGAACCGCCTGACACATAGGCTGTGAGTATTCGTTGGAACCGCCTCATTAACAAAATCACCCTAGAACCTCTGCTTTAGATATCTATAAAAAATATACTACGTTTCATAGAAAAAAATGCCCTTTGAGATATGGAATAATGCCCTATGTCACGCAGATATGGTATCGTAATGAGAATGCCACATAATTGCTCAGACATGGATCCATCCCGGTTATGTAATATGGTAATATGGCTATTTTACTTTTCATTTAAAAAAACATAAAGAAATACATAACAAATAATAAACAGTGAAGGAATTTATAAAAAATCAATACAATTGAATTTCAACCCCCATCGCAGATACCAAAGGATATAGAAATTAAAACAATACAAGCGGAAAGCAAAAAGGACAGGTTCTTTTAAAACCGTAAATGAATACAAGAAACACAAAAAGACAATAATGAACCACAACAGAAGCACCGCCTTCGGTTCTTCTTTCGCGGTATATATTCGTTATATTTCGTATTTAAATTTTTGCATCGCTTAAAGATTTTTTTGAATAGCCAACTGGCCATTTTGTGGGAAAGTGGGTGCCCATTTTGCTTTCCGCTATTGATGATTCAAGTGGGAAGTTTTGCGTTTGCGTTTCTTTCCAATTGGTGTCTCTGATGGGAGGTGTGGGTTAATTATATCGATTTCTGATCATTGCCTTCACTTCTATTTCGATCGGTTAGTAAACTTGTCGTGGATTAGACGAATAATTTGTTCTGTACATGTGCTTGGTTTCTACTTCTCTATGAACATGAAAATCAACATAATATAGATATGAAACAATGAATTATATTCCTAGACATTATTTAAATCAGCTTTCTATAATATAAGAAAACATTTTAACAACCCTGTTAATTTATTTCTTTGGATGACTGTCATTTTAGCCTCGGCCTCTGTCTGTATCAAGTCCAAAGTGTAGACTAGTTTAAGCGTCAAATAGCTACACCCTGTTAGCAGCGACGCAAAAAGTTCATCCAGACAGCCAATCCATAAACTAAAATGTGTACTTTTACGGGTATGTATAGGTACAGTTACTACGAGTCTGTTTTGATTGGGTTTCAAATGCCAGTATACCAGAGTTTCAGAAGCTTTTGAGACGAGTTGTTTGATCTACCAGCTTTATAAACCAGTAGTCAGGGCTTCGATCCCTGGCTTCTGTTGTCTTTCGGTTGAGGTCTTAAACCAAGGTCCCGCCCTTATGTCACGTAAGTTGATGATTAAACGTAAAATGTACAACAGACAGTTAGATTCAAATATGTTCTATAAAAGGGTTATCCTTTGGAAGCAAGGAATACACCACAAAAGTGAAAAATATGGAGTGTACATGCTTTCTGGGCCAGACTAGCTAGTTTCGGCCAACTAGGCCTCATCAGTGACCCTCAGATATTTTCAAAATTCAACAATGGAATCAATGATCCCAAAGGACAAGAAAATATAATCTACACTATGATGTAGGGCAGGGAGACGTTTTACCGCCGCCAAACATTCCCACACACCAGCTGTAGTAAAGTTAAATATGTTCTATAAAAGGGTTATCGTTTGGAAGCAAGGAATACACCACAGAAGTGAAAAATATGGAATGTACATGTTTTCTGGGCCAGACTAGCTAGTTTCGACCAACTAGACCTCATCAAAACCTTTACAATGCGGTAATTAAGATAAACTCTTTGAGCTGTAGCACTGATAATCTAGTATTCGCTGTTTCTTAGTCCTTGTTACATATTAATGGCGTAAATAAGAATGATTGAAATGTTGCTTGTGCCCCATTGTACCGTTGCTCAATCACGTTTAAAGACATTCGTTGGTTAATAATTATGTCGTGCATTGTCATACGTCATATATTGTAATTGCACACCTCACATTAAGGAAAATTCAACACTGAGGTCGATAAGTTTTGGATAGTTTGTCACACGTTGGAACGGGCGAGACAACGTAAGTGTCTTAGTCGGATGGCTGTGTCAGTTCGACTGTTTCGATTACCTAATACACGTGCCTTGAAGCAAAGAGTGTACGCGGTGACTCATTGAGTATTGCGTGGTGTGGCATTTTCTCAAAATATCATGCCGTGTTTTTCTCTTTGAGAAATTACCCTTTCCCCTCCTCAACCTTCCTGACTAGACTATATAAAAGTCGGGTTAGTCGAGTATCACATTTCCACACTTTTTGTAAGACTTTGGCCATAAAATTCCGCGGAGAGACCGACAATATGATACAACCTTAAGCAATTGCTTAGTAAAGCTAATAAGACACACAATTAGAGGTAATTAGAAGTCTGAACTAAAACCTCTCAATTCAAAAAGTCAGTTAATTAGTAATATGTTGAGGTGAAATAAAATTTGCAGCTACATCATAGTGTAGATTATATTTTCTTGTCCTTTGGGATCATTGATTCCATCGTGGAATTTTGAAAATATCTGAGGGTCACTCATGAGGCCTAATTGACCGAAGCTAGCTAGTCTGGCCTAGAAAACATGTACACTCCGTATTTTTGTGTTCTGTGGTGTATTCCTTGCTTCCAAAGGATAACCCTTTTATAGAACATATTTTAATCAATTTACAAGTTTCAAAGGTTTTTTTCTAGCTGGAAAAATAAGTATTGTAAGATCGATCATTTTTATTTTGAACGGAACTGACAGATATATAGAATAAAAGTAGTCCCCAAGGTAAAATTTGTAATGCCACCTTTTGTGAAGTCATTAGTCGAGATGCCAAAATATCTGGTTAAATTATCAGTTAAGCATGCATGAATAAACACGTTATGTTTAGTGATGTAGCATTTTCACAAAAAATCATAAAATATGTGCGCTGGATAATATAATGTAATCATAAACAGTCAATTATTTATGAGCTGAATTTATGAAGTGAACTGTATGCGCTTACCTGATGAGTTGTTATTTATTTGCTTTGTCGCGGAGAACACTGTCTGAAATAAGACTGTGCTAAAATAATCGGCGATTGGTGGGCATGCACACATGCGAAATCGGTTTGAAATGTCTTTTGCTAATTCTGACGACTACGAATCTTTATCCGAATTGCTCAGATATAGAGAGCATGAAATCGAACTCCGTATTGTTTAGTTTTGCTTAAATTTTAAATGAAAATCATTACATGTACAGTTTTTCCTTTCATCGAATCGGAAATTAAGCACAAACGTCATTACATCAAAATATCCTTCATTAATAAGGGTTTGGATCTTATTGACTTACCTAGTATCTTCCGGGACAATTCGGTTATTTCATCCATTCCTGCTTATTTTCAAAATACTGAAACACCCATAATTTGCTATAAATATAATAAACCTGTTAGATTTATTATTTTTAATTTCAATAAACTTGTTTCTGATCTTGATATTGACACTAACACTCCTGATACATGTGATTTTAAAAAATACGTGTATTGCTATCCTCCTGCTGGTCATATTATAACTGGCAATTTTAAAGTTATTCCTGATTCTAGGATACATAATGTAATTTCTAAAGTACCTAAATATCGATATCCTTCCAAAATTGTTTTCAATAAATGTAGAGATGAAATCGCTGCTGCCTTGAATGAATTTGGTAGTCGATGGTGTAAACGTGAGTATGTTGAATATAAAGCTCTGAAAGAATGGAAACTTAGCATTCTGAAATTAGTGAACGAACGCAATTCCTTTTTATTCGCAAAATACGAACTTATTACACCCTAAACCTAAGACGTCTTTACGTCTACTTAAACTACTACGTATTCAAGAATTCCATAGGAAGTTTGTTTTGGGTCCACCTGAAAATGCCGACAACAATGTGGTCGTTGTTTGACGGCTTCACTATGTTAGCACTCTTTAGCAAGAACATGGCGGTACTAAGGCCTATATACTTCAGCCCTTAGCTATAGAGAGGGCTTTAGTTGATGACCATATTTGTCATTCAGCCACCAAGTTTGCTGTCTGTGTGACAGAATGAAAAGATAAGCTTCCTACGTTATATTGGTTACCTAAACTTCATAAAAGACCATATAAAGCACGGTTTAGTGATTCCGTGTTTTCGTTTAGTGATTTCGTTTATTTGATGTATTCCTTGCTTACAAAGAATCTAACTTCAGAACTTATTTATTTTCACTGTAGCTGGTGTTGTGCCGAGTGGCGTCCGTAAAACGTCTCCCGTACATCATCATAGTGCAGATTATATTTTCTGGTCTTTTGGGATCATTGAGTTCATTTGGTATCATTTTGAAAATAGAGTTCTGCTAAAGCCGGTGCTAGAGGTCGTTGCCGGTGCTGCACATTTCAGTACTGGTCATGAACAGACTAAATAAAACCGAGTCTGCTATTTTCGTTTATTTGATGTATTCCTTGCTTCCAAAGGATCTAACTTCAGAACTTATTTATTGCAAATTCAAGCTCTTGTACTACCACTGAACTCTCCAAATTATTAACTTCATGTGTTACTGCCATCAAAAGCATGTGATAAAAGATTGCGACAAAGTATTCGCAAGATCAGGTAGAAATCTGTTTTGGTCTATAAAAATTCTAATGAAGTTTTAAATAAATTGAAATCCAGGGGTTTTCGTGCTTCAAGTTTGTCTACTTATGATTTTTCCACCCTTTACACTAGACATCCTCATAATCGTATAAAAGAAAAACTTACTGATTTAATTGAATGGACATTTCATGGGGAAGACTGCCTCTATCTGACATGTAATTGAATGTAAGAAATGCGTTTTTCACTTCTGAAGAGCATAAAAACTATACTTTATGGTCATGTCAGAAGGTGTGTGAAACTCTCACCTTTCTACTTGACAATATTTACATAAGTAAAGTAGAAGTAAAGCAAAGATCAGGAAACGATAAAATTAACTTACTCCACCCATCAAAGACACCAAAGGGAAAGAAGCACAAACATTAAGCGACCAGACCATAATGGAAACCTAAACAAAGGAAGGCCATAAGGACAGTTACTTTCCCACAAAATGGCTATATGGCCATCCAAAATAAAAATACACAAGTGATACACACAGTAAGTAACAAACAACAACATAAATAAACCGCCACAGAAGAACCGCCTTGGAACGGTCAGTGGAAAGATTTCCACTGGGGGGCTTAAATCGATTTTACGTGGCCACAATCCTCGCTCTTACTTCCGTCGCGATTTAGACAAATAATTCGTTCAGTCCGCATGAAGGCCTCCTAACCCATCAGAGCAACATCTCCGTGAACACAAAAAATCAAAGAACCACAGAGGTGAGACAACGGTGAGGACTCGACAGCAAGAAACCACTGAAATGCTGGAACAAAAGAAAACCAACAGTTAGACTCCGATGGGCCCGACCAGAGACAGAGCATCAGGCACCAACCAACATTACCTTGAATTAGATCTCTCTAATTCTCAATAAGCCTTTACGTTGGAGCCGTCATAGAATCTGAGGCCTGACCCACCGGCGTGCACTTAAAGAGGGAAGCAAAGTTGCCAACCGTGATTGGGTTAACTACCATGCATGCAGTCTGTCGTATAACATCCATGTTGTACCCAATCTTTTTATATCGAAGAATGATTTTACGAAATTGGGTGCTGAAGTCATTGCGGTTATATATTTTTTCTGAATTTAAATAACTAAGTCATCATAAAATTCGGGTTCCGATAGACCTTGTTGCAGAAGAGATTTAAGTCCAATATTGAATTTTGAAATTAAATCAGAGTGGCGTCTATAAAATTTTGAAAAGGCTTTGCGTAGTTTATGGTACCGATAACCCTGATTAAGGAGTTTAGCCGTTAATAATTTATTACGAGTGTTGAAGTCAGTTACATGACTACACACTCTAGCAAATCGAATTAATTGCGAAATATAAACGCCATAGGATGGCGCACGAGGAACATCACCATCCAAAAAAGGAAAATTTACAATCTCAAAATCAAAGTCATCGCGTTTATCATAAATTTTGCACGAAATAAATCCATCTACAATAGATAGCTGTAAATCCAAAACGGGGCCTCGGTATCAGAAGAATTTGCTTCATTTAACTGAAGTTCTGGGGGTAAATCTGACTGATCTAAATATCTAGAAGTGGAGCTAAAAGCTTCAATACTTTCAGATTGGTTATCAATGGAAAGCGACAACATGAAAAGTCAGGGTTCATAACAATACAAGAACAGATAAGCCACAAGAGGTGCGCAATTCGTACCCATCGGAATACCCACAATTTGTCTAAATACTTTAGTACCGAATCTAATATAAATATTATCAAGTAGAAATGTGAGGGCATCACACACTTTCCGACATGACCAAAGTGTATAATTTTTATGCTCTTTAGAAGTGAAAAATGCATTTCTGACATTACATGCAAGATAGAGAGAATCTTCTCTGTGAAAAGCCCATTCAATTAAATCATTAAGCTTTTCTTTTATAAGATTATGAGGAACTGGAGTGTAAAGAGTGGAAAATCGTAAGTAGACAGACTTGAAGCACGAAAATGTCTGGATTTCAATTTATTTAAAACCTCATTCGAATTTTTTATAGACCAAAGCAGATTTCTTCCTAATCTTTCAAAGACTTTATCACAATATTTAATCACATGCGTTTTAATAGCAGTAAGACAGGAAGTTAATAATTTAGAAAGTTCAGTGGTAGTGCAAGAGCTAGAATTTGCAATAAACCGTGCTTTGTAAGGTCTTTTATGAAGTTTTGGTAACCAGTATAGCGTAGAAAGCTTGTCTTGGCCGTCGTTAACACACATAGCAAACTTGGTGGCTGAATGACAAACATGTTTATCTACTATAGCTCTCTCTTCAGCTGAAGGCTGAAGTTCATAGGCCTTAGTACCACCAAGCTCCTGCTTAAGCGTGTTAACATATTGGAGCCGTCATACAACGACGACGTTGTTAGCGGCCTTGTCTGCAGGGGCCAAAACAAACTTCTTATGAAATTCTTGAATACCTAGTTTAAGATGACGTAAAGACGTCTTGGGCTTAGGAGGTAATAAGTTAGTATTTTGAGAATAGAAAGAAATGCGTTTTTTCACTAGTTTTAAAATGCTAAGTTTGCAGTCCTTAAGGGCTTTATGCTCAACATACTCTCGCTAATACCATCGATTACCGAATTCATTCAAGGAAGCAGCGATTTCATCTCTACATTTACTGAAATCAATTTTAGAAGAAACCGATATTTCGGTCCTTTAGAAATAATATTCCTTATCCTAGAATCAGGAATAATTTTCAAATTGCCAGTAATTACATGACCAGCAGCAGGATAGCAATACTTTGAGTTTTTACAATCGCATGAATCAGGAGTATTGGTATCAATATCAAGATCTGAAACAAGTTTATTGAAATTAAAAATGATAGATCTAACAGGTTTGTTATATTTTTAGCAAATTATAAAAACAGATTTCTTCCTGATCTTTCAAAGACTTTATCACAATATTTAATCACATGCGTTTTAATAGCAATAAGACAGGAAGTTAATAATTTAGAAAGTTCAGTGGTAGTGCAAGAGCTAGAATTTGCGATAAACCGTGCTTTGTAAGGTCTTTTATGAAGTTTTGGTAACCAGTATAGCGTAGAAGCTTGTCTTGGCCTTCGGTAACACACACAGCAAAATTGGTGGCTGAATGACAAACATGTTTATCTTCTGTAGCTCTCTCTTCAGCTAAAGGCTGAAGTTCATAGGCCTTAGTACCACCAAGCTCCTGCTTAAGCGTGTTAACATAGTGGAGCCGTCACACAACGACGACGTCGTTAGCGCCCTTGTCTGCAGGGGCCAAAACAATCGGAGTCTAACTGTTGGTTTTCGTTTGCTCCAGCATTTCAGTGGTTTCTTGCTGTCGAGTCCTCACCGTTGTCTCACCTCTGTGGTTCTTTGATTTTTGTGTTCACGGAGATGTTGCACTGATGAGTTAGGAGGCCTTCATGCGGACTGAACAAATTATTTGTCTAAATCGCGACGGAAGTAAGGGCGAGGATTGTGGCAACGTAAAATCGATTTAAGCCCCCCCAGTGGAAATCATTCCACTGACCGTTCCAAGGCGGTTCTTCTGTGGCGGTTCATTTATGGTGTTGTTTGTTATTTACTGTGTGTATCACTTGTGTCTTTTTATTTTGGATGGCCTTATGGTCATTTTGTTGGAAAGTAACTGTCCTTATGGCCTTCCTTTGTTTAGGTTTCTATTATGGTCTGGTCGCTTAATGGTCGTGTTTCTTTCCCTTGGTGTCTTTGATGGGTGGAGTAAGTTAATTGTATCGATTCCTGATCTTTGTTTTACTTCTACTTTTCTTATGAAATTCTTGAATACCTAGTTTAAGATGACGTAAAGACGTCTTGGTTTTAGGAGGTAATAAGTTTGTATTTTGAGATTTGGTACTAAGTTATTTAGACAAGTTGTGGGTATTCCGATGGGTACTAATTGCGCACTACTTTTGGCTGATCTGTTTTTGTTTTATTTTGTTTTGGGAGAGACTTCATGATGTCCCTTCTGCTGATAACCAGTTTGAAATCATTGAAGCTTTTAGCCCCACTTCTAGATATTTGGATGATTTATTAGATATTGATAAAACCTATTTCCATGGTTTGATCAGTCAAATTTACCCCCGCCTTAGAAATTCAGTTAAATAAAACCAATTTTTCTGATACCGAGGCCCCGTTTTTGGATTTACATCTCTCTATTGTGAATGGGTTTGTTTCTTGCAAAATTGATGATAAACGCGATGATTTTGATTTTGAGATTGTAAACGTTCCTTTTTTGGATGGTGATGTTCCACGTCCGCCATCCTATGGCGTTTATATTTCACAATAAATTCATGTTGCTAGAGTGTGTAGTCATGTAACTGACTTCAACACTCGTAATAAATTATTAACGGCTAAACTTCTTAATCAGGGTTATCGGTAACATACACTACGTAAATATGTTTAATAAAAAGGTTATCCTTTGGAAGCAAGGAATACACCACAGAAGTGAAAATATGTAGTGTACGTGTTTTTTTGGGCCAGACTAGCTAGATTCGGCCAATTAGGCCTCATAAATAAAAATCAAAAATGAGTTCCTTTAAGAGCAATGAAAACATTCATAAGAAAGAAGATGGGTCATACAACGTAGTTTCGGCTAATAAAGCCTCATCAGTGACCCTGTAATGATCCGGCAAAGAAAGCCAGAGGAAACATACAGCAATTTTGCAAATTTCGAATAGGCAGTCGATACATAGACTGATATAAATCAAATTGGGGTCCAAAAAAAAAATAAAAACCTGTCTAGAGTATGAGTCTAAACCAAAAAATTATTTCTGATTTCTCAGAATATTCACGCTGATCTCAAAGGACCAAAAGTAAAATATAAACTACACTATGGTTGATGTACGGGGAGACGTTTTACGACCGCCACACGGCACAACACCAGCTGCAGTGAAGGCAAATAAAAATAAAAAATGAGTTCCTTTAAGAGCAATGAAAACATTCATAAGAAAGAAGATGGGTCATACTACGTAGTTTCGGCTAATAAAGCCTCATCAGTGACCCTGTAATGATCCGGCAAAGAAAGCCAGAGGAAACATACAGCAATTTTGCAAATTTCGAATTGGCAGTCGATACATAGACTGATATAAATCAAATTGGGGTCCAAAAAAAAATTAAAAACCTGTCTAGAGTATGAGTCTAAATCAAAAATTTATTTCTGATTTCTCAGAATATTCACGCTGATCTCAAAGGACCAAAAGTAAAATATAAACTACGCTATGGTTGATGTACGGGGAGACGTTTTACGGCCGCCACACGGCACAACACCAGCTGCAGTGAAGGCAAATAAAGCCTGTTCAAAATTTTATAGACGTCATTCTGATTTAATTTCTAAATTCAATACTGGACTTAAATCTCTTCGGCAACAAGGTCTATCGGAACCCGAATATTATGGTAACTTTGTATTTAAATTTAGAAAAATTTATAACCACAATGACATCAGAACCCAATGTCGTAAAATCAATCTTCGATATAAAAAGATTGGGTACAACATAAATGTTATACGACTGACTGCATGCATGGTAGTTAAGCTAATCACGTTTGACAACTTTGCTTCCCTCTTTAATTGCACGCCGATGGGTCAGTCCTGAGATTCTATGACAGTTCCAGTATAAAAAGTAGAAGTAAAACAAAGATCAGGAATCGATACAATTAACTTACTCCACCCACCAAAGACACCAAAGGGAAAGAAATACAAACATTAAGCGACCAGACCATAATGGAAACCTTAACAAAGGAAGGCCATACGGACAGTTACTTTCCCACAAAATGGCCATATGGCCATCCAAATTTAAAAGAACAAGTGATACACACAGTAAGTAACAAACAACAACATAAATAAACCGCCACAGAAGAACCGCCTTGGAACGGTCAGTGGAAAGATTTCCACTGGGGGGCTTAAATCGATTTTACGTGGCCACAATCCTCGCCCTTACTTCCGTCGCGATTTAGACAAATAATTTGTTCAGTCCGCATGAAGGCCTCCTAACTCATCAGTGCAACATCTCCGTGAACACAAAAAATCAAAGAACCACAGAGGTGAGACAACGGTGAGGACTCGACAGCAAGAAACCACTGAAATGCTGGAGCACAAGAAAACCAATAGTTAGACTCCGATGGGCCCGACCAGAGACAGAGCATCAGGCACCAACCAACATTACCAAGAATTAGATCTCTCTAATTTTCAATAAGCCTTTACGTTGGACCCGTCATAGAATCTGAGGCCTGACCCACCGGCGTGCAATTAAAGAGGCAAGCAAAGTTGCCAACCGTGATTGGGTTAACTACCATGCATGCAGTATGTCGTATAATATCCATGTTGTACCTAATCTTTTTATATCGAAGAATGATTTTACGAAATTGGGTGCTGAAGTCATTGCGGTTATATAATTTTCTGAATTTATATACTAAGTCACCATAAAATTCGGGTTCCGATAGACCTTGTTGCAGAAGAGATATAAGTCCAATATTGAATTTTGAAATTAAATCAGAATGGCGTCTTTAAAATTTTGAAAAGGCTTTGCGTAGTTTATGGTACCGATAACCCTGATTAAGGAGTTTAGCCGTTAATAATTTATTACGAGTGTTGAAGTCAGTTACATGACTACACACTCTAGCAAATCGAAATAATTGCGAAATATAAACGCCATAGGATGGCGCACGAGGAACATCAACATCCAAAAAAGGAAAATTTACAATCTCAAAATCAAAGTCATCGCGTTTATCATAAATTTTGCACGAAACAAACCCATCTACAATAGATATATGTAAATCCAAAAACGGGGCCTCGGTATCAGAAGAATTTGCTTTATTTAATTGAAGTTCTGGGGGGTAAATATGACTGATCAAAACATCGAAATAGGTATTATCAATATTTAATAAATCATCTAAATATCTAGAAGTGGAGCTAAAAGCTTCAATAATTTCAGATTGTTTATCAATGGAAAGCGACAACATGAAGTCTCTTTCATAACAATACAAGAACAGATCAGCCACAAGAGGTGCGCAATTCGTACCCATCGGAATACCCACAATTTGTCTAAATAACTCAGTACCGAATCTAATATAAATATTGTCAAGTAGAAAGGTGAGGGCATCACACACTTTCTGACATGACCAAAGTGTATAATTCTTATGCTCATTAGAAGTGAAAAATGCATTTCTGACATTACATGCAAGATAGAGAGTATCTTCTCTGTGAAAAGCCCATTCAATTAAATCATTAAGCTTTTCTTTTATATGATTATGAGGAAGTGTAGTGTAAAGAGTGGAAAAATCGTAAGTAGACAGACTTGAAGCACGAAAATGTCTGGATTTCAATTTATTTAAAACCTCATTCGAATTTTTTATAGACCAAAACAGATTTCTTCCTGATCTCTCAAAGACTTTATCACAATATTTAATCACATGCGTTTTAATAGCAGTAAGACAGGAAGTTAATAATTTAGAAAGTTCAGTGGTAGTGCAAGAGCTAGAATTTGCAATAAACCGTGCTTCGTAAGGTCTTTCATGAAGTTTTGGTAGCCAGTATAGCGTAGGAAGCTTGTCTTGGCCTTCGGTAACACACACAGGAAACTTGGTGGCTGAATGACAAATATGTTTATCTACTATAACTCTCTCTTCAGCTAAAGGCTGAAGTTCATAGGCCTTAGTACCACCAAGCTCCTGCTTAAGCGTGTTAACATATTGGAGCCGTCACACAACGACGACATTGTTAGCGGCCTTGTCTGCAGGGGCCAAAACAAACTTCTTATGAAATTCTTGAATACCTAGCTTAAGATGACGTAAAGACGTCTAAGGCTTAGGAGGTAACAAGTTAGTATTTTGAGAATAGAAAGAAATGCGTTTATTCACTAGTTTTAAAATGCTTAGTTTCAAGTCCTTAAGGGCTTTATGCTCAACATCCTCTCGCTTACACCATCGATTACCGAATTCATTCAAGGAAGCAGCGATTTCATCTCTACATTTACTGAAATCAATTTTAGAAGGAAACCGATATTTCGGTCCTTTAGAAATTATATTCCTTATCCTAGAATCAGGAATAATTTTCAAATTGCCAGTAATTACATGACCAGCAGCAGGATAGCAATACACTGAATTTTTACAATCACATGAATCAGGAGTATTAGTATCAATATCAAGATCTGAAACAAGTTGATTAAAATTAAAAATGATATATCTAACAGGTTTGTTATATTTATAGCAAATTATAGGTGTTTCAGTATTTTGAAAATAAGCAGGAATTGAAGAAAGCACAGAGCTCTCACGGAAGATACTGGGCAAACCTATAAAATACATACCCTTATTAATGAAGGATATTTTGAAGAAATGGCGTTTATGATTAATTTCAGAATCAATGTAAGGACGGAGAGTATGCTGAGTATAGCCTCTAGTTAAGAGAGCCGCATCATATAACTGATTAGAACTATCGTAGAACTTATTCGCCTCGGTGTCCAGAAGACGTAAAACAGAAACGGGTAATGAACTTAAAAATGAAAGCATAGAGTGGCGTCCATGATTTAGGCTTATTGAGAATTAGAGAGATCTAATTCAAGGTAATGTTGGCTGATGCCTGATGCTCTATCTCTGGTCAGGCCCATCGGAGTCTAACTGTTGGTTTTCTTTTGTTCCAGCATTTCAGTGGTTTCTTGCTGTCGAGTTCTCAGCTTTGTTTCACCTCTGTGGTTGTTTGATTATTTGTGTTCACGGAGATGTTGCACTGATGAGTTAGGAGGCCTTCATGCGGGCTGAACAAATTATTTGTCTAAATCGCGATGGAAATAAGGCTGAGGATTGTAGTCACGTAAAATCGATTTAACCCCCCCCCCCCCCGGTGGAATTCGTTTCCGCTGACCGTTCCAAGGCGGTTCTTCTGTCCCGATTTATTTTTATTATCCCCACGCTTTTCGAAGAAAAAGTGGGGATATTGTAATAGTCTCCGTCGTCCGTACGTCCGTCTTACCGGACAACTCCTCCCACACTTTTACAGCTAGAAACTTCAAACTTTGGGAACTGATAGGCCTTTGGTCTGAGGAGTGCATGACACTTTCGGAATTTTGATCCTACCCCTAGGGGCCAGGCCAGGGGGTGGGGTGCCGCCGGGGTAAAAAATCAAAGTTTTCAGAAACTGGTCGTGTGACATATCAAATCAAATGGTATAATGAGTAGAATACATACCAATCAAAATTTGACCCCTAGGGTCAGGTTTGAGGTCACCAGAGGTCAAAAACTGGGATTTTCACCCCCATAACCCCCTTTTTAACGATTACCGGATAACTCATCCTACGCCGTTTCAGATAGAAAGATGAAACTTTGGGAACTGATAGGTCTTTGGTCTGAGGAGTGCATGACACTTTCGGAATTTTGATCCTACCCCTAGGGACCAGGCCAGGGGGTGGGGTGCCCCGGGGGTAAAAAATCAAAGTTTTCAGAACCTGGCCGTGTGACATATCAAATCAATCGGCATAATGAGTAGAATACATAACAATCAAAATTTGACCCCAGGGGTCAGGTTTGAGGTCACCAGAGGTCAAAAACTGGGATTTTCACCCCCATAACCCCCTTTTTAACAATTACCGGATAACTCCTCCTACACCGTTTCAGATAGAAACATGAAACTTTGGGAACTGATAGGTCTTTGGTCTGAGGAGTGCATGATACTTTCGGAATTTTGATCCTACCCCTAGGGGCCAGGCCAGGGGGTGGGGTGCCCGGGGGTAAAAAATCAAAGTTTTCAGAACCTGGTCGTGCGACATATCAAATCGAACGGCATAATGAGTAGAATACATAACAATCAAAATTTGACCCCTAGGCTCAGGTTTGAGATCACCAGAGGTCAAAAACTGGGATTTTCACCCCCATAACCCCCTTTTTAACGATTACCGGATAACTCCTCCTGCGCCGTTTCAGATAGAAACATGAAACTTTGGGAACTGATAGGTCTTTGGTCTGAGGAGTGCATGACACTTTCGGAATTTTGATCTTAAGGAGGGTGGGGAGTAATTCTTTTCTCTTTAGATTTTTTTTATTTGCTTATATTTTGTAGCTTGAAATCTCTGCACTCGTTTGCCGGTATAAAAATGTAGGCACACCAGGCTTTTTTTCGAGCTTTTTATCCTTAAAGATGGGTACTGTTTTCGAATTTATCGAATGTTTCAATATTTACCCCAGTCATTGACAAATTGTCGATAACAATTGTTTAAAACAATATTTCCAAGTTTGGTTTAAAAAAACACAATGCAGGATAATGTCATGTTTGCATACCTATGTGTGAAAGACAAACTCTTTCACAGATTTTTGTCGAAACACCTATTTACAAATGTCCTTTTCTGCATGTTTTGCTGTTTTGAGATGCAATTTTCGCTATATTTGAAAAAAGAATGCATTTTTCGTCTTTAGATTTTTCTTATTTTCACATATATTGTGTAATAATATTAGATACACGAAATAGGCGTGAAATTTGACCATGTCACCAGGCATCTGAGAGAAATATTGCAGAAAAAAATACCCCACCCCCCAATAAAAATGGCTAAAAAAGCATTAGATATTGTTTAAATGACAAGAACAAGGATTATACCTTTATTATTGCACATACTTTTGCTTCCTTAATGTGATATGAATCAAAGTATTTCATTAGAATTGAAACACAATTTCATTTATAAGTTTTATTGGTTGAAAAATGGATTTTTCTGGCCAAAAAATGCATGTTCTGATATAACCATATTGTCGTTTTGTTAATGTTTAAAAGATATGAAGCCATAAACATTGTCGCAGACGTTCAAACAATGTCAGATGTATGTTATTAATATACCTGGGAAACATTATTATACATTTTTAGCTTTCTTTTTTGACAATTGATTACCCCACCCCCTAATGAAATGGGTTGAAATTGATAAAAAAAAAATACGATAAGCTGATGCAAAAGAATATAAAAATTTCCTTTTTCCCATTTAAGTTCCTTCCAACGTTATAGGGAAAGTAGAAACACTTCTAATTTTTTTTTCTATAATTTTGACAATTTTTTTTTTTTTTTTTTTTTCATGCCATATTGACCGGAAACGCTATTTAATTATCTATTGCCTGTTTATGCAAACTGTGAAAGTGAGGTGAGATAAGTTATCCTTTTACTTTCCGAAAGTGGATAGAAGTGATGGCAATGACCTGGAATCGATACAATTACCCAACACCTCCGATCAGACACACCAAAGGGAAAGAACCACGAACATGAATAACTAGACCGTAATGGAAACATCACTAGCGGAAAGCCAAAATGGCAGTTGCATTCCCACATAGTGGCTTTCGTGGACCTTGAGAAGGCATTTGGTTGAGTGTCTCGGAAAGTCATCCGGGAGGCACAGAGAAAATTTGAAGTGGAGGAGTGGAATGTTCGAATGGTCCAGTGGGTGTATGCTAATTCGCGGAGCCGTATGCGTTTTTGTGTTGGTTCCATTGAAGAATTCGAATTAAAGGTCGGTGTTCCTCAAGGCTCTTTTCTCAGCCTAATGCATTTCATCATTGTGCTTTATGTCTTGTCATGCGAGCTCTGTTCTGGGGGAGCCTTTGTAATCATAGCTGAATCACTTCAGTTTGCTGCACCACTTCAAAGGCGTCGCCCAAAAACTTCTCACATATATATAGTCTCTACAATGCATGATAGCCCCGAACTGGCCTTGAAGAAAAAGATTGTGCTGCATGATACTAACCCAATCACTCATGAGTACGAGTAGACCGCCCTGCCCAGGTAAGTGGTGCAAGAAGGACGGTCCTTATAAACATATAGATTGGTTTCACTGGCTGTCAGGTTTCATCTCAATGTCGGGTAAAAAGACCCACAAATTGGGAAGTAACCTCTCCAAAATGACCAATATTATGTTGACGTTAAAATGACATCTCAAGCCCTGCCGCTCAACGAAACCAATAGGGTTTATATGCATGGACGGTCCGACTCGGACCCATTTTCCTGGACAGGTTTAGACCCTCTAAGCGGTTTACTAGTTCTCACGTGCGGTCGGTTTCAGCTCTGCGTGAAAGCATCATGCAGCCCGATTGGCTGGAGCCTGTACATTGACAAAATTCTGTTATGATGGTGGATGTGTGGGCATACAAAGGCTCCGTGTGTCACAACCTAAACCATCATCTTTATATTCGAAACAGATCAAAGGGATTTTTTCTTGTACACCTTTTTGCTTATGCTTGATTATTGTTTGTTTGATTTGAGGTTAAACGTCCCCGTCAACACTGTAAAGGTCATTTTGGAGACGTCGCTTCCAATTTTGTGGGACATTTACCCGACCTTAAGATGAAATGTCAACTAAAACCCCGCCGCCAATTGAACCAATAGAGTTTATTAACATGGACAGGCCGACTCGCACCGCTTTGCCTGAGCAGGCTTAGATCCTCTAAGCAGTTTACCAGTAGGCCTACACCTGTTGAGTGCAAGATTGTAATTATTGGTGCTTGCACAGGCCATTTGTTCACTGAGATGGCTTAACAGTAATTGAACCTGAGACTGCGACTGACAGTTAAAAGAATATTGTGCGCTGCCAGGCATTACAGTCTGCACTTTTAGTTATCAAATATGGCAGTGTTTTCTTTCCATATATATGACGTCACGCAAACTAAAGTAAACGTCACTATTGATTCATTGTTTTGTTTGTGTTGACAAAGTATGGCCGTGGAATATGTGAACTGATAGACTCTTCGAGGCTATATTCTTGACACCAATGGAAAAATAAAGTAAACATCGTGCGTTAAAGAGAGTTCAGATTTGCCATGGACAGCTGATGGGCTGCAATCGGAGGAAACAAACCAGTAGCTGGAAAAATACAGGGTTAGTCTGTTTATCCCTCTATTTTCCTGTGCTTCGAGCCATGCGGACTAGACCGGAAAGAAGTCTATGAAGTCGCAAAATAATTTATAACAAAATGCACATTGCAATGGTTATTAAATGTTACAAAAACCTCAGAAAACACTTTGATAACTAAATAGAAACAAAAATCATTTTTAGGTAAAAATTCGAACCTGATTACGGCAGAGTCAATTATGCGCGACCCTCCTTAAGATTGGGTGGGAGTTGCAATTTAGAACTTATATAGTGGCGTATCTTTAAAATAGCGTGGGGATATGCGATGGCGTGCCATCGACTGCGCGATTCTAGTTATGGTTTGTCTTTAGGTGTTTGTGTCGCTTGTATTATTTTATTTGGATATCCTATTGGCCATTTTGTGGGAAAGTAACTGTCATTTTGGCTTTCCACTGTTGGTGTTCCATAAGGTCTGTTGATGCATGTTTGTGTTTCTTTCCCTTTGGTGTATCTGATGGGAGCTATGGGTTGATGGTATCGATTCCTGATCATTGCCTTTACCTCTTTTTTATTTATAGATTCTTCTGTCGTGGTTTATTCTTGTTATGGGTTCTCTTTTGCCGTTTAGTGGGAAAGTAACTGTCCTATTGGCTTTCCGCTATTTTTGTTTGCATTAGGGTCTAGTTGTTACATGTTTGTGCTTCTTTCCCTTTAGTGTCTCTGATTGGAGCTGTGGGTTAATTGTATCGATTCCCGATCATTGCTACCTGCAACTGAGCTAAATATGGCTGCAAATCCGACGTCTATTCCAAATACACGAATATTCATTTCTTCGTTCCTTAGTGTCCGTGATCTGTCATGCAATAAGTACCAAGGCATTTTTTCTTTTTGTTTGGTGTTTCTTTCTCTTTTGTATTTTGAATAGACGGTGTACGGTAACTGTATCGTTTGTTCAACATTTTCTTTTATTTCGACATTGGCCTTGCGCATGCACAGACAATATGTTTTGTGTCCAGATGAAGGACCATAGCCGATCACACTTTTACCATTACAGAATCTCATGACCTCTCACCACAAGCAGGGTTTGTAGTTTGAAAGTCCTCGGCATTATCACCTTTCAATGCAACTATAGAACATTGGAAATGATTTTTTTTTATTTCCATACCTGTCAATTAGCTATTTTTAATTTCATACAAACATCACTTTGTTACCACACCTGCTGTTACCCATATTCGTAAAAGATGCAAAAGGTCATTTAGCGCGTAGCACTATAGAATGTGTTTGTCAGTGAAATTACCATTGAAAGCTGCATTTGCACACACCATCTAAGAATTGAAGGACCAAAAGTGTCTCGTAGCCGATGGAACCAAAACTATAAATCCCAATCTGAATCCCAAATGTTTTGTGAACAGAAACACAGGGTAGCTAATGAAATAATACATGTATTGAATTTTATAGATATTTGAATAGTGACTTTTTTATGATGTGAAATTTTTGGATTTTTCGCGATTTGCTCGGAAAAATGTTAAAATTTAAAATCACACTGTGTTTTACGAAAGTGACACATTTGATGTTTCAAAAAATTAACATACAATTATTACCAAGTAAAAAAAAAGAAATGAGGCTTTCGCGTGGAAACTGAGTTCTCTTGCAAAAACAAAACAAACTTCGTATAGTTTGAATTTATGGTACATTTGATAACAAAAGCAATTTTATGCATAGTGTTTTTTTTTTTTTTTTTTTGCTTTGATAAGGATGGGTAGGCAAGAAACAAGAAAATGATCTGATTTGGTGATCATATGGCATTAATAGAAGTGAAGGCAATGATAAGGAATCGATACAATAACCCCACAGCTCCCTTCAGAGACACCAAAGCGAAAGAAACACAAACATGAAACAACAGACCTAAATGAACATCAATGGTGGAAATCAAAACGAGAGTTGCTTTCCCACAAAATGGCCAATTGGCTATCCAAAACAAAATAATATAAGCGATACAAACACTCAAAGACAAACCATAACAAAAAATAAACCGCGATAGAAGAACCGCATTGTAACGGTCTTTGAAACAAATTCCACTGGGTGGGGGCTTAAATATCGAGTTAACTTATCAACTACCTTACCTCTGTCGCGATTTAGACAAATAATTTGTTCAGTCCGAAGGCCTCCTTACTCATCAGTGAAACATCTCCGTGAACGCAAAAAAATCAAACGACCACAGAGATGAAACAACGGTGAGGATTCGACAGCGAGGAATCAATGAAATGCTTGAACAAAAGAAAACCACGAGTTAGACTTAATGTTGTTGCTTTTATCTTTTTTTTTTTTCGGCAAGGCAAATTTGAAATATACAAAGCTGGTTTTTCATGAAATGTAACTAAGAATTATATAAATAACGGATGTCTAGAAAAAATGTCGAATAAACATAAAACACATGCTTTAAATAATCAAGTTTGAGTATCCAAGTGTAGATATTTTATGATACAAAGATGCGCATAGCCACCACAACCCCCACCCCCTCTTTGACCGAAACACCTAACTTGTGAGATGCCATGGAACAACAAACATTTTGGTAATATTTTGACGGACCTTTCTAAATCTTTAAACTGCTGTGTGCATCTTTAATGTCCTGAGCTTGGTCATTCGTGATGTAACTGGTGGTTTTATTCTTTACTTATGTTAGCGTGTTTATTTTTTAACCCTGGTTCATGTAAGATTTAGTACGTTTTGCATCTGTATGGTACTGTTTTGTCTCATTGGTGAAGGGGTTTTGCGGATCTGTTTACTACCTTTCTGGTGCAGGAGTTTACGTATCTAACCAAAGATTTTGTTTATGGCAGTATAAATTTTGTCAATTTTGGAAAATAGAATTGAAAGAAATGGGCAGTATCAAATTAAATTATTTTACACCTTCCATCCCTGATATGAAAGGGTATTAACATCAACATAAAGCAATTTTACATAATTAAGCAAAGGAAGACAACTTTCGGGACTTCTTTTTTGCTTTTCTATAAGCCCTTTCCCACTGGAAAAGCTGTCTACACTTAAAGGAAAGAATTTGCGCCTCAGAAGCATATTTTTTCCTTTAAGAGTTGACCCCGATTCACATGGGAGACAAAAATATTTTTGCAGGTGTTGCCATCCCTTAAGGTGTTCCCATCCATTAATATGAAGTTTCTTGTGTGTTAACTGAACCCGTGTATTTGGTGCACATGTTGTTTTGTGTTAGCTTCTATTTTCATGTTACTTAGTTTTTCTAGTATCATCACATAAACAATTCCCTAAGCGCATTTTTATACAGAAAAACGGGGGTTTGTGGGGGTATGCATCTTTTTCTTAATTCTGCTTCAAGACATAGGTCGTGGGACTCAATATGACCATTTGATTGAGGCGGTTATAACGAGCACCCACAGCCAGTGTTTAGAGCACTAATAAGAAAAATATCACGTGATTTTCTCAGGAAAGTAGCTACTTTAAGATGTGAATGTAATATGTTGCACGGATGTGCTACCGTAATTTCTTTTAGTGGCTTGAGATATGCGTGTGTTTTGCTCACGGGTTTCCCCGGGAAATGTATTCTGTCCCTTACCACAAACCCCGCATACAAGTAAAGAAAACCAATTTTTACGGGCCAAAAAGCATGTATTGTAATAAGGAACAGTTCCTAGAATATATAGTTATTTTATTGTTTTTAAATATACACTATGACTTTCATACCAAAAACAAATATATCTTTATCAAACATTTACTCATAATTCCCTCTAGTCTAGCAAAATAACACGTGCCTTTGTAATTTAAGTCACATGTCATGTATATGATACACGATTCTTCTCATAGATCCCTTAAATAAAATAAATTTCTTGCCATCTGATATTACCTTGAAGGTCTTTAACGCTTTTAGGTAGCAATGTCAGAGGCAAGCAGGCCGAAACACGCTAAAAACACAAAACCCGTGCAATGATATTTTTTGAAACAGAAACATCTTCAGCATGAAAAACCCGCTATGCCTATTCTCCTTAATCGCATTATATTTCAATTTCTTCCATCTTCACTGTTATTTAAGAAGTTGGTATTACTATCATTTACTCTTGCTAAACAATGCGACTATAATGTGCTGATATTAAATACATGTAGTAAAATGAGCTATGCCTTTTCTCCTTAGTCGCATTATATTTCCATTTTCTTACATGTTTACTGTTATTTAAGAACTAGATATAAGTATCCTTTAATCTTACTGACACGTGCACCATTTTTGCGATGGAATGAACTAATGCGGCAATTTTGTTTTTCATTCTTATTGTAGCAAAATATGTATAAGCCATTGTATTTTGCCTTGATATTCAGCCTGGCAGCTGAAGTACTTAGTAAATCAGCCTTGCCCTTGCCGGATGGTCACTGTTCAAGATGCCCAACGGAACTGGCTACAAACAATGCTAAAGTCATCCAGGTAGCTTACTTTGCTCTTGGACAACTAGGTCCAGGTCGCTGGCTTGTTAAGGTCACCAGAGCTCACTCAGAGGTAATTCTTTCTCTATTTCTTCTTTTTTACTTAGTCTGATAGTTAAATAATGCAGTTCTATCAATACTTTACGAAAACAAGCCTTTACAAATACATTGTAAACTTTACCACCGAAAAGAAGAAAATAAACTTTACCACCGAAAAGAAGAAAATATTTAAGATGAAAAATTGTGATAATTTTCTTATTTCTGCTCAAAATATATATTGTGGGTACTCGTTAGAACCGCCTCGAGGTTTTACTATATTAAAGTGGGGCTCAATGGGGTCAAAATTATATAGGCGTGTTTTCGTTAGGATATGTTTCGGCGATTAGGTTTGACGGACACACAGGTTTAAATGAAGCGTCTAGCCACACAGACTACTTTAATAACATTGCAGTTTGTGATGCACCATATGTGGGGTGCGGTCGTAAATCATCAACATCATAATCACCATCATCTCGCAAATGTCTTATCTTCTTGTGAAACTTATATGTTATGCTTAGTCGTAGGAAATATGCTTTTGTTTCAAAATTTATAATATGGCATTTCTTCAGAAATGTTTCAGTATGACTTACTTATTTAACTAAACAAGACAAATATTGATGTCAAAGATCATTCATTTTTTTTTTACCTTTTATTTATTGTTTTAGTATGCGTATTGACTTTCTACTGGTTGTTCTCTGGTAATTTGGACATTAATTGTGGTGCGCAATAAGGGCGTTTTAAATTATACGATGAATCTGGCTCCCAGTGTTTGTTAAATTTAAGTTTTGTAGGTTATCACCACGTAGGATTTCTCCTTCCTGTTGGTCGTGCCTGCCGTGGTTCGTGGGCCGTGTAGGCTGAAATGGCGCGGTTTGGGGCGCCTATGTGTTTTAAGAGCGCTAGGCGTCCCTCAACTCATGTCTATAACGAGCTTATTTCTTGACCTGCATTGGTTCATCACGAAAACAAGCCTATATAATTTTGACCCCGATGAACCCTAATTTTTATATGGTAAAACTGGGGTTTGCAGGGGTGTACATCATTTTTCTTATTTCTGTTCAAAAACATAGACTAAGGATATTCACTAGAGCCGCATTACTGAGGTGGTTCTAACAAGTAACACAATTTATGATTTGAGTAGAAATGATAAAATATTACAATATTTCATCTGACAATTGTCCTCTTTTTTATGTTAAAAGAGTCAATGTATTTGTATAGGCGTGTTGTCGTAATGTGATGTGTGCTCGGAGGAGGATGTGCACTGCATGCCGGTCTTGTTTTGAGTTCATTCTTTTTATGTAACCACTGATGTTGGTTAATCCGAAAGGCCTCTGTGGAAGATACGCAATATTTTATATCAACCTGAAGTTTTGGCCTAGCTTCTTCGTACAATGACACCATTTATAGGATGGACATTTTGTATTTTGAAGCCTGTCATGTTTACGATTTTGTTTATCTTTGTTCTTTGCTTTACTTTGACATTTCTAACTCATTTCGTGGTATTGAATTAGTACACCTTCGAATAGATACAGTGTTTTATGGCATCGATCTAAATACATTTGAATGATAGGTAAAGGTTGATTTTTCGTAGTCACTTGAACTATTTAAAAGTTCCTTATTCAACATGATACATATCGTTCCCAGGTGATAAACATATGAGTTACCATTGGTTGCTCACGCGTTATTTTGTTTATACATGTGCCTTTAATGTTTTGTTTTGTTTGGAGTAATACTTCTCACTATATTGCTACATGTACTTTATTTAATACAAAACACAGCCTGACTCTGAATATTATTACATTTGATATTGAAAAATAGAAGAAAAAAATAAACATTTTATCAAGAGACAAACTAAAATCAAGGATTGCAGCTTATTTTAACAGCACTAACAATATGAACATGGTATCAGTTACATAGAACAAGGGGACAATGATGGTCCTGTCTCGCTCACTAGAGCTATAGTAGTCGCAGATAAGATTTGGACCTATCTTTTGCACCTGCCTTTGGAATATTTTATAAACAATACTTTTTGAGAAACAAGACCAAACTGTGTACCACACATCAAGGGCACGGGCCTTCTAGTTCAGACATGAAGATTTTCAGAGGTGTTCCCTATATAAAGGGTAAGTCCATGTAAAATGTAAAATATATGACCCCTGGATATTTTTGGTCCCAAGGCTTTAATTTGTGCAATCATGGCAGAGGTCCTTCAGACGAAGCTTTGTACAAAGTGTCAAAGGCCTGGGATTTCTGGATTCAGACAACAAGCGTATTAAATATTTTCCCTATATAAGTTTATGTAAAACTAGAGGGTGAACAAGATTTCAACGCAGTTTGACCTTATGACCTACTTCTGACCCACCATGACTCATATTCAAACTAGACCCAAATATAAGCGAGGTATTCCAATAATGTGTCATGAAGCAAAAGCATGGCCTCTTGGAGGTGAACAAGGTTTCAACGCTATTGACCTAGTTTTTGATCCGACATGATCCATATTCAAACTCGAACCATATATCATCCAGACAAACATTCTGATAAAGTGTCATGAAGATTGAAATAAAAATTTGGTCTTCAGAGTGTAATCAATATTTTAAAGAAATTTCACTTAGTGACCTTGATTTTGGCCTGAAATGACCCATATTTGAATTTTACCTTTATATCATTGACACACACATTCTGAAAAATTTCATGAATATTGAAGCAAAATTGCGGCATCTTGAGTGTGAACAATGTTTAACGCAATTTGAGTGAATAACCGATTCCTGATCAAATATTTTAAAGAAAATTCACTAAGTGACCTAGATTTTGACCTGACATGACCCACAATCGAACAAGACACAAATATCATCAAGGCAAACGTTCTGGTAAAGTTTCACAAAGACTGAAGCAAAACACATGTCTCTAGAGTGTGAACAAGGTTTGAAAGAAATTTGACCTAGTAACCTGGTTTCAGACGTGACCTGATCCCATTTTGGAACTTTACCTTGATATCATTAAGGCAAACATTCTGGTTAGGCAAACATTCTGGTTTCATAAAGATTGAAGCACAATTGTGGTGTTATGCAATGTGAACGCGGTTTTAAAGAAATTTTACTTAGTGACTTAGTTTTTGACCTGACTTGACCCATATTCGATGCCTCTCTAGAGGGTGAACAAGGTAAATGTTGATGACGCACGAAGCACGTAGGATTGGCACAGGGTGATCACAATAGCTCACCTTGAGCTAAAAGTGAACAACAGCAACATATACTACAGTATCTAGCTTCTTGCTTCTTTATGTATAGGGTTGTAAGGCAAACTCAGATCGTTAAAACGCTCAACAAAAAACGGTCACACAGCAGCATGCATGCTTGAAAGAATTGTGTCAATTATAAATGATATGCTAGTTACAATTCCAGCTAAATAATCTGTGAAAATAACACCCTTTTATACCATAATGTTTAGGTTGAAAAATGGTATTTATTAGGCTACGCATTTTGCTTCAGATTCAAATATAGACGCTTGACGATGAACATTTGCAACTGTGTTGTAGCAGAAATAAATCAAACTAATTTGTTTTCAAGTTTTTTTTTTAATGTTCGAAGCGTGTTTAGGTTAGTATATATATTTCTAACATGCTTTTCAATGAAATATAGAGATTTCTCAGTGAAATCAAAAACGAAATTGTCACTGTTTCAAACAGTGACAGATACCAATTTTATTTTTCACTGTTTGGGACTACTTTTTTCTCGAAATCTAATTTTGTGGTCAGGTTTTTCATTGTCAGATGATTGAAAATGTATGTACTGTATTAGAATTGACGCTAAGCCCGTTCACACCTCACGAGGACGTTAATGACGTCATTTTCGCCGCTGACGTCACGTATTTTGTCGCGCGACGTTCGATCTGTCTGCAGCTTCTTTGGGAAACTAATCTCTCAATTATTTCAGTAGCCATTCATAGAAATGCCATCCAAGGCTATTTCTCAGGTGCAAACTTTCGGTTTACATCCAGTATTATGTCCAGTTAATACGTTGAACACCACCAAATTGTCGCGAAACGATCAGGAACAAAGTTAGTTTCCTCTGGGGGTGAGTGACGCGATTAGTGAAGCTAAATATTGCCGTTTTGAAGCATGTAAGAAACAGAAAATTTGATTTTTTTACTTTAAGATCTTACACTGAAAAAATCAAATATCCACTATATATGTTATCCTGATGACTTTATGCAGTAGGAATGCTGATGTGTTACATGATTTCAGGAACGGATAGAAAGTGTGCCCACTGCAACAGGTAGACACAAGAAGGTATGTCGATTTAGTCTTAATTTTGCAATAGCAAATTATCTTTATGATACAAAAGATTTTTGTGTCTCTAGTTTAAGTAATGCAGGCAACTACTCCTTCTTGAATAGAAGTGAGGGCAATGATCAGGAATCGATACAATTAACCAACAGCTCCCATCAGAGACACCAGGGAAAGAAACACAAATATGAAACAGCAAGACGCTAATGGAAACATCACTAGCGGAAAGTCGGTTACTTTCCCACAAAATGGCTAATTGGCTAACCGAAACAAAATAATATAAGCGATACACACATTCAAAGACAAACCATAATAAACATTAACTACGACAGAAGAACTCTATTCTATAGCGTACGAATATAAGATAGTAAAAAGAAGTCAGTTTCAATATTGGACTAATAAACTTTATTTTAATAAACCAAATGGTTGACAAAGATACACATATATTTATATACACTTTACTTAAACAAAACGATTGTATGGCTACGGAATCAAGGACGAGGATTGCGGCCGTGTAAAATCGATTTAAGCTCCAACCCAGTGTAATTCTTTTCATTGACCGTTAGTATAAACATATTTTATTGCAACTATTACATATATATGTGTGCAATGGGGTTGGGTCACAAGTTCTCTCAACATTAGATACGACCCTTCCCCTAAAGGCGGTTCTTCTGTCACGGTTTATTTTGTTATGGTTAGTCTTTGAGTGTGTGTATCGCTTAAATATTTTGTTTTGGATAGTTAATTCGACATTTTGTGGGAAAGTAACTGTCCTTTTTGGCTTTCCACTATTGATGTTTCTATAAAGGTCGAGTTATTTAATGCTTGTATTTCTTTCCCTTTGGTGTCTCTGATGGGAGTTTTGGGTTAATTGTATCGATTCCGGATCATTGCCTTCACTTCTATTTTGCTGTTTTAAAGTGTGTGTTTGATTCCCAGGTCACTTTTGAACCAAATTAAATACAGATACTATTTTAATATCATATTATGGGGAATACATAGGACGAGATTAAATAAAAGTAGAAGTAAAACAAAGATCAGGAATTGATACAATTAACTTACTCCACCCATAAAAGACACCAAAGGGAAAGAAATACAAACATTAAGCGACCAGACCATAATGGAAACCCAAACAAAGGAAGGCCATAAGGACAGTTACTTTCCCACAAAATGGCCATATGGCCATCCAAAACCAAAAGACACAAGTGATACACACAGTAAGTAACAAACAACAACACAAACAAATCGCCACAGAAGAGCCGCCCCGGAACGGCCAGCGGAAGACTTCCACTGGGGGGCTTAAATCGACCCCACGTGGCCACAACCCTCGCCCTTACTTCCGTCGCGATTTAGACAAACAATTTGTTCAGTCCGCATGAAGGCCTCCTAATAGGTGGTCGACCTAGACGATCAAGCTAACAAAATTTAATCCATGTTATGCTAACTCCTCTAATTCAATATCATATAAAGAAAAGTTGGTATATACTTTGGGCATCCCATGGTTGTATCTATCGCAATTAATTCGTTTGGCCAGAGTTTCTACTCAGGTAAGAGAATTCAAAACTTGTAATAAATAAAAAAAATATATACAAATTCAGAACAAATACATGCTTGCAATGATTTAGTACCCAATTAAGTAAAACATAGGTGAAAACAATGATCAGAAATCGATTCAATTAAACCACAACTTCCACCAGAGAAACCAAAGGGAAAGAAACACAAACATGTAATAGCTAGACCCTAATGGAAACATCAATACCCGTAGGCCAAAATGAGAGTTACTTTCCCACAAAATGGCCAATTGGCCATCCTAAACAAATAGTAATAAGCGATACAAACATTCTTTGATATATAAAAAGATTGGGTGCAACATAAATGTTATACGACAGGCTGCATGCATGGTAGTTATTCCACTCATGGTTGATGTCTTTGTGTCACTCTTTAATTGCATGCCGGCCTTAGCGGGCCTCAGACCCTATGAAGATTCCGACCTAAAGACATCTCTAATCCACTACAGAACCATGGAACCCTGTGACAACGTAAATCTACAGAAAGTAATGCCCAGAAAAAGCATATGGCACAAAACTCGATTTAAGTCCCTCACTAAAATATTTACCTTCCGAGACGGTTATTCTGTAAGGCTTGTTATCGTTCGTCTTTTCGTGTATGTGTTGACATTTTATCATTATGATAGAAATTCGTTCTGTCAATTTCATTGGAAAGTAACTGCCCATTTGGCTTTCTGCCTGTGACGTTTATATTAAAGTGAAGTTATTATACGCCCGTGTTTCTTTCCCTTTCATGTCGTGCCGTGTGATGTAATAATATCAATTCCTGACCATTGTATTCCCTTCTTTTTAACATAAACATTTTAAGTGATGTCATTTGGTACCTGATTCTGGGTCTCTGGTCGGCTTCTCAGGAGTCAAACTGTTGTTTTCCTTTTACGTAAATATTTGAATTATCTGAGTCTCAGTTTTCCTTTGATTTTATGTTCTCGGAGATGTTGCACTGATGTGTAAGGAATCCTCCATGAGGACTGAACAAATTATGTATCGCAACCAGGACAGAACCAATGGCGGTAATTGTGGTCAAGCAACATCGATTTCTTCTGACTGTTCAAAGTCGGGTCTTCTGTTTATTATTATTATCCCCCCCCCCCCAAAGAGATTCTCGGGGGCATATAGTTTTTGCCCTGTCTGTCTGTTTGTTTGTCTGTCAGTCACAAAAACTTTGACCTAGCCCCATGAAACTTCACACACTTATTCACCATCATAAGGGCTACATTCTGACCAAGAGCCATAACTCTGTTGTCATTTTTGCCTGAACTATCTCCCCTTGAAATTTTGCAGGATGTTTGAGGCACAAATAAGGAAAATACCATTATTTTTATCTGAAACATTTCAATTTTTGGATGGTAAATTTTAAATATATTTCAGTAGGCGTGATTTCGTAATTATTGTCGTCCTTATTTTCCGTTTGTGACTTGGACGGAGGTTTTTGTGCTCATGTAATTGTATTGATTCTGGGACATTTCCTAACCTTCTTCTTTGTATAGCAAGGTTCGTTCATATTCCAAATATTTTAAGTGCAATACCATGTATATCTATTTTAAACACAAAGATAATGCTTAAGCTTTCTGAAACGGATTTCGTCCAATAAACTATCTTTTTGCAAGTATTGGAGTCCAACTGTTGGTTTTCTTTTGCTCCAGCATTTCTGTTGTTTCTTGCTGTCGAGTCATCACCGTTGTTTCATCTCTGTGTTTGTTTGATTTTTGTGTTCACGGAGATGTTGCACTGATGAGTTAGGAGACCTTCATGCGGACTAAACAAATTATTTGTCTTTATCGCGACGGAGGTAAGGGCGAGGATTGTGGCCACGTAAAATCGGTTTGAGCTCCCCCCCCCCCCCCCGGTGGAGTTCGTTTCCGCTGGCCGTTCCAATGCGGTCCTTCTGACGCGGTTATTTTTGTTATGGGTTGTCTTTAGGTGTTTGTAGCGCCTATATTATTTTATTTTGGCTAGCCTTTTTGTTTTGTTGGAAAGTTACTGTCCTCTTGGATTTCCGTTGGGGTCTGTTGCTTCATGTTTGTCTTTCTTTCCCTTTGGTGTCTCTGATGGGAGCTGTGGGTTAATTGTATCGATTCCTGATCATTGCCTCTACTTCTATTTAGGCGTAATTAAAATTGTATTTTATCTGACTGTTCCGATATTCAAACAAAATAATCAATTTAAAATATTTTATCTGATGTTTGAATTTTTCATCTCCCTGGAATTTTAATTTTTCAATTGATTTTTGTTTATTTATTTTACTTATTCGGGCGGTTTTAAAGAGCACTCGAAATTCATGTTTTAGGGCAAACATAAGGAAAATAATGTATACCCCTGTAAAATAGAAGTGAAGATAGTTATCAAAATTCGATAAAATTCTATCACGAAAAGATGCCTATATAATTTTGACCCACTTAAAACCCACTTCTATATAGTAAAACTGATGTTTACAGGGGTATTTATTAGTTTAATTATTTCTGCTCAAAAACATAGATGTTGTTTACTGGTTATAACCGCCTCCCCAGAATCTATGTTAAAGTAGAAATAAGAAAACATATCAGAAGTTAAACCCACCTTTTAAATCGTAAGCTTTTGCAGTGGTTCTTTCATGTTTTGTGTTGGTGGTTATGATTCTTTCCCTAATCTTGTATGTTGTTACGTTGATGATTCTGATTATCCCCCCTTATTTCTGCTCTAAGATATAGATTGTTTATATAATTATAATATATTATAAAAGGCTATCCAAAATAAAATAAAAATGGCGCTACAAACACCTAAAGACAAACCATAACAAAAATAACCGCGTCAGAAGGACCGCCTTGGAAGGGCCAGCGGAAACGAACTCCGTCGGGGGACTCCCACCGATTTTACGTGGCCACAATCCTCGCCCTTACCTCCGTCGCGATAAAGACACATAATTTGTTTAGTCCGCATGAAGGCCTCCTAACTCATTAGTGCAACATCTCCGTGAACACAAAAATCAAACAAACACAGAGATGAATCAACGGTGAGGACTCGACAGCAAGAAATAACAGAAATGCTGGAGCAAAAGAAAACCAACAGTTGGTCTCCAATACTTGCAAAAAGATATGTTATTGGATGAATCCGTTTCAGAAAGCTTAAGCATTATCTTTGTGTTTAAAATAGATATACATGGTATTGCACTTAAAATATTTGGAATATGAACGAACCTTGCTATACAAAGAAGAAGGTTAGGAAATGCCCCAGAATCAATACAATTACATGAGCACAAAAACTTCCGTCCAAGTCACAAACGGAAAATAAGGACGACAATAATTACGAAATCACGCATACTGAAATATATTTAAAATTTACCATCCAAAAATTGAAATGTTTCAGATAAAAATAATGGTATTTTCCTTATTTGTGCCTAAAACATAGATTTTGGGCACTCGTTAGAACCAACTCGGTGAGGCAGTTCTAGCGAGCACCACAGTCTGTTTTGAGCAGAAATAGGAAGTAAAACAAATTATACAATGATTGTAAACTCCAGTTTTACTAAATAAATGTAGGGTTTGAACAGAATCAGAATTCTATGCAAACGTAGCTGTGTCTTTATGTGAGTTTGTGGTTTAATTAGGCGTACTTTCGTATGTTTGTTTGTTTGATTTGAGGTTTAACGTCCCCGTCAACACTGTAAAGGTCATTTTGGAGACGTTGCTTCCAATTTTTTGGGACTTTTGCCCGACATTGAGATGAAATGACACCTCAAGCCCTGTCGCCCAGTGAAAATAATACGGTTTATTAGCATGGACGGTCCGCCTCGCACCGCGGTTCCTGGACAGGCTTAGATCCTCTAAGCGGTCTACCAGTACTAGTGTGCGGGCCAGGTTCAGCTCTGCGTGGAAGCATCATGCAGCCCATATATTTCTTCAAGCCCCAATGGGCGGGGGCAGAGGCGTACTTTCGTAATAATACAATTAAACCATTACAAGAACACATCCCAAACGACAGTTTTTTGTCCCACAATGTAATGTGTCGGATTTCTGTTACCAGATAATTTTAATCTAGTGTCTCAAATTTCCTCCATGATAAAAGGGAATAACGCATATAATTTTTACTGGTTCAAAGACACTAAGATGATCATTTTTACCTTTGATATTATAAGGGCACCGTCAAGCGATTTTGGTACTTATCGCCTATGCGAGCAGCGAAGGTTAAGGCGAGCCTGCGCATCCGCGCAGTCTCGCCAGAACCTTCGCTGCTCGCTCATACAAACAGTGAATCAAGAGGAACCTTCAGACAGAAAGCAATATCTCTGGCCCCTCTGAATGGCTGGGCATGCGCCGTTAAAATTTGTCATGACGGAATGCTCGAAGACACAAATTCGCATGGCGGGGCTCATAATACATGTATCATCTGTCTACTCGAAAGCACTTATTATCGTAATTAATACTACAGGAATACTTTTACATATGCATGTCATTTTATTGTGCCCCCACAACCACGAACTCTAGTATATTTTAAATAAATAAAAGTCACATATTGTGGTTTGGTTCTATAGAAATGCATTGCCTACTAAAATACACGGTGCACCTCAAGAAAAACATTTAATAATAATTATAACAATAAAAACTACAACGCTACACAATACCGACATAAAGGCACTAACATCATAAAGGAAATGCATCACGACAACATGCCTATATAATTTTGACCCCCTTGAACCCCACCTTTATATAGTAAAACTGGGGTTTACAGGGTAAACCTTATTTTTCTTATTTCTGCTCTAAAATATAGATTGTGGGTACTCGTTAGAACCGCCTCGATGAAACGGTATTAACGTGTATCCACAATCTATATATTTGAGCAGAACTAAGAAAAATATCACACTTTTTCACCTGAAAATTGTTGTTTTTCGGCGGTAAAATTAACAATGTATTTGTAAAGGCGTGTTTTCGCAATGAACAGGTAAAATAGGGAAAAGAAACGGCCAGCTTTAAAATGTTTTGGGCTAAACGTCTGAGAATATGAAATATAACTCAATGATATATGCAATAGCAGTACGAAACTGATCCGCATTGTGCCTTCTTGGTTACACAGTGGTGCCGCCAGAGACACATGCTTAAATCAAATGTGTATAGTTGAGCATAAATAAGGGCTGAAAACTCAACAACAATCGAACGTCAGGGAAGTAGAAATCAAAACATCTGATCGCGGACGACGGCTTCAACCTAGGACTAAACAGTCGAAAAGACATAACATGATACAGTCATTTTACAAATACAAAGTTTACTTCTTGAATTAACTTGTTATCAGTTGATAGCTCAACATACATAACAGATATTGTATATTCATTTCAGGGTGTTGTTGGCGTTAATTACTACCTGTGGTTAAAACTTTGGGAGGTATATCCATTTGTACTTATTAGTATGCATTATGATGCTAAAATACAACAGGCATTTGAAATATTTGTGACGACAGTCAATGCATTGAAATGTATGAAGGAAACTTCTAATGCAAACCTATAGACGAGTAGGTCAGCATCCAGCCTCAAACGTGCCCGCAACATGACCAGTCGCCCATCCAATAGTGGCATAATCTGCTGTTGTGTGACACCAAGTTCTGCAACGGAAGGTCAGGTGTTTTTCTCCGGGTTCTCCGGTTTTGACGCACCTCTGATTAACGAACGGCTCGAAATAAGTGAAGTAACATTGAAAGGGCCGTAAACCTCCCACACCAACCACCAAAAAATAATTATTGTCTGTCATTTCGCTGTCAATGGGTGGTCGATGCGCAGCAGTTATCAATGTTGCTGGTGACCATACCAGATACTGTGATTTTGTACCGTGAGTTTGTGTCATTGTGTAATTGGAATTGACCCCTTGTTTGTATCTACCCTTTGTGCTACATGTATGCGATATGAGACTTTCTAACACTTTTTCATTGCAATGTGTGGTGTTATGATTTTAATATTTCCCTATGCCAACTATGGTTACAATTAAAGCAAATATAAATGCAATAAAAATATATTGAATTTTGTTTTGCGTTTCTTTCAGCATAATTATGTTTGTGGTGTCCACAATAAACGTGTCACTTGCATCGTATTGAAGCGTGTAACTGCAGGCTTTACTTAACAAATCACTAGACGTTCAGTCTACCTTAATTCTTGTCGTATACAAAATACCGCCAAATTCGACCATGTGCCGCCATTCATTCAAGGCCTGATGAATTTCACACAGTCTTTCATTACGAAAACACACCTATTCAATCATTGTAAATTTTACCGCCGAAAAAATAAGAAAATTCTAAGATGAATAATTGTGATATTTTTCTTATTTCTGCTCAATATATAGAATGTGTGTACACGTTAGAACCGCCTCGTTGTGTAGGTTCTAAAAAGTACACACAATCTATATTTTATTAAGAACCGTCTCGTTGAGGCGGTTCTAACGAGTACCCACAATCTATATTTTAGAGCAGAAATAAGGTAAATAACGTTTAGCCCGGTAAACCCCAGTTTTACTATATAAAAGTGAGGTTCAATGGGGTCAGAATTATATAGGCGTATTTTCGTGATGGATGAGTGAATGAACACAAGATGTGAAGTAAACAGTATGATAAGAAAGCAAACAACCTGGGAAGAATGCAGTAAGATAAGGAGACTTTTGCAGCAACACAACACCTCAGAAGCAAATGCCAGTAAATATATATATAAATATCTTTTTTTTCTTTCAGAATCTATATCCTAGGCCGGGACCAAAGCACTGTAGAGTGACAGTTTGGGAGAAATTAGACGGCGCGATGGAAATGACGATGTCTAGCTGCTAAACATGTCATACTCTTTACAAAATTTGAGTTGCGTCGCAAGACAAAATATGTTGTTGACAAGAGCACCGGGCCCGTAAAGTCCCGATCAAATTAACCGCTGTCTACATGAAGCTGCTGCGTCTGTCAGACATTTTCTTACTCCCGATAACAACCATCATACACAACTGTGTTACCTCGGCGCGGCTCGATATATTTGGAAAATGAAACAATTATAAATAACAAATTCATTCAAATTATTTTTGCCGCCTAGATGGATACACAAACAAAATTCCGACACACAAAATAAACACCGTATCAAATAACCTAGTCTTTTTATGTACCATAAGTCAAAATGTCTGCGTTGTATCATCGAGAAAACATGCCAATATAATTTTGACCCCATTTAACCACTCTTTTATATAGTAAAACTTGGGTTCACAGGGGTACACGTTTATTCTTATTTCTGTTCAGAAACATAGATTGTGGGTATGGGTTAGATCCGACTCGCCAAGGTGGCTCTAACGGGTGCCCACAATCTATGTTTTGAGCAGAATTCTGAGAAATATCAGAAAGTTTGATCAGAAAATGTTATTTTTGGGTTGTAAAAAATTCTGTATATTTAAATAGACGTACTGTCGTATTGTTATCACGCATATTTCGATGTTTGTATAATAGCAGTCTAAGCACATTTTCCATGTCCCTGACAAAGCTTAGCAAGAATAACTAGCTACAGAAAATAATTTCTACTCTATGAGCGAAGAATTTTTTCATACATTTTTTCACAGTATAAAACCACTTGTATAGGAAAGCACACATTAAACTAACCACAACTTATGTCACGACATTTGATCCGGTGTGTCTGTCAGCTTTTGATCAATTGTAATTTTTATTATGTCTTAACTAGCATCAACAGAAGATAGAGGCTTAGATGTATGTTGCTTAAGTTCCAGGTAGGTAATTCTAAATTATATACTCCTAGAGCAGAGACTTTTAAGAACGAGTGCTTAAGTTCCATGTAGGTAATTCTAAATTATAAGCTTCTAGAGCAGAGGCGTTTACGAACGAGTGCTTAAGTTCCATGTAGGTAATTCTAAACTACATGCTCCTAGAGCAGAGACTTTAAAGAACGAGTGCTTAAGTTCCATGGGGGTAATTTAAAATTACATGCTCCTAGTGCAGAGGCTTTTAAGAACGAGTGCTTAAGTTTCATGTAGGTAATTAAAAAATAAAATGCTCCTAGAGCAATGACTTTTAAGTACGAGTGCTTAAGTTCCATGTAGGTAATTCTAAATTACATACTCCTAGACCAGAGACTTTTAAGAAGAAGTGCTTAAATTCCATGTAGGTAATTCAAAATTACATGCTCCTAGAGCACATACTTTTAAGTACGAGTGCTTAATATCCATGTAGGTAATTCTAAATTACATGCTCTTAGAGCAAAACCAAAGCGAAAACACGCCTATATAATTATGACCTCCTTAAACCCCATGTTATATAGTGAAACTTGGTTTTACAGGGGTATTTATTATTTTTCTTATTTCTGCACAAAACATAGATTGAAGTAACGTGTTAGAAGCGCCTCGATGAGGCGGTTCTAACGAGTATCCACAATCTATGGTTGAGGCGGTTCTAACGAGTTCCCACAATCTATCATTGAAATAGAAATATAACAATATCAAAATTTTAAACTGAAAAATTTCATTTGGCGGTGGAAAAATCAGTTAATATAGTTGAATAGGCCTGTTTTCGTAATGACAGATAAAGGGGATCAAACAGGAAGTGCCACAATTATAGAACACGGGAAAATAGCACAAAGAATAAAGTCGAACAAAATAGTACATCAAAAGAAAATAAGAAAAGCAAGTAAACAAATTCTCTCTCCCAGAAGATATTATTAAAAAATGCAATGCATGAAACAGGACTGAACATGAAAAAGCCGTATAGCAACGCGAAACATTGTGAACAACACAAGAACCACCACCGTGGAAAAATACGCAGCTATACGCATTGAGAGTATAAATCGACAAAATGTTCACCTTGTGTTCAAAATAGAATTGGAGGCAATGATCAGGAATCAATAAAATTAACCAACAGTTCCCATCAGAGACACCAAAGGGAATGAAACACAAACATGAAGCAACAGACCCTAATGGAAACATCAATAGCGGAAACTGATATTTTTTCGGCTTACACAGAAGTTTCCTAGTTCAATCCTTGAGGTGTTATAGAAAACAAGCTAATTATATTCAAAATAGAAGTGGAGGCAATGATCAGGAATCGATACAATCAACTCACAGCTCCCATTAGATACACCAAAGGGAAAGACGCACAAACATGAAACAACAAACCCTAATGGAAACACCAACAGCGGAAAGCCAAAAGGACAGTTACTTCTCCACAAAATGGCAAAAAGGCTATCCAAAATAAAATAACACAAGCGACACAAACACCCAAAGACAAACCATAACAAAAATAAACCGCGACAGAAGGACCGCCTTGGAACGGTCAGCGGAAACGAATTCCACTGCGGGCTTAAATCGATTTTACGTGAGACGTTACAGAACACAAGCTAACCATATATTCAATCATTGAGACGTTACAGAAAACAAACTCACGGGGCTTGAAGAAATAGATAGGCGGCTTGATGCTTCCACACAGAGCTGCACACGAATACTGGTAAATCGCTTAGAGGATCTAAGCCTGTCCAGACAAAGTGGTGCGATTCGGACCGTCCATGCTTATAAACCCTATTGGTTTCATTGGGCGACAGGGCTTGAGATGTAATTTCAATATCGGGTAAACGATCCGCAAATTTGGAAGCAACGTCTCCAAAATTACCTATACAATTTTGACGGCGACGTTAAACCTCAAACAAATAAACAGAAAACAAACTAATCATATTCTATAAGTGAGACGTAACAAAAAACAATCCGATCAAATTCAATCAGTGGGACGTTACAGAAAAGAATATAATCCTATTCAATTAGTGAGACGTTACAGAAAACAAGCAGATCATATTCAATTAATGAATCGTTACAGAAAACAAGCTAATCATAATTAATCAATGATAAGTTACAGAAAACAATCGTATCATATTTTATCAATGGGGCGTTACAGAAAATACACCAATGATAGTCAATGAGCCGTTACAGAAAACAAGCTAATCATATTCAGTCAGTGAGACGTTACAGAAAACAAGCTTACCTTGTTCAATCAAACAAAGATGAGGGTCTGCTGTAAACAACCGAACCACTGACAGACACAATACGATAATAACTCGACACATGGTGCATTTTTCACATCACCGAAATGGCTAGTTTTCTGATGACAATCCGTGATATTTGACTTATTTCTACTGCAAACATAGGTTGAGGGTGCTCGTCCGAACCGCCTCATTAAGGCGGTTCTAAAGAATACCCACAACTTATGTCTTGGAGCAGAAATCACAAAACTAATGTAAACCTCCGTAAACCTCAATTTTCTTTATATAAAGTGGAGTTCATTTCACGGACTTGTCTACGTGCTGAGAGCTGACGAAAACGGGCGGTGAAACCGCAGAGAGCCGCAGCAAAACAATAACATCAGGCGCCAGCCCTCCTGTAAATCACTTAGGTCAGACAAGATCTAGCACCGCGCCATCAAAGAAGAAAGGATAGTCACCGGCTACGTCCAGACTGAAAACCAGGCAAGCAGTTCGGCGAACAGCGCCCATGCCATTAACTTCTTTCATGCAATGGGTATTTTTTTCAGATATAAGGGAAAAAACGACGATCGGAACGTTCGTTTCCTTTACTTATATACGAGAAAATAAACAGAGAAGCTTAAATTCAGTGCCAACTACTTTTCAAAGAATCTTACCTTACAGAGGATGCACACTTCTGCCATCTAGGGCTCCCGCCCGCCGGAACTTGGAGAAAACGATTGGGCTGCGCGATGCTTGCACGCAGAGTTGAAACTGACGGCACATGAATACTAGTAAACATCTTAGGAGGTCTAATATTTTCTAAGCCTGTCCAGACAAAGTGACGGGTGGTGCGCATCACGAAAACACACCTATGTAATTCTGACCCCCTTGAACCCCCCTTTTATATTATAAAACTGGGGTTTACAGGGGTAAACCTTATTTTTCTTATTTCTGATCTAAACTATACATTGTGGGTACTCGTTAGAACCGCCTCGATGAGGCGGTTCTAACGAGTACCAACAATCTATAGTTTTGACCAGAAATATGAAAAATAACCGGAATTTTATCAGAAAAATTTCATTTTTTGGTGGTAAAAATACCAATATATTTGAATAGGCGTGTTTTCGTTATGCGGGTCGGACTGTCTCTGCATATAAAAAGTAGAAGTAAAACAAAGATCAGGAATCGATACAATTAACTTACTCCACCCACCAAAGACACCAAAGGGAAAGAAATACAAACATTAAGCGACCAGACCATAATGGAAACCTAAACACAGGAAGGCCATAAGGACAGTTACTTTTCCACAAAATGGCCATATGGCCATCCAAAATTAAAAGACACAAGTGATACACACAGTAAGTAACAAACAACAACATAAATAAATCGCCAAAGAAGAACCGCCTTGGAACGGTCAGTGGAAAGATTTCCACTGGGGGGCTTAAATCGATTTTACGTGGCCACAATCCTCGCCCTATAGGCTTGGTCAGGCGGAAGAGCTTGACGTGTCATTTCATCTCAATGTCAGGTAAAAAACTCACACAAAAGTAAGGAGCGTCTTCAAAACGACCTAAAAGTGTTGACATGGGCGTAAAACTAATATCAAACAAACATCTGTCATCTATTTGTCTAGGTGTTAAACACGTGCTCGAGCGCGCCACTTGACATTTCCCAAGCGACAACATTATATTTATCCCTATCCAAACTCTTCACTCATTCGTCTTTCAACGTAACATATCTTTCAACACTGGAAACAGCCAGAAGTCACAAATGGCCAGTTCTTAGCTGTTAGGGGAGTGTGGGACCGTCTCGATACCCAGACTACGAATGGTGCCCCCAACTTGACCGCTCATATGTACATGAAAATACATTTGGTGTAAAATATGGCCTGATCTGTAGAAGTATTGTCGCTTTTCTCGAATGGCCCGCTGTAGCTGAGATGCAATCAAATCGGAATATTATTCGCCATGTACAGTAGTTTTGCTTGGTACCGGGTGACAGAGAACACTTCCTCGAATACATTACGAAAACACGTCTGTACAAATACATTGTAAACTTTATCGTCGAAATAGCTAAAATTTTAGGATGAAAAAAATGTGATATTTTTTCTAATTTCTGCTCAAAATATAGACTGTTGGTACTCGTTAGAACCGCCTCGATGAGGCGGTTCTCACGAGTACCCACAATCTATATTTTAGAGCAGAAAAAAAGAAAAATAAGGTTTACCCCTGCACACCCCAGTTTTACTATATAAAAGTGGGGTTCAATGGTGTAAAATTATACAGACGTGTTTTCGTGAATATCACAGAAAATAATTGCCAGCTGACTTTGAAATGTGTGTTTTTAGGTGAATGACAAGTTGGATGTCGAGCGTCGTCTTCAATCCGTTTTCTGACAAATGGATAAGTTAGGGCGATGTCTTCATAGACGGTTAGCAAATCAGCATGATAACTTTTGTGTGAAATGAAAGTCCGTCTAAACCCAAGTTATATATAAAAACTGGGTTTTACAGGGATATAAATTATTTTGCTTATTTTTGCTCCTAGACATAGGTTGTGCGTACTCGTTAGTACCGTCTCAATGAGGCGATTCTAACGAGCACTAACAACCTATAGTTGGAGTGTAAGCAGGAAAAATATCACACATTATCATCGGAAAAGTAGCTATTTTGGAGATATGAAAGAATGCTCTATGTCAGGCGGGTGTGTTATCGAAATGCCATCGCTTGTTTCCATCAGTTACTTTCCTTGATCGTTGTTCGCACTTAAATTCCCTAATTTAACGTAAAATTGTATAACTATCCGTTGCTTTCCACAGGGCGTTTTACATTACGTCATCAACATGAGGTCACTTTTTACGCGACGTTATGATGATGACAATTACTTGTTGAAACCCGCGCTGAATAATAAGTCTAACTTTCTGCCATTTACACCGCGATGTGATGCATGATTTAAAAGGTGTAGGCAACACAAACGAACTTTTCTATATATCTGTGTGTCAGCTGTCTGTGATCTATCTATCTATCTATCTATCTATCTATCTATCTATCTATCTATCTATCTATCTATCTATCTATCTATTCATACATCCATCTATCCATCTTAAAGATGTCTGGTCCAAAGATAAACTGTAAAACAACATTCTAAATGATCCATGGCGTTTTTATGCTGAAACACAAACCAACATTTCATGCACTGTATTGCAGTAACTAGAAATTTATCCATCATTCTATTACGAAAACACGCCTATACATTGGATACTTTACCACCAAAGAATGAAGGTTTGCTGATAAGAACTTCTGATATTTTTTCTTATTTTTGTTCAAAACATAGATTGTTTGTACTCGCTAAAGAGTACCCACAATCTGTCGTTTTGAGCAGAAATAAGAAAAATAATACATGTATATACCCCTAAAACCCATATACTTTTACTTTATAAAAGTGGGGTATAAGGGGGTCAAAAATTATGTATGCGAGTTTTCGTGATTATTTCAAACAGTCGGAGTGTAACATAACCATACGACCTTGAAAGTAGCCGTTTCCGCTAATATGCCGGGACAGGCAAAGTGTCGGTACATCGAAGAACCTTTTATTTTATGCCAACCTTTTAATGACGAAGAAAGCAAAACCCTTTTAGAGCCTTACTCATAAATGCAAGAAAATATTAAGAAAACAGAAGTAAAGGCAATAATCAATACAATTACCTAACACCTCCAGATAGATCGGTAGGTAAGAAAATATCAAGCTTGGTACGGTTAGCGGACACACGTCTCTGAACAACAGCGCAGTGGTACAATAAGGTTAGTAACTTCAGTATTACCATGAATGTAATATTGTGATTGCCTGTGCCACGACTGACACAAAGGTGTATATAAAGCACACTTTTTAAAATTTTGTTTTCGAACTATCAGCTGATTTAAATCAGTATCTAATTGAGTGAGGACATCGGCACGTATCGTTTGTTTACTGTCAATTATCAATGCTGAACATGCCCAGATGGAAGCTGTTATACGCTCACATAAGGCCATTTTATAAAGGCAATAAACTATATAAGACGTGGACTAGTTAATATATGTTTTATTTTGTCATAATGTTCAGCCACAACCTTTCCCTGAGCAATACATCACTTAAATATAATAACAATTAAACTGATCGGAAACATTCATAAGTATTCACTGCATGATGTGGTAAGCGTTTCCGTTACAACAAAGAACAATACGCTATATTCCAAGATGAGGAACGTCAATCTCATAACTGTATTTTGTGCCTTACTTCTTGGGACTCAGGGATTTATTTCCGGACCTATATTACCAGGAGGCTACCGTCTAATAAAACCATGGTCAGGAGAGGCTCAATGGGCAGCTCAGTATGCGGTTAATGCTTTAGGCCCAGGTTGTTATCTGATTCGAATTCTTGAGGCGCAAAGTCAGGTAGGTATTTCAGTTTCATTTTGACTTTCTTCAACTAGTAGTGGTGTTAGAAAGTATTCCAATAATTTACCATGGTTGCGCAGTTTATACACATTTTTCAATAGAACCACTGGGACCATTCACCATTTTGAAGGCGTACTATTCATGTACAGCCTATAGTGCGTAAACACTGTTTAAAATTACAACTCTGCTTATGCACAATAAGGCTCCGGACTCCAATATGCTGCCAATGATAAAACTTTATATAGGTGTTGAGTCATCAACCCTGGAGGTTCATAACCGTCGTTAGCTCGAATCAAAGGAGTGAAGAGATACTGAGAAGAAATCCTCGAACCCGGGCCGTAATAATGAAGTTTTTTATCGCATGTCGCGTCTGGGAATGTAATAACGTCATGTTATAAATTCGATAATCCAATAGTGGATTATACGTGCAAACTATCTAGATACGCTCCGTAACGTTACATGTACGGCGTCCTTAACGATGTCGCGTTTACTAACGGCGGAATACTCATTTTGTTGTGAAACAATCGTGAATGAAATGCGTTTTAAATGTCATATGATGAATTGAATCTTGCATTCGTGCTCATGTGCTATTGAATTTATTAATCCCATTGAAGAAAGGTATAAAATGCTTGGCAAAGCCTCGCATTCGATCCATATTTTGAACTCGTTTAATAAATTCAATAATACATGAACACTCATGTAAGATCCTCTATTTAGCCCTTGGTCATTTGATGGGTAAGAAACTGTCCTTTTTGGTTTTCTACTACAATGATTTAATTTCGCCGATGCCGCTTGAGTCAGCAGTGAGGGTTCGACAGCATGAAATAACTGAAATGCTTACGTAAAAGAAAACCAACAGTTTGACTCCGATGGGCTCGACCAGAAAGAGAGACCCAGTCATCGACCCACTTATTAAATAGCATTTTGGCCGGAGTCTTAACAGTCTGACGCCCGATCCACATACATATACAAAGTAGAAGTGGAGGCAATGATCAGGAATCGATACAATTAATCCACAGCTCTCATCAAGAACACCAAAAGGAAAGAAACACAAACATGAAACAACAGACCCTAATGGAAAAATCAATTGCGGAAAGCAAAAAGTACAGTTAGTTTCCCACAAAATGGTCAATATGCTATCCAAAATAAAATAATATAAGCGACACAAACACCCAAAGACAAACCATAACAAAAATAAACCGCGACAGAAGAACCGCCTTGGAACGGTCAGTGGAAACGAATTCCACTGGGGAGGGCTTTATTCGATTTTGCGTGGCCACAATCCTCGCCCTTACTTCAGTCGCGATTAAGACAAATAATTTATTCAGTCCGCATTGAGGCCTCCTAACTCATCAGTGCAACATCTCCGTGAACACAAAAATCAAACAACCACTGAGATTAAACAACGGTGAGGACTCGACAGCTAGAAACCACTGAAATGCTGGAGCAAAAGAAAACCAACAGTTACACTCCGATAAAATTCATAGAAGCGTATGTTTGCTAATTTACTATTAAAGTACATTAGACATAGGGTACTATTTTTATTCTAAAATTGACCAATCTTAATTTGATGAAATATATATATATAATTATATTCAAATTAACGGTAAAATATTGAATATTTATAATCTTAAACCACATTTTCGCTATCTAGCGTAGTAATGCTAAAATTTATGTCCCGGAAACATGTTGCCTATTAACTTTAATCTGACACAGGTAATCTAGTGGATAACAATTGCCCCAAATGTTTTGCCTCCCCTGCTTGTATATCCCCCGACCCCACCCCACTTCAAAATGCAGGGGTACATGTAATGGTGATACCACATGGTGTTTTTATGGCAATCATTGTAGAGCCCATAGATGTCATTCAGGCTTTGACTTTGTTAATATACTTTTTCAATAACTCGTCATAATTAGTGACTAATTGGTTCATGATCTATTTATGTAATACCCATGTTTTTCATTCACGCGTACAATGCTTATTCTGTTTGTTTGTTCGTTTGTTTGAATTGAGGTTTAACGTCCCTGTCAATACTATTAAGGTCATTTTACAGACGTCGCTTCCAATTCTGTGGGACTTCTATGAAATGCCATCTGAAGCCCTGTCGCACATGTAGTGAAACCAATAGTGTTTATATGCCTGGACGTGCCAACTCGCATCACTTTGTCTGGGCAGGCTTAGACCTAAGCGGTTTAGGTGATGCCCTCACCTTTCTACTTGACAATATTTATATTAGATTCGGTACTAAGTTATTTAGACAAATTGTGGGTATTCCGATGGGTACTAATTGCGCACCTCTTGTGGCTGATCTGTTCTTGTATTGTTATGAAAGAGACTTCATTTTGTCGCTTTCCATTGATAACCAATCTGAAATTATTGAAGCTTTTAGCTCTACTTCTAGATATTTAGATGATTTATTAAATATTGATAATACCTATTTTGATGGTTTGATCAGTCAGATTTACCCCCTAGAACTTCAGTTAAATAAAGCAAATTCTTCTGATACCGAGGCCCCGTTTTTGGATTTACATCTATCTATTGTAGATGGATTTGTTTCGTGCAAAATTTATGATAAACGCGATGACTTTGATTTTGAGATTGTAAATTTTCCTTTTTTGGATGGTGATGTTCCTCGTGCGCCATCCTATGGCGTTTATATTTCGCAATTAATTCGATTTGCTAGAGTGTGTAGTCATGTAACTGACTTCAACACTCGTAATAAATTATTAACGGCTAAACTCCTTAATCAGGGTTATCGGTACCATAAACTACGCAAAGCCTTTTCAAAATTTTATAGACGCCATTCTGATTTAATTTCAAAATTCAATATTGGACTTAAATCTCTTCTGCAACAAGGTCTATCGGAACCCGAATTTTATGGTGACTTAGTATATAAATTCAGAAAAATATATAACCGCAATGACTTCAGCACCCAATTTCGTAAAATCATTCTTCGATATAAAAAGATTGGGTACAACAAGGATATTATACGACAGACTGCATGCATGGTAGTTAACCCAATCACGGTTAGCAACTTTGCTTCCCTCTTTAATTGCGCGCCGGTGGGTCAGGCCTCAGATTCTATGACGGCTCCAACGTAAAGGCTTATTGAAAATTAAAGAGATAATGTTGGTTGGTGCCTGAAGCTCTGTCTCTGGTCGGGCTCATCGGAGTCTAACTGTTGGTTTTCTTTTGCTCCAGCATTTCAGTGGTTTCTTGCTGTCGAGTCCTCACCGTTGTCTCTCCTCTGTGGTTCTTTGATTTCTGTGTTCACGGAGATGTTGCACTGATGAGTTAGGAGGCCTTCATGCGGACTGAACAAATTATTTGTCTAAATCGCGACGGAAGTAAGGGCGAGGATTGTGGCCACGTAAAATCGATTTAAGCCCCCCAGTGGAAATCTTCCACTGACCGTTCCAAGGCGGCTCTTCCGTGGCGATTTATTTATGTTGTTGTTTGTTACTGACTGTGTGTATCACTTGTGTCTTTTAATTTTGGATGGCCATATGGCCATTTTGTGGGAAAGTAACTGTCCATATGGCCTTCCTTTGTTTAGGTTTCCATTATCGTCTGGTCGCTTAATGTTTGTATTTCTTTCCCTTTGGTGTCTTTTATGGATGGAGTAAGTTAATTGTATCAATTCCTGATCTTTGTTTTACTTCTACTTTACCAGTTCTTATGTGCGGTTGGTTTCAGTTCTGCATGGAAGCACCATGCAGCCCAATCTATTTCTCCTAACCCCGAGGGGCGGGGGTCCAGCTTATTCTGTACATATATTGTATGGCACAGTATAGTTTCTATAGTCCGTGTTCAAAATGTGGTATTAGTGGTCTTAAAGACCACTTTTGAACAGTCCCAAAGTTGGTGGCCTGTAAGGCAACTTTTTAACATTGGGCTTTTGAAGTCCCAAAGGTGCATGGTAGTCTTTCAGTCAAAAGTCTGGGCTTTTGCTGGAAGACACTGGGTATAGAGATAACAACTATAAAAAATCAAAGAAGCCTCTGTGGTGAAGTGGATATGCTACTCGGCTGAAAAACCAGGGATTGAAAGATTGATCCCGGGCTTCTCCAGACTTTCGGATGAGTCTTTAAACTCAGGTCCCGTCTCCGTATGACCTTAGCTGTTGGTGGGACGTAAAACTAAAACACACTCACTCACCATAAAATTAATATGTATGGTACAGAAAAGATTTTAGTCCAACATTGAATGTTGATACTTAACCAAAATCAAAAATAGAAGTGGAGGCAATAGTCAGGAATCGATACAATTAGCCCACAGCTCCCATCAGAGACACCAAAGGGAAAGAACTACAAACATGAAACAACAGACCCTAATGGAGACATCAATAGCGGAAAGCCAAAAGGACAGTTACTTTCCCCACATAATAGCAAAAAGGCTATCCAAATTAAAATAATATAAGCGACACAAACATTGGTAAACAGCTTAGAAGGTCTAAGTCTCCCAGGCAAAGTGGTGTGAGTCGGACTATCCATGTATATAAATTCTATTGAACTGTCATCTTATCTCAATGTCGGGTTAAAGGCCCACAAAATTGGAAGCAACGTCTCCGAAATGACCTGAATAGTATTGATGGGGACGGTAAACGTCAATTCGAACCAAACCGAACCAGTCAAGTGTTATAGAGGTAGGCGAGGTTTACATGTCTTTTTTCTACCTTTGAAACTGGGATAAGCACGGTTCACACCTGGATCTGTGATGAAAATTATGAAGACATATTGGGAAAGGTTTGATATTTAAGTCTAAAACAGTGCCAACCATATTGGCAGGAAGTATTTTATTGTCTCTAGCGTAACACTTATATATTTTGTTTCTTTTTTTTTCCAGATTGTTGCCGGAACGAATTATTTCCTCAAACTATATGTTTCACAGGTAAAGTATCTTTCAAATTTGCACTGATCAGTTAGGAGGCCTTCATGCGGACTGAACAAATTATTTGACTAAATCGCGACGGAAGTAAGGGCGAGGATTGTGGCCACGTAAAATCGATTTAAGCCCCCCAGTGGAAATCTTCCACTGACCGTTCCAAGGCGGCTCTTCTGTGGCGATTTATTTATGTTGTTGTTTGTTACTTACTGTGTGTATCACTTGTGTCTTTTAATTTTGGATGGCCGTATGGCCATTTTGTGGGAAAGTAACTGTCCTTATGGCCTTCCTTTGTTTGGGTTTTCATTATGGTCTGGTCGCTTAATGTTTGTTTTTCTTTCCCTTTGGTGTCTTTTATGGGTGGAATAAGTTAATTGTATCAATTCCTGATCTTTGTTTTACTCCTACTTTGAAAGAAGGATATCCAACCATACGAACATTACATAAAGCGGCCATAAACAATTTCATATATATGGCATATGGTTTAGGTATATAGGACACTTGTACTGCCTTGCGGTACAAGCCGGCCTTTATAGCAACGCGGTAGAGTGTTGACCTGTCGATTCGGCAAACCGGGTTCGATCCCCGGCCGGGTAAGGGTGATAAGGATTTTTTACCTGTTACATCTGGCGTCCACCGTAAATAACTCACTTGTGAATTAGAACTTCTTGATAATCATTTCACATGTTTCTCGGACTCCCAGAAATTCGAGGACGAATTTCAATGTGGAGGGGGGGAATGTCATAGGGTATAGGTTTATAGCTCACTTGTACTGCCTTGCGATACAATCTGGCTTTTATAGTGACGGGGTGGATTGTTGGCCTGTCGATCCGGCGAAACGAGTTTGATCCCTGGCCGGGTAAAGGTGATTAGGATTTTTTCACATGTTGCATATACTAGGCGAAATTATAGTTTTTTATGCGATATCTCGCGACAGTCGTGTTTAATTTCAGATGGCGATGCGTAGTATGGTTTCTTGTCTGGTAATATTGTGATATGAACATTTGCCATGTTTTTTTCAGGTAGTGCTTTTTTTCTGTTTTGGTATCTGGCCTTGCTCCGCTTCATACGTTGCACTTTCTAGCCTCCATAACAATTTGATATTTGAAAAAAAACAATGGTTTTCGATATGATTTGTTTATTGAATGAGCAATCCTTATGACATTGGAATCAGTGGAAGATTTCCACTGGGGGGCTTAAATCGATTTTACGTGGCCACAATCCTCGCCCTTACTTCCGTCGCGATTTAGACAAATAATTTGTTCAGTCCGCATGAAGGTCTCCTAACTCAGTATCAAATATGTTTCGCATGTCGTAATAAACATCAATATCACAAGGGCTTGCTGTTTTTTTTTTAATTTATTTATTTTGTGTGGTGTCTGTTGGGACCTGGTGCTCTGTATCTTGTTGGACCCACCGGGGTCTAACTGTTGATTTATCAGCATCGATAGCTCAGTTGTTAGCGTGTTCGACTCATGATCGAAAGTTGGTGCGTTCGAACCCGGCCACCGGAGGCGAGGTGTGTCCTTTGGCAAGACACGTTGTGACAATGCCCCACCCAAGCCAGGTGTAAATGGGTATCAATGGGGTAAAAGACACTGCCTCTATTTAGCGCGCGCATGCTAACATCCGGAATGAGTGTTCGAGAGCGATTCAATAAGCTTGGAGCTGTCATCCCAATCTCACCTCTGTGGTTCTTTGATTTTTGTGTTCACGGAGATGTTGCACTGATGAGTTAGGAGACCTTCATGCGGACTGAACAAATTATTTGTCTAAATCGCGACGGAAGTAAGGGCGAGGATTGTGGCCACGTAAAATCGATTTAAGCCCCCAAGTGAAAATCTTCCACTGACTGTTCCAAGGCGGCTCTTCTGTGGCGATTTATTTATGTTGTTGTTTGTTACTTACTGTGTGTATCACTTGTGTCTTTTGGTTTTGGATGGCCATATGGCCATTTTGTGGGAAAGTAACTGTCCTTATGGCCTTCCTTTGTTTAGGTTTCCATTATGGTCTGGTCGCTTAATGTTTGTATTTCTTTCCCTTTGGTGTCTTTGATGGGTGGAGTAAGTTAATTGTATCACTTCCTGATCTTTGTTTTACTTCTGCTTTACTTAAATAAATTAGTAACCCTGATTTTCTTTTGCTCCAACATTTCGGAGATATTATGCTGTCGAGACCCAAGCGTTGTTTCGTCTATCTTGTTATTTGTGGTTTTTGTGTTCTCGGGGATGTAGCGCTGATGAGTTGTTGGCAGGCCGTCGTGTCGGCTGGGGCGGTTGTTTGGCTGGGCCGCGGCACGGATGGGGGCGGGAATTGTGGTCGTGTGGGGTCAAACTATAATCAAAATAAACCGCGACAGAAGAACCGCCTTGGAACGGTCAGTAAAAAGTTTCATTGTGTAGGGGCGTGATGTGTGTGTGTATGTGTGTGTGTGTGGGGGGTAATCGATTGTACTTAGAAATAATCCTCGCCCTTGGTTCTGTTGCGGCGTAGACAAATAATATGTTCGATCCACAAGAAGGCTATCTAACTCTTCAGTACTACATCTCCGAGAACATAAAAATCGAACGACTACAGAGATGAAACAACGATAAGGCTCGACAGCATGAAATAACTTAATGCTGGAGCAAACGAAAACGAACAGTTAGACCCCGGCGGGCCCGACCAGAGACAGAGCACCTGACACCAACCGACACCACCAAAATATTGATATTGATGTTTAAAGGATGGCTACTGTTGATTTTTGCTGAGTATATTTAAAAATCTGTAAAAACGAAAGATATGGGCACATAAAAATTGGCAGTGGATCAAGCTTCAAAATACATCTATAAAAACAAGGTAAAATCCTAGGATTCTACTGTAAACTATTTATACGACAATTTGGATGTCTAAACGGTTCCGTGATTTAATGCATTGCATTGTATGTCAATTAGAAAGAAATTACTCACCAATTCTGAAGTCGTATTAACGACTGTATATGATTTAATTAATGCATGCATCATTATACTCGGATTTCTATAAACATATTTTCTGTTTCAGCTTCCATTTTATCATGGTATCTGCAACGTGTATGTACACCGTGGATTGAATGGGATTAAACAGATATCATCTGTTGCTCGCAGTTGCCCGTGCACCTATAGCGGAGTAGTTTGAAGTAGTACAGTAAAGATTTCAACCAAGATTACTGTGACTGTTTTGGAAAATGGTTCTCAAAATGATCATATACATATATATAAAGAAGAGTCTCTGAACACAAGTAAAATATTGGAGAACAAATAAATCTAAAAAAGCCGCCTATCGTCTGTTTTATGAATTTACACCGATATATGGTATACTATTCAATTCATTGCAAACATGAGTCATGGCCATTTCCATTATCTTTTCCATTGTCAGTTACTAGACATAACAACAAATTGTATCCACATTGCTGCACTCGTTACTATGATGGAATGCAGTGTATATTACAGTAAAATTCCTAAATTAAGACCACCTTTGGGACTGTACAAAAGTGATCTCTAAGACCACTTTTGCACAGTCCCAAAGGTGGTCTTTCACAAGAGCACACTGGATGTAGACAACATAAAGAAAATATACCGAAAAACTTGCTTTTTAATGCATAATTTGTCTTGATTTTAGGTGGTCTTAATAGCGGAATGTTACTGTATACTCTAGCAAAAAATATAGAATGTCGTTGGTGTTTCTAAAACAAAAAACGTCTCAAACACATGCGCATTTTCTTTTCTATCCGTTTAAACGTTCTCAAGCAAAGTAAGCAACCTGTCTTTTCTGACTCAGTGAACGAGGGAATGACAACATAATAATATGTATTGAAACATGAGTATTAAGAATAATTCGAAATGCGGCAAATGCAATACACAGTGGTCGAAAAATGTGTAACAGAAGCTAAGGCAATGATCAGGAATCTATACAAATACCTCACACCTCCCATGCAAGAGTCTAAAAAGCAACAATGCGTGGTTTCTACTTTATCTACTATAGTACTATACGGACGTATTGTACAACACTTCTCTTGCTGACAATACCCTGAAAGGGTAATCCTTCGGAATCACAGCAAGCGTTTTACGTTTTATGCTAGAGCCTGTTCCAAGTATCAGGAACGTGGGAAGGTGCTCACTACCAGGTTGTTATACCAGGGGTATCAAAAAACCAAACTGGTATCAACACTAAAGAAGTTCTATGGGAGGCACCATGATCTTGTTGTGGCCATTTCCAGAATTATTTCTGATATGTTTGCAAATGGAAAGCCATAGGAAGATTTCCTAAATCTCGGACATACCCTTCTCGGCATTTACTCCTTTTCTTCGTTCGGGTCGATGGACATGTTGGGCGAAGCTTGCTTACCAAGTAATGCTTACTATCCGCGGACGCCTGATTACACTCTTCTCGACTCCATGTCTGTTGATCTGAACATTGATAGTTGCAATTTTGTCTATGGATTAATGATTTTGGATTAACGCTTTGGTACTACGACCTAAACAACTTTCAACAACATCTAAGGTCATATAGCATTTTAAAAATCCTGTTGGGAAAAGGAGGGCTAGTTTTTTTCATTCAGCGGTTTGTGTTCTGTATGCGTAACTTTTGATTTCCTTTTCCTCTTTGAGTTATCGGTAGCGGGTGTTCTGTGATTGAGGCACTTCTTCGTATCTTCTTTTGTATATATATTATTGATCTATGCACTACTAGACAAATGTGATCTTCGATTGTGGCTTTCTCTGGCATCCTCGTCTATATTTGGTTCAGATCATTTTGAGCATTTTTAGAAAATATCCACTTTTCTCACTGATAGCGAGCAACAGACCAAAAGGTTTGTATCCAACTACAACAGAAAAAAGATCTCCACGGACAATCACAAGCACATACCATAACCAATCAATGTCATCAAAAGAAAAAGCAATTCTGCAAAATTATTACAAAACCTAACATGTACAAAACACAGACAGGAAAGTCATCATCATTCTCTTTCTCTCAAGTTGCAGTAATGATACCAAAGCAATTTCAAATAAATAGAAATGAAGACAATGTTCAGGAATCGATACATTTAACCGTCAGCTCCCTTCAGAGACACCAAAGGGAAAGAAGCACAAACATGAAACAACTAGACCCAAATGGAAATATCAATAGCGTAAAGCCAAAAGGACAGTTACTTTCCTACACAATACAAAACTACGTGTGAACAAATTAGTAATGATAAAACGTTATTCAATAAACACGCTCAGCCTATGAAATAATAGAAAGACTTGGCGACATGAAGACACACAACCAAAAAGCAGTTCTTGCACCAACAACTCAAAAGCCAATTAACGTACAACCAAACACACATACATGTCTAAGACACTGCAAAGAAATAACCGCCTTTGTACAGTCAGCAGGAAAACAGAGTAAAGTCCTGCGTCTGAGAAATTTCAAACCTAGCTCCCAGTTTCAATGCAAAATGTTTAATGAAATAATAACTGATCCTAATGAAGTAATCCTAGCGTAACAGTAAGTTGTTTCAACAAACATCATATTGAAAAGAAGTATTGCATGGTCATCGCTTTGAGAACTCATAAACAGTCTCACAGCGGAACAGCAGTAAAGAAAACGTTAGACCCTATAAGGCCGAAGAAACAAGGACAAAAACATCACATCGGAATCCATCTCTCGTAGCAAGATAATATTTGCTCCGACCCACCATTATTTTCCAAAGAGCGTATCCCTAACCCAACATTATGACATGAGAACAAAGGAAATCCACACATTAGACCAAGAAAGGCAATTTGAATTTTATATTCTCGGAGATGTAGCACTGATGAGTTAGAATGCCTTGATGTAGACTGAACAAATTAGTTGTCTAAATCGCGACGGAAGAAAGGGCGAGCATTGCGGCCGCATAAAATCGATTTAAGACCCCGCCCCCCGCCAAGAGAAATACATTTCACGGACCCCGTTCCAAAATAGAAGTGAAACAATGATCAACGGGCCTCCGTGGCCTAATGGATAAGAGCGCTGACTCTTAGTCATTAGGTCTCTCACCGCCGTGGGTTCGAGCCTCGCTCGGGTCACGTGTGAGACGCCAAGTTCAGCAACGGAAGGTCAGGTGGTTTTTCTCCGGGTACTCCGGTTTTTTGCCCACCTATGATTAACGATCGGCTCGATATGAGTGAAATAATCTTGAAAGGGTCGTAAAACCCGAACCAAAAAAAAAAAAAAAAAAAAAAAAAAGAAAGAAAGAAACGATGATCAGAATCGATACAATTAACCCACATCTCCCATAACTACACCCAAATGGAAACACCGATAATGGAAAGTCAAAATGACAATTTCTTTCCCACAAAATGACCAAATGGCTATACAAAACAGAAATATATTAACGATACGCACACTCAAAATAGAAGTGGGACAATGATCAGGAATCGATACAATCATCAACCCACAGGTCTTATCAAAAGGACAGTTACTTTCCCACAAAATGGCCAATATCAAAACTAAAATAACATAAGCGACACAAACAACCGAATACAGACCATAACAAAACTAAACCGCGACAGAAGAACCGCAAATGAAATGTCAGCTGAAACGAATTCCACTGCGGGGCTAAAATCGATTTTACGTGGCCACAATCCTCGCCTTACTTCCGTCGCGATATAGACAAATAATTTGTTCAGTCTGCATGAAGGCCTCCTAACTCATCAGTGCAACATCTCCGTGAACACAAATAATCAAACAACCACAGAGATAAAACAACGGTGAGGACTCGACAGCCAGAAACCCCTGAAATGGTGGAGCAAAAGAAAACAAACAGTTAGACTCCGATGGACCCGACCATAGACAGAGCTTCAGGCACCGACCAACATTACCTTGAATTAGATCTCTCTAATTCTCAATAAGCCTTTACGTTGGAACCGTCATAGAATCTGAGGCCTGACCCACCGGCGTGCCATTAAACAGGGAAGCAATGTTGTCAACCGTGATTGGGTTAACTACCATGCAATGCAGTCTGTCGTATAACATTTATGTTGTACCCAATCTTTTTATATGAATAATGATTTTACGAAATTGGGTGCTGAAATCATTGCGGTTAAGTATTTTTCTGAATTTATATACTAAGTCACCATAAAATTCGGACAGTCACCAAAATACTAAGTCACCATAACATTCAAGGACAAACCATAACAAAAACAAAGCGCAACAGAAGAGCCGCCTTTGAAAGGTCAGTGAAAAGAATGAGGCATTTCTTCTGTCGCTGTTTATTTTTGTTGTTAGTCGTCTCTGATTTTTGTATCGCTTATATATTTTTTGTTTTGGATAGCCTTTTGGCCAGTTTGTGGGAATCCATCTGTCCTTTCGGCTTTTCGCTATTGATGTGTCTATTAGGGTCTAGTTATTTCATATTCGTGTTTCTTCCCTTTGCTGTCTTTGAAGGGAGGGCTGGGTAAATTGTATCGATTCCTGATCATTGCCATCCTTTTTATTTTATTAAAATGTAGAAAACTTTTATTGAAATGTTAAGCTGTTACAGTTTCATTCAAACTTATAAGAATATTGTCAGGTGACCGTCCGAGTGTAGCTGTTATGCTCAATGGAAAAAAAATGACTGTCAGTTGTCCACATGACTTTCAGAAGCCATGTGACATCTTAAAATAAATCGAGGGCATCTTATAATAAAGTGAGCAATTCGGGGCCATATTTGCCGTCTAGTTATTTTGTTCTCTGTCTATTAAACAAAGCACAAAAGTACGAATTGCGAGACATAAACGTCACCATATTTAAAAAACTGAAGCTCACCAAGTCACAAAATCAGTTTTTGTCAAATCCTTCTCTGAAATGTCAGCTAACCAAATATTCAAATATATAAAATAGAGTGTGTGTTTGAGTATTACGTCCCAGAACAGCTAAAGTCATACGGAGACGGGGCCTCGATTCAAAGACTCATCCGAAAGTCTGGAGAAGCCCGGGATCGATCCTCCGATCCCTGGTTTACAAGGCGAGTAACTAAACAACTACACCACGGAGGCTTCTACGTAAAAAAGAAGTGAAGGCCATGCAATGCTGGCGGAATGGGATTTCTCCAGGAGATTACTCCTGGGGTAAATTTGACTGATCAAACCATCGATATAGGTATTGTCACTATTAAATAAATCATCCAAATATCTAGAAGTCGAGCTATAGGCTTCTATGGAACAGTATTAAGGTAAAAACTCAATTATGCAATGTGCAATTACAATATGAATTGTTGAAACCGCACTTTGCATTATGAACCTTTCCATATCTTACTACTTTATTCGAGTATGCAACATGCACATTCTAATTTGAGACCTTTGTATTTAAATATGACATTTGGACGTCCTATTTTGCATTATTCAGTTTTGATTCTGCTGTGGTTAGACGGGGTACCAGTCATTGAGGTGACGGTAACGTTCGGTAATGTCCGTTGATTTGCCGTATTTTTTCCGATGACAAGCGTCCGTTTGAGAAGATCGCATTCGCTTTTCCAGGGGCCAATTTCAAGCCAGCAGCGATAAATTATATCCAGCTATTTAATAATTCGGATATTTACAATAATGTGTACGTTTGCATCTTTAAAATAAATTTTACAGCGCGGTTCCTTATTTATATAGTTATGAGAAACAGGATTTTTATTTTAAAGTTATTACTTGTTTGACGGAAGGGAAAATACTCTATCGTTGAACATTCACTAAAATAAATTACCATGAGGGATTAGTTAGTGCCGAATCCGTGGATTTGAAATGTGCAATTATTGTTAAAATTGATTAATTCATACAATTTTCATAAATCTGATCCTTCTGAGGTGTTACTTATAAAGATAATTTTTACTAATTGCAACCTCACTCAAAACTCAAATGTTTGGATATTATAGAAGTATGTATATGTCCGCACAGCGAGTAGTTGAGCGATCATCATTCCAGATTCTCTGTTCAGCTCTCGAACAGTCAACAACGCTCTTATCATGTCTGTCTGTATGAAAGAGTATCGTCTACTTGAGCCACTCGTGGCTTTTCTGAAGTCCTGTCGACTTCATTGGGTGCCTGAGGTAAAAACAGGCCTCCATCATCAGTTTGTGACAGTGAGCCTTCGCTGGGATCTCAGCACTCCAGCCCCAAAGAGACCCAGCAAGACAGTCAAGACAGCCAAGACAGCCAAGCCACAACAGCCAGCCAAGGAGAGACCGCTACAAGAGACAGCACCACCAGCAACAGTGACCATAGAGGTCTCTCCAGCAGCCACCGTTTCAAGATCAACGACAGCCAGCGCCGAACCAGCGCCCGCGCCGACACTGCAGCGACCTTCACCTCCGCCTGCACCAGCGCCTTCTTCGCCAGAGCCGTCCCAGCCAACACCGCCTGAGCCACCGAAGAAGCAGCGCCGCAAGACCTCGCCGCCCAAGCCAGCCTACCAGCCACTCGCGCCGGACATGGATTTCTTGACGATCGACCAGCATTCCGGGTACAAGACCACTACGACTGCCAAGCTGTCCGCCGCTACGATGACCATGACATCTACCTGCTTAGCAGGAAGCCTACGGGTCGAACCTACCCGTACGCGACAGAGTGCTATGCCTTCCAACATCGGGAGAATGGCACTCTGTACGTGTCAAGGTAATCGGACGCGGGGGACGACGAGTTCGTCCCCGGAGCTTGGCGGTTCTACAAGCAGCACTTCTGCATGGCTAAGCCGGTAGGAGATGCTGAGGGCTTGTACCAACGCCTGGATCGTTACGCGCTCATCCTGCCTGCTGGTTGGGACTTGCGACCAGTCTTCTTCCTGGACCGTTAGCCGTGCGTTTTCCTGAATGGAAACCTGCATAGGCATGCCTCATTGGCAGTCCGATGGCCAAAATCGCGCGGCCCCAAGAGAGAGCATCGTTGACCTACTTTCCGCTCTCGAGCACACTAAAGAAATCGCGATTTGCAGCCGAATTGGCACTGATTACTCTACATTTTTGGCTCAATTTAGACCGGCCTTCAAAATTTCTAAAACTGGCAGTGCTTCAATTTTCCTCGGCAGGGCATAGGCAGACCAACGCGATTGACTCTTGTTGGAAAAACTGCCGCGATTCGCAGCCCAGAAGCACAAAACTTACGTCTCGCTGTGGAGCTATGGAGTTCAGTCCGCTCGACCTTGGCAGACGTAAAATGCCTTAACTTGAACGAACGAACGAACGTAGTTGAGCGATGGCGTAACCCCTAAGTGCTTATAGTACCACCAGGTTTCGGTCCCTGGGACCTCACCAGCCGACCACACGGGGAAATTGGAAAACAACAACTAGTTCCCCAAATCCCATTGTAATTCTGATGTAAATACTTCATCCATTAAAATGAACAGTACTTACTCATTTTTAGCCCCGACCCACAACCATAGAAAAGCACCTGTGGTCACAATAACAGCTGTCCTATTCATATGTCCGTCTGTCTGTCTTCATAAGTTAGACTGGGGCAGGATAGCTATCATCCAACAGAATCACAACGCGAAAATATTAGCTGGTCGTCTGTCAGTTCGTCCGTCCGTCCGTCTGTCTTCAGCCAGCAAGACCTTGCTGAGCTAGTGTCGCGACTGTCTTAACCAGCTTACTACATATTTCTTCAAGTTCTACATGTAAAGATTTGGCAAATGGAGTGGCTGAATCCAAACCATTTTGTACTTACATGTATTTCCATGTTTTAGGTCTACACCAAAGTTTTTTTTTTCTTCTTGTTTTAATACAGTTGGACCGCGTACAGCGTACCCAGGTTTACCTGGCGGAACTTAACGACATTAATTATTTATTTATTTACTTATTATTAAAGTTTACAGAATCTAGAAAAAAAAAACCAAAAAAAAAAAAAACGTTTTTATTTTGTTGTTTTTGATGCATTAGATTTGTACATTTTACCGCCGAAAAATACAACAACAAAAATTTTAAGATGAAAAGTCACGATAATATTTTTCTGACTGTTGCTTAAAATATACATTTTGGGTACACGTTAGAAGCGCCTCTTCGATGCGGTTTTAACGAGTACCCACAATCTATATTTTGGAGTAGAAATGAGAAAAATAATGTTTACTCCTGTAAATCCCAGTTTTACCCTATAAAAGTGGGGATCAGGTGTGTGTGTGTGTTGGGGGGGGGGGGGGGTAAGAATTATAAAGATGTGTTTTTATGGTGGGATGCGCTTGGTATGTGAGTGCGTTTTTAGTTTTACGTCTCGACAACAGCTAAGGTCATACGGAGATGGGACCTGGGTTTAAAGACTCATCCGAAATTCTGGAGAAGCTGGGGTCGATCCTGCGATCCCTGGTTAATGAGGCGAGTAGCATAACCACTACACCACAGAGGCTTCCAGCGCTTGATATGTTACATTGTAGCAGGTGCCGGTTTTCCATCTGCACTCCGGTATGAAAGAATTTGCTGCGCGTTGTGTTTTTCTCAAAAAAGTGGAAACCTTTGCGTTTTGTCACTTGAAGCCAAAAATCTAGTATAAAAAGTCAGATAGTTTTCTATTTTCTTATAAATTAATGAATGCATTTAACACAAACAGTTACGAACATCTATATAAACATGTGACAAAACAAACAGGGAATCAGACCCCCGGCCATCGGGGCTTGAGGAAATAGATGGGCTGCATGAACTGAAACCGACCCGCACACCAGCACTGGCAAACCGCTTAGAGGATCTAAGTCTACCGAGCCAAAGCGGTGCTTACAAACCCTATTGTTTTCATTGGGCGACAGGGCTTAGAGATGTGATTTCATCTCAGTGTCGGGTAAAAGTCCCACAAAAGTGGAAGCAACGTCTTCAAAATGACCTATACTGTGTTGACGGTGACGTTAAACATAAAATCAAACAACAGAACCAAAATGCCTAGTTTTAGAATTCCGTTGGATATGCCCTAAATCAGAAATAAATGTTAGAGGGAACGTAAGTCGTTTCTCATCTGAAAGAGAGTTGTAATTATGTTTGCATTCAGGTGATAATAAAGGAGCAGTCTCGCAAAGGTCTACACGACATTGGATAGGAGCCTTCCTGTGCCATACAAAATTATTATAAGTATTTACAACAAATTTATATTTTAGAGGTGCAATGGCCTGAACACATTTGCGACATATTTAGATATAACTTGGACACAAAACAAACACAGCAAAGCTGATTCCTGGTCTGACATATAAAATAAAAATTATGTGTAAATGATTTTATCGGGAAGGGTGTAGTGTCCCCAATCGTCCGTTTTATGCCAAAAATATAGTTCTCTCGTTTCTTTCACTCCTCCGTGTCACCAATACGCTTGCAGATTTGTTTGGTATCTGCCGGATACAGGCGGACGTTTACGGAAAAACGATCACAGCGACCCTTAACGAGAATAATGGGAACTAGAAGAAGCAGAAGCGGAATTTCAAGTTGCAAAATAGGACGAGAAACAGAAAGAAAACTACACAAATTCCAAAAGCAGCCTACAAAAATGAATATCATAATGCAGTGTTGCACAATTGTAACTGAATATAGCATAACAGTATATCCAAATTGCAATCTCAATGCTGCATAATTGAGTTTTTACCTAAATCCTGTTCCATAGGCTTCAATGATTTCAGATTGGTTTTCAACGGAAATGGACATGCTGAAGTCTCTTTCATAACAAAACAAGAACAGATAAGTCACAAGGAGTATGCAATTTGTACCCATCGGAAGACCCATAACTTGTCTAAATAGTTTAGTACCAAATCTTATGTAGTTATTGTCAAGTAGAAAGGTGAGAGCTTCACACACGTTCTGACATGACCTTAAAGAATAACTTTTATGCTCTTCAGAAGTGAAAAAAGCATTTCTTATATTACACGCAAGATAGAGGGGGTCTTCCCTATGAAATTTCCATTCAATTAAAATCATAAAGTGTCTCTTTTATAAGATTGTGAGGAAGTGTAGTGTAAAGGGTTGAAGAATCATAAGTAGACATACTTGCATGCATGGTAGTTAACCCAATCACCGATGACAACTTTGCTTCCCTCTTTAATTGCACGCCGATGGGTCAGGCCTCAGATTCTATGACGGCTCCAACGTAAAGGCTTATTGAGAATTAGAGAGATCTAATTCAAGGTAATGTTGGTTGGTGCCTGATGCTCTGTCTCTGGTCGGGCTCATCGGAGTCTAAATGTTGGTTTTCTTTTGCTCCAGCATTTCAGTGGTTTCTTGCTGTCGAGTCCTCACCGTTGTCTCACCTCTGTGGTTCTTTGATTTTTGTGTTCACGGAGATGTTGCACTGATGAGTTAGGAGGCCTTCATGTGGACTGAACAAATTATTTGTCTAAATCGCGACGGAAGTATGGGCGAGGATTGTGGCCACGTAAAATCGATTTAAGCCCCACAGTGGAAATGATTCCACTGACCGTGCCAAGGCGGTTCTTGTGTGGCGGTTTATTTATGGTGTTGTTTGTTACTTACTGTATGTATCACTTGTGTCTTTTTATTTTGGATGGCCATATTGCCATTTTGTGGGAAAGTAACTTTCCTTATGGCCTTCCTTTGTTTAGGTTTCCGTTGTGGTCTGGTCGCTTAATGTTCGTGTTTCTTTCCCGATGGTGTCTTTGATGGCTGGAGTAAGTTAATTGTATCGATTCCTGATCTTTGTTTGTACTTCTACTTTGATTACAAAAGTAAGGGCGAGGATTGTGGCCACATAAAGTAGAAGTTAAACAAAGATCAGGAATCGATACAATTAACTTACTCCACCCATCAAAGACACCAAAGGAAAGAAACACAAACATGAAGCGACCAGACCATAATGGAAACCTAAACAAAGGCAGGCCATAAGTACAGTTTCTTTCCCACTAAATGGCCAAATGGCCATCCAAAATAAAAAGGCACCATGATACACACAGTAAGTAACGAACAACACCACAAATAAACCGCCACAGAAGAACCGCCTTGGAACGGTCAGTGGAAAGAATTTCACTGGGGGGCCTAAGTCGATTTTACATGGCCGTCATCCTCGCCCTTACCTCTGTCGCATGAAGGCTTCCTAACTCATCAGTGTAACATCTCCGGGAACATACAAATAAAAAACTACAGAGATGAAACAAGGTTGAGGACTCGACGGCATACAACAGCAGAATTGCTGGAGCAAAAGAAATCCAACAGTTAGACTCCGAGGGGTCCGACCAAAGACGGAGCATCAGGCGCCAACCAACATAAAGAATACTAAAATAAAATTCCATTTATGTTTTTACGCTGGAACCGTCATATAATCTTAGGCCCAACCCACCGGTGTGCAATCAAAGTAGGAAGCAAAAATGCCAACCGCGATTGGGTTAACCACCATGCATGCAGTCTGTTTTATAACATTTATCTTGTACCCAATCTTTATATATCGACGAACGATTTTACGAAATTGGGTACTAAAGTCATTACAGGCATGTATTTTTCTAAATTTATATACTAAGTCACCATAGAATTCGGGTTCCGATAGGCCTTGTTTTTCAGAAGTGTTTTAAGTCCAACATTTAATTTGGAAACCAAACCAGAATGACGTCTATAAAACTTTGAAAAGGCTTTACGTAGTTTATGATAAAGATAACCCTGATTAAGAGGTTTAGCGGTCAATAATTTATTACGAGTGTTGAAGTCCGATACATGAATAGACACTCTTGCGAATCGAATTAACTGCGAAATATAAACCCCATACGATGTCGCACGAGGAACATCACCGTCCAAAAAAGGAAAATTTACAATCTCGAAAAGAGAGTTACTTAGGCCCGGCCCACCGGGGTGCAATCAAAGAGGGAAGCATAGTTGCCATCCGTGATTGGGAAAACCAACATGCATGCAGTCTGTTTTATAATATTTATGTTGCACCCAACATTTATGTTGCTTAAAATCGGTTTAAGCCCCCCCCCTCCCCACACACACAGTGGAGTTCGTTTCCGCTGACCGTTCCAAGACGGTTCTTCTGTCGCGGTTTATTTTTGTTATGGTTTGTCTTTGGGTGTTATTGTCGCTTATATCATTTTATTTTGGATAGCCTATAGGCCATTTTGTGTAACTGTCATTTTGGCTTTCCGCTATTGATGTTTCCATTAGGGTCTGTTTTTCATGCTTGTGTTTCTTTCCCTTTGGTGTCTCTGATGGGAGCTGTGGGTTAATTGTATCGATTCCTGATCATTGTCTCCACTTCTACTTTGAAGTAGTTTATTTAAAATTTCGTTAGAGTGTTTTATTGACCAAAACATATTTTTCCCTGATCTTTCAAAAGAGAAATCAATAGCGGAAAGCCAAAAAGAGAGTTACTTTCGCTCAAAATGGCCAATAGGCTAATCAAAATAAAATAATATAAGCGACACAAACACCCAAAGACAAACCACAACAAAAATAAACTGCGACAGAAGAACCGACTTGGAACGGTCAGCGAAAACGAATCCCACTGGGGGGGGGGGGCTTAAATAGTTTTTACGTGGCCACAATCCTCGCCCTTACTTCCGTCGCGATTAAGACAAATAATTTGTTCAGTCAGCATGAAGGCCCCGTAACTCATCAGTGCAACATTTCCGTGAATACAAAAATCCCTCAACCACAGAGATTTAACAATGGTGAGTACACGACAGCAAGAATCCATTGAAATGCCGGAGTAAAAGAAAACCAACAGTTAGACTCCGATGGGCCAGACCAGAGAAAGAGCATCAGGTACCAACCAAAATAAGCCTTAACGCTGAAACCATCATAGAATCTGAGGCCTGACCCACCGGTATGCAATTAAAGAGGGAAGCAAAGTTGTTAACCGTGATTGGGGTAACTACCAAGCATGCATTCTGTCGTATAAAATGTATGTTGTACCCAATCTTTTTATATCGAAGACTTGATTTTATGAAATTGGGTTGTTAAAGTCATTGCATTTATATATTTTTCTGAATTTGTAAACTAAGTCACCATTAAATTCGGGTTAAAGGCTAACTTAGAATTAGACAGATATAATTAAATGTAATGTTTGTTGGTGCTTGGTGCTATGTCTCTGGTTGGACCCATCGGAGTCTAACTGTCGGATTTCTTTTGCTCCGGCATTTCAGTGGTTTCTTGCTGTCGAGTCCTCACCGTTATTTTATCTTTGTTTTTTTTATTTTTTGTGTGTTCAGGGAGATGTTGCACTGATGACTTAGGAGGCCTTCATGCGGACTGAACAATTGGCCATTTTCTCGGAAAGTATTGTGTCCTTTTGGCTTTCCGCTATTGATTTTCCATAAGGGTTTGTGGTTTCATGTTTGTGTTTCTTTCATTTTAGTGTCTATGATGGGAGCAGTGGGTTTCCTTATCATTGCCTTCACTTCTATTTTCTATCCGCGAACGCCTGTGCTTTTTAGGCCAAGAACATCAGTGCTTCTTGGGCCAATTTCCTTCGGTTTCAATATTCTGATTCCTCATACGTCTACGTATAAAAAAGTTTGGATCATGGCTTGGGTGTTATGACCACAACTACTTCATACAACTATCAACTATCAAGATCAACTTCACCATATTTCATTATATTTCTTGAAATTTAAAAAAAGATACTTCATTTTCGTTAAGGTTTGAAAATCATGAATTTTTCTCTGACAGCATATTCGAATTTTCCAAAGTGATCCAAATGTATTAGTGAATAGATTTTCATCATCTAAGCATAAGACGCGTAGTAACATTACTCTCATTAACTAGCATTCATCTCTAGTTTAGGCGCTTATACTTAAACAGTAGAGATTGTTAACATAGAGACTTATATCATATGCTCAAGCTGCGTGAAATACCGTCTGCTAAATCAATTAATAATAATGTACATCTTTCTTTTTCTTCATTTAACATTTTTTTTCGAAAAAAGTATCTGCATTTCGAAGTGTTGAATTCTATTCATACTATCTTCATCACGATAACAAGTCCGTGAAACGAATACCCCTCTAAACCCGACTTTATATAGATAAAACTGGAGTTTACGGGGGTAAACATTATTTTTCTTATTTCTGTTCCAAGACATAGTTTGTGGGTACTCGTGAGGACCGCCTCACTGAGGCGGTTTATCGAGCACCCTCAACCTATGTTTTGAACATTTATAACATGAATATCAAGGATTTTCATTAGAAAAGTAGTCATTTTGGAGATGTGAAAAATTCACTATGTTGCACGGGTGAGTTATCGTAATGTTTCTGATCATAGTATTTACATTGTAAATATAATCTAGAAACCCTGAGCATATATAATGTATTTGAAAATGGTGCTTAAGTGCGTACTAGGGGAATCTTAATTATGTTTTAGTACATGTAAGGAGAAACCACAATACTGCTTAAATGCATGCGGGTGGAAACTAGAGTACTGCTCAAGTTGATGTAATAGAAAACTGTAGTACTGCTTTAGTGCATGCTGTGGAAAATTACAATACTGCTGCAGTGGGAAACTCAAACTGAATTTGAATTTATCAATAGATAATGGAAATATTTCGTCAAAAATGAAGACAAACGGAATGGTTTTGATTCCGATATTGTTAATTTCCCGTTTGTAGACGGTGAAGTTCCTTCTTATGGAGTGTACATTTCTCAACTTATTCTTTTCTCTAGAGCTTCTACTAATGTTAACGATTTCAATAATCGTACTTTATTCTTTACTGATAAACACTTAAAACAAGACTATCGGTATAATAAACTTCGCAAAGCATTTTATATAATAATAATAATAATAATAATAATAAATTAGAAGTGAGGGCAATGATCAGGAATCGACTGAGTACAAAACTAATTTCCCTTGTCGAAGGTTTTCCATAGACATTATGAATTGATTGAAAAATGTCAGCTTGTAGACACTTCTGCAACAAGGGGTGTCGCAACCTGTATTTTATGTAGATTTGCACTATAAATTTTAAAAATAGGCAAACCTAATTTTTCGGCGAAAATCAAAAAGACTGCAATTCGTTATAAAATGGCTGCGTACATTTTGGAAATCATGTGACAGATTGCACGTATGGTTGTCGACCGAATTACGGTAGAAAGCTATGCTGGACTTTTCGATTTCACGGTTGCGGGTCAGGCTTCAAACTCAATGACAGCTTCAGCATCAATCTTTCTTGAAGAGGACTTAAGCCTGATACTATGTCTGTCGCTGGGCCCATCGTGGTTCAACTAATGGTTTTATTTAGCTCTGGCCAACAGTGTAAGCGTGGTCGGCTAACCCTCATCTTTGCTTCATATCAGAGTTTGATTTATGTCTCTGTGATGATGTATGATCGACTTAGGAAATCATTATGCAAAAAGAATATTTAATGTTTATTGTTTGGAACAACACCCTAACCTAGGGCAAAGATTCGGCCGCTAAACAATCTCTAAGCACCCCGGTGGCATATGCTGCTGACCGTTCTAAGGCGGTAGTTTTGGTGTTGGTCTTTCGCTGTTATTTTTGTTGTATGTCTTCGAATTTATTGCGAATTGATGTTAAGTGTTTTCTAATGGTCTGATCATCCCCCCCGTGTTGGGAAGAGAGGGCTGATTGTTCCATTTCATCAACTCTCGTACATTTCTGGTTTTGTGTAAGTTTCTTCTTCCTCTTTGTGTCGTTAGTGGGCTGGGTCTTGTCACTCTTGTGATTGTGGCGCTCCCTGGTCGTTTTTTAGTATGGCTTTTTTCTTCAGTATGGCTTAAGTGCATGCTAGGGGAAATTACAGTACTGCTTAATCGCATGCAGCAGGAAGCCACAGTACTGCCTAATTGCATGCTAGTTGAAATAACAGTACTGCTTAAGTGCATGTTATGGGAAGGTATTGTTTGTAAAATTTACAACCGTTCTAGTGAATAGATTTCAATGTCCATTTACATTTCCCCGCCCATCGGGGCCTGAAGAATAGGCTGCATAATGCTTCCACGCAGACCTTAATGAAATCCGACCGCACACGAGTACTGGTAAACCGCTTTTAGGATCTAAGCCTGCCCAGGAAACGCGGTGCGAGTTGGACCGTGCATGCTTATAAAGTAGAGGTAAAACAAAGATCAGGAATCGATACAATTAACTTACTCCACCCATCAAAAACACCAAAGGGAAAGAAACACAAACATGAAGCAACCAGACCATAATGGAAACCTAAACAAAGGACCCTATTTGTTTCATTGGGCGACAGGGCTAGAGAAAGTAGAAGTAAAACAAAGATCAGGAATCGATACAATTAACTTACTCCACCCATCAAAGATACCAAAGGGAAAGAAACACAAACATTAAGCGACAAGACCATAATGGAAACCTAAACAAAGGAAGGCCACAAGGACAGTTACTTTCCCACAAAATGGCCATATGGCCATCCAAAATAAAACGAACCAAGTGATACACACTGTAAGTAACAAACAACACCACAAACAAACCGCCACAGAAGAACCGCCCCGGAACGGCCAGCGGAAATACCCCCACCGGGGGCTCAAATCGACCCCACGCGGCCACAATCCTCGCCCCTACTTCCGTCGCGATTTAGACAAACAACCTGCTCAGCCCGCATGAAGGCCTCCTAACTCATCAGCGCAACATCCCCGTGAACACAAAAAATCAAAGAGCCACAGAGGTGAGACAACGTTGAGGACTCGACAGCAAGAAACAACCGAAACGCCGGAACAAAAGAAAACCAACAGCCAGACTCCGACGGGCCCGACCAGAGACAGAGCACCAGGCACCAACCAACATCACCCTGAACTAGATCTCACTAATTCTCAACAAGCCCCCACGTTGCAGCCGTCATAGAACCCGAGGCCTGACCCACCGGCGTGCAATCAAAGAGGGAAGGAAAGCTGCCAACCGCACGCAGTCCGCCGCACAACACCCATGCCGCACCCAATCTCCCCACATCGAAGAACGATTCCACGAAACTGGGTGCCGAAGCCATTGCGGTTACACATTTCTCCGAACTCACACACTAAGTCACCATAAAACTCGGGCTCCGACAGACCCTGTTGCAGAAGAGATCCAAGCCCAATATTGAACCCCGAAATCAAATCAGAATGGCGTCTATAAAATTTTGAAATGGCCCCGCGTAGTCTACGGCACCCACAACCCCGATTAAGGAGTTAAGCCATTAATAATTTATTACGAAAGTTGAAGCCAGCCACATGACCACACACTCTAGCAAATCGAATTAATTGCGAAATATAAACACCATAGGATGGCGCACGAGGAACATCACCATCCAAAAAAGGAAAACTTACAATCTCAAAATCAAAGTCACCGCGCCCACCACAAATTTTGCGCGTAACAAACCCATCTACAATAGATAGATGTAAATCCAAAAACGGGGCCCCGGCACCAGAAGAATTTGCTTTATTTAACAGAAGTTCTGGGGGGGGGGGTAAATCTGACTGATCAATCCATCGAAATAGGTATTATCAATATTTAATAAATCATCTAAATATCTAGAAGTGGAGCTAAAAGCTTCAATAATTTCAGATTGGTTATCAATGGAAAGCGACAACATGAATAAAAATTTGCAAATTTCAAACAGGCAGTCGATTCAAAGACTGATATAAATCCAAATAGGGTCCAAATAATTAAAAACCGGTCTAGAATATGAGTCTAAACCAATAATTTATTTCTGATTTCTCAGAATAATCACGCTGATCTCAAAGGACCAAAAGTAAAATATAAACTGCACTATGGTTGATGTACGGGGAGATGTTTTACGGCCGCCACACGGCACAACACCAGCTGCAGTGAAGGCAAATAAAAATCAAAAATGAGTTCCTTTAACAGCAATGAAAACATTCATAAGAAAGAAGATGGGTCATACTACGTAGTTTCGGCTAATAAAGCCTCATCAGTGACCCTTAATGATCCGGCAACGAAAGCCAGAGGTAACATACTGCAAATTTGCAAATTTCAAACAGGCAGTCGATTCAAAGACTGATATAAATCAAAATGGGGTCCAAATAATTAAAAACCGGTCTAGAATATGAGTCTAAACCAATAATTTATTTCTGATCTCTCAGAATATTCACGCTGATCTCAAAGGACCAAAAGCAAAATATAAACTGCACTATGAAGTCTCTTTCATAACAATACAAGAACAGATCGGCCACAAGAGGTGCGCAATTCGTACCCATCGGAATACCCACAATTTGTCTAAATAACTTAGTACCGAATCTTATATAAATATTGTCAAGTAGAAAGGTGAGGGCATCATACACTTTCTGACATGACCAAAGTGTATCTTTAGAAGTGAAAAATGCATTTCTGACATTACATGCAAGATAGAGAGAATCATCTCTGTGAAAAGCCCATTCAATTAAATCATTAAGCTTTTCTTTTATAAGATTATGAGGAAGTGTAGAGTAAAAAGTGGAAAAATCGTAACTAGACAGACTTGAAGCACGAAAATGTCTGGATTTCAATTTATTTAAAGCCTCATTCGAATTTTTTATAGACCAAAACAGATTTTTCCTGATCTTTCAAAGACTTTATCACAATATGTAATCCCATGCGTTTTGATAGCAGTAAGACAGGAAGTTATTAATTTAGAAAGTTCAGTGGTAGTGCAAGAGCTAGAATTTGCAATAAACCGTGCTTTGTAAGGTCTTTTATGAAGTTTTGGTAACCAGTATAGCGTAGGAAGCTTGTCTTGGCCTTCGGTAACATACACAGCAAACTTGGTGGCTGAATGACAAACACGTTTATCTACCATAGCTGTCTCTTCTGATAAAGGTTGAAGTTCATAGGCCTTAGTACCACCAAGCTACTGCTTAAGCGTGTTAACATAGTGGAGCCGTCACACAACGACGACGTTGTTAGCGGCCTTGTCTGCAGGGCCAAAACAAACTTCATAGTGCAGTTTATATTTTACTTTTGGTCCTTTGAGATCAGCGTGAATATTCTGAGAAATCAGAAATAAATTATTAGTTTAGACTCAAATTCTAGACAGGTTTTTAATTATTTGGACCTCATTTTGATTTATATCAGTCTTTGAATCGACTGCCTGTTCGAAATTCGCAAAATTGCAGTGTTCTTCCTCTGGCGTTCGTTGCTGGATCATTACAGGGTCACTGATGAGGCTTTACTAGCCGAAACTAATTAGTATGACCCATCTTCTTTTTTATGAATATTTTCATTGCTCTTAAAGGAACTCATTTTTGATTTTTATTCTTATGAAATTCTTGAATATCTAGTTTAAGATGACGTAAAGAAGTCATTTCATCTCAATGTCGGGTAAAAGTCCCATAAAATTGGAAGCAACGTCTCCGAAATGACCTACACAATGTTGACGGGGACGTTAAAAATGAAAATTCCAAATCAAACAAACAAACAAATCGCGAAACATCACGTTTTCATATCGTTTACGAAATCCAACCCAAGGCAGAGTGTGATGTAACACGCTTATATGAGCCCCGTCAAGCGCATTTGTGTCTTCGAGCATTCCGTCATGACAATTTAACTGCGCATGCCCAGCCATTCAGGGGGGCCAGGGATATGGCTTTCTGTCTGAAGGTTCCTCTTGATTCACTGCTTGTATGAGCGAGCAGCGAAGGTTCTGGCGAGACTGCGCGGATGCGCAGGCTCGCCTGAACCTTCGCTGCTCGCATAGGCGATAAGTACCAAAATCGCTTGACGGGGCCCATATGAAGCAGTATATTAGCCGAGAAGTAAGAGCACAAAAATACCAATAATGAATCCTTCTGTTCGATACCGACATCAAAATTTTTCTTTATTATTTATCAATATCTTTAGTAAATAAACAATAAAAATATTTGGCATTGTCACTTATTTCAAATGATAGGCGAAATTCTGGCTAAACATAAATAACCGTCATTACTGCAATAAAGTTCACAGTAAATCTCTTTGTTGTTTCTGTTAGACCTGTAGTAATTTCAGAACCGCCGACAGTTAAATCAAATCACTCTGCTAACTTGTGTTGTAGACAAAGCAGATCAGAGACGTTACCAGCTTCTTCTTGAGTTTATCTTAGAAGCGACGATTACGACACAATCACGGAAAATGCAAATGGAAGAGAATGAGATGCAATGATCTGGTAATATATTGTGCATATTTAGAAAAATAAGAATAAAAAAATAAATAAAACAGAAAAATATATTTAAATAAAAAGAAACTTAAAATAGACAATAAGACGTACAAGCCTGATGGCTCAAACTCTAGTCCCCGGGAATTCAAAGTGTATATACTTTATTACGATAACACATACGTATGATAGAGTGCATTTTTCAAACCTCAAAAAGATTATTATCCTGATGAAAAATTATGTTTGTCTCATTTATACTCCAAAAATAGATTTTGGGTGCTCGTTAAAACCGCCTCATTCAGGCGGTTCAAATGAGGCGGTTCTAACGAGTACTCACAACCTATGTCTTGGAGTAAAAATAGGAACATAATAATTACCCTCGAAAACCGTAGTTTTCTCTATATAAAAAGTAGAAGTAAAACAAAGATCAGGAGTCGATACAATTAACTTATCACTTTGTGTATCACTTGTGTCTTTTATTTTGGATGGCCATATGGCCATTTTGTGGGAAAGTAACTGTCCTTATGGCCTTCCTTTGTTTAGGTTTCCATTATGGTCCGGTCGCTTAATGTTTGTATTTCTTTCCCTTTGGTGTCTTTTATGGGTGGAGTAAGTTAATTGTATCAATTCCTGATCTTTGTTTTACTTCTACTTTACTCCACCCATCAAAGACACCAAAGGGAAAGAAATACAAACATTAAGCGACCAGACCATTATGGAAACCCAAACAAAGGAAGGCCATAAGGACAGTTACTTTCCCACAAAATGGCCATATGACCATCAAAAATTAAAAGACACAAGCGACACACACAACAAGCAACAAACAGCAACATAAATAAATCGCCACAGAAGAACCGCCTTGGAACGGTCAGTGGAAAGATTTCCACTGGGGGGCTTAAATCGATTTTACGTGGCCACAATCCTCAATAAAGTTGGGTTTAGCGGTTGAGGTCTTTATTTCACGGGCTTGTTCCCGTGATGCTACAAACACATAATCACCAATTTATTGCTTATTTATGTTTTCTCATTTGTTCTTTGTGAGTTACGAAACGCACGCTAAACTATCTGACACATTTATCGTGCAATGTATGGAAATTTTATTCACTGTTCGGGGTTGATTTAACAACATACCGTACTGCTAACTGAGAGTCCCATTGAACAGTGACACCCATTTCCTTGATTTAATGTGTATTTTTATCAAAACGCGCTTTTAATAGAGATCTATGTATGATTAGTATGAGTGTACTCATTCAATATCTTGTGCAGGTCATGTGTATGTTGTCTTGCGTGCGAGCGAGCATGAAGCAACACGTGGTATATACAAATGCTCAAATACAGACAATAAATGGGCCCCGTCAAGCGATTTTGGTACTTTTCGCCTATGCGAGCAGCGAAGGGTCAGGCGAGCCTGCGCATCCGCGCAGTCTCGCCAGAACTTTCGCTGCTCGCTCATACAAGCAGTGAATCAAGAGGAACCTTCAGACAGAAAGCCATATCCCTGGCCCCTCTGTATGGCCGGGCATGCGCAGTTAACATTTGTCATGACGAAATGCTCGAAGACCCAAATTCGCTTGACGGGCTCAAATGAGTGCAACAAAGTAACTATATCACCAGGTCACGAGGTAAACTAAGCACGCTGAAGCAGGGCGGGATCTAAGGCTGTAAGATGTGTTACGTGAGCTGTATGATAATCACGAGTTTAGATAATCATACTGGGATTTATGGTGCCAGAGTTTAATGTAAAATAATCTGTAATGTTTCTGCCTTCAAAACCTTTTATAACCAATTTTATGTTTAATTGCTTAAAAAGTATACTGCAATTCATATCTGCCTTAATATCAGTTATGTGCACGTTATATGCTAAATGATTGAAATGTTCATTGTTTGAAATAATTATAATTTGATATTATCATTCTAACGAAACACATAAGCATTTTGGGATCATTTAACAGCTTTCGCGAATCCTAATGCAATAAATAAAAACAGGAACAAAAACAAGTAAAGCGTGTTGAAAACTAGGTCTCTATGCATCTGTTCTCGAAACTACAATTTTCCTGCAATTATGGCTATATATAAATGCTAACTCTCTTTTCTATTGTTTTTTACTTTTGACAAAAACATTAAATAAAAATGAAGTGTAGGTAATGATCAGGAATCTATACAATTAACCCACACCTCCCGTCGGAGACAAAAAGGAAAAGAAACGTAAATATGAAATAACTGAATCCTAATGGAAACATTCTGAATTCTGTTGGCAGCTAAGTACGTTCATGTGTCCATGCAGAGGATGGTCTCATTTTCTGCTTCACATTTTGGCTTTCTTCTGACTAAAATCTGTAATATTTTTCTGTTATTCTCCAAATTTAGGCTCGCAGTAAACACCTAAATGAGGCAGGTCTAATGAGCCACAAAAGCATTGGTTCAAACATTAAATAAAAAAGTACTGCCATGCAAACTCAACTTTTCTCTTTATAAAGTGCGGTTTACAGGGGTTCTAATTACATGTGAGTGATAACATAAACTTACATTTTCTTGATAATAGGACTGACATTTCATTTAAATGGTCTTATCTCATCTTGATACCATTTTAATGAAATAATGTTAGACAGATAAATATGGAACCCGGGAAGGGACATGATTTTTTTAAGTTGTGCGCACAAGATAATATCTCGTGCGGACAAGATATTATCTTGTTTGAACAACATAATATCTTGTGTGGACAACTTAATATCTTGTTCACACAGCATATTATCTTGTGTAGACTAGATATTATCTTGTGAGGACAACATAATATCTTGTTCGCACAGCATAGTATCTTGTGCACACTAGATATTAAGTTGTGCGAACAAGGTAATATCTTGTCTGCACAACATAGATAATATGTTGTGCAAGCAAACAAGATATTATCTTGTGCGGACAACATAATTTATCTTGTGAGACAACATATTATCTTGTGCGCACATCATAATATTGTCTCATTCACACAACATATTTTGTTTGCACAACATAATATATCGTGTGCATATAATATTTACTTGTGCGCACAACATATCTTGTTGGCATACACAATATCTTGTTCGCAGAACAAATTTTTGTTTTTAGAAACGATATTCTGTACTTTGTTGATTTAAATAAATGGCTTGTTGTTGTTTTCGCCAGTTTACAGTATGTTATTAAAAGCTTTAATAACTTCACCTACTTGACTTTTTTCAAGCAGCCTTAAAAATGATTACCTACATGTCATGTTCTCAGGTCTTCCTCCATATCAGGGTTGGTGAGCAAACCAGAGGATAAGACAATGGAAGACATAAAAATAACATTTGGCAAAATTTGACCTCCATTATGTGGCTTGAAAAATGACATTTTGCGTATAAACAATTCTCATTTATGTTCCAAACAAAGAATTTTGGTCTTGTTATAACCCCTTAATGTTGTGGTTCTATCGAGCAACAAAAATCTAATGTTGCACCAGAAATACAAACATTAAGGAATGCGTCTGTAAGCCCATTTTTTTTCTCTATTATAAAGTGGGGTTTTCAGGAGTCCTAACTGTATGGCTGTTTTAAGGTACTGATATGAGTGGAATCATAAGGTATTATGCATGACAGACATTATGTGCACCTGTAAATTAACAAGCTTATGATAAACATAATGCTATTTGATATTCTTTTGAACTCTTGGGTTTGATGAACACTAAAGCACCCACACAAGCAATTTCATGACATCACCAGTGTTCCATTTTTAGATGGCAAGAGAAATAAACTATAATTAAGGGGCACAGGTAGAGCCTCTTATAGTGCATACTACGAGAAGAAAAACATGATCTGACGAGGAGGTCCTATCGAGTACCCACAACCTATGTTTTCGGAAAGAAATAAGAAAATAATGTTAAACCCTGGTACCCACAATCAATATTTAGACCAGAAATAAGGAAAACAAGGTTACCCCTGAAAACATCAGTTTTACTATATCATTACGATAACACACCCGTGCGACATAGTGCATTTTTTTCACATCTTAAAAAGGCCATTTTTCTGATGAAAATTTGTGAAATTTTTCTTATAAATACTGCAAACATAGATTGTGGGTGCTCGTTAGAACCGCCTCATTGAGGCGGTTCTAACGAGTACCCACAACCTATGTCTTGGAGCAAAAATAAGAAAAATAATGTATACCCCCGTAAACCCCAGTTTTCTCTATATAAAGTGGGGTATAGGGGGGTCTTCATTTCACGGACTTGTTCACGTGATGAAAAGTGGGGTTAAAGGGGGTCAAATTTATATACGCGTGTTTTAGTGATAACACACAATGCGTCGTCTTATCAGAGTCTATCTTTCTAACCTGTGTTAAAACTAACTAGTCTGGCCCAGAAAACATGTACACTCCATATTTTCCATTTATGTGGTGTATTCCTTGCTTCCAAAGGATAACCCTTTCGAGAGCATATTTTACGTCACTATAGCTGATGTTTGGGAACGTGTGGCGGCAGTAAAAGTCTCCATGTGCTACATTATAGTGTAGTTTGTATTTTCTTGTCCTTTGGGATCGTCGATTCCATTGTGGAATTTTGAAAATATTTTGACGGTCACTCATGAGGCCTTATTGGCCGAAGCCAGCTAGTCTGGCCAAGAAAACGTGTACACTCCATATTTTCCATTTCTGTGGTGTATTCCTTGCTTCCAAAGGAAAACCCTTTCGAGAACATATTTAACGTCACTACAACCGATTTCTGGCAATGTGAGGCGGCCGTAAAAAGTCTCCCTGCCCTATATTATTGTGTAGCTTTTATTTTCTTGTCCTTTGGGATCATTGATTCCATTGTGAAATTTTGAAAATATTTTGAGCGTCACTGATGAGGCCTTATTGACCGAAACTAGCTAGTCCGGCCCAGACAACATGTACACTCCATATTTTCCGTTTCTGTATTGTATTCCTTGCTTCCAATGGATAACCCTTTCGAGAACTTATTCAGTGTCAGGATTAAAAGGAAAGAATCAATGCCAATTGGCCTTGGACTAAGTTGGAGGCCTGTTTGGTAATATTTATCAATATACAGTAGAACTTCGATGGCTCGAACAACGATGACTCGTTTACCATGGATGCGTCGAACCCGTTCTTGAGCCCCTAGCGAAATCCTCTACATAAGAAATAATGGGGGATAATTAAGGAGATTTTAGTATTTTATATTGCAAATGTATGCTGTGTGTACTCATTAGAATCGCCTCGATCGGGCGATTCAAAGGAGTACACACAGCATACATATCCATAAAGAACGCCGAAAAGATGTCAAAAAGTATCTCGCTATGCCTCCTGACTGTAATCTCAGTGGCTCGAACTACCCCTGTCTCGAACAGATTTTCGAGGTCCAAAAGGTGTTCGAGCCACTGAAGTTCGACTGTATTTCAATTCAGATTCAATTAACTCTTAACCTGCTGAATATTTTAATTAGCCACATGCAATCAGATAACATGATTTGATGTTTTCTTTCAAATGCACAAACTTAACGACAAACAGTGTAGATTCTGTTCAGATGGCTTATTCTGATCTTGATTTACATTGGGAACAGCAGGATAAAGGTCATTATAGGTACTAAAACTTGAGTATTTTGTAATGTTTAATAGGGTGATGATCCATTTAATACAGTTGGAAAAAAATTAAGAAATCTATATAACTTTTCTTGTTCTATTAAAGCTGAAATAATCAACTTACAAGGAAATGAGTACCTATAATTTTTTAAAAAAATATAGAACCCTGCTCTCGAAAAAAAAGATATATGAAACATGCTTAACTTTCCAATTTGAAAGAAAAATTATGCTTCTTAGGGATACTGAAGACCAGACCCACATTTTGAAAATTAGTTATTGTAATCTTGAATAAGTTTACTTTTAAAATATCTTTCAAAATTAAATAGTGAAACAAAAATGAACTGACAACAGTTTCGCATATAAAATACAACGCGAATTTCCCTTTTTTCAGTGCGAAACTATTGTAACTTACAAATTTCTTTATTTTGATGAATTATGAGAACGTTTTTAGATGGTTTGTGTAAAATGTAGTTTAACTTAACATTTGTGAATCTGACTGTTTTTTTTTTTTTTATTGCGGTATACTAAAAATAAACATTTTTTTTTTTTTTTGTTTCTCCTGTAAAATTTTGAAATATGCAGTTACAGCAGTTTCGCATATAAGTGATGATATGTTGAAATTGACAGTCTGTAAAGGGTCAGTTAATATAAAATATCAGCTGTTTACGGGAGGCAAACGTACAAAAGTAGACTCGAGACCGCCACATGGAAAGGTGATACCTGATGTTCCCATCCAAGAATAAGAAACAGAAGTGAAGGCATTCATTACGATAACACACCCGTGCGAAATAGTGCAATTTTTAGATCTCCAAAATGGCTACTTTTCTGACGAAAATCTGTGATATTTTTCTTATTTATACAGCAAACATAGGTTGTGGGTATTCGTTAGAACCGCCTCATTGAGGCGGTTCTAACGAGTACCCACAACCTATGTCTTGGAGCAGAAATAAGAAAAATATTGTTTACCCCCGTAAACCGCAGTTTTCTCTATATAAAGTGGGGTGTAAGGGGGTGTTCATTTCACGGACTTGTTCACGTGATGTTGATCAGGAATCAATTCAATTAACCCACAGCTCCCAGCCGTGACAACAAAGGGAAAGAGACACAAACATGTAATAACTAGACCCTAATGGTCACATCAATAGCGGAAAGCCAAAAGGACAGTTACTTTACCCCAAAATGGCCAACTGGCTATCCATCACAAAACATTACAAGCGAAACACACACTGACTCTTTTGTGATAAAACATCTAAACTTTAAAAGAAGTCGGTTGCTTCGCTGCTGTTTCCAAGAACGTTAAAATGTATAATAGGCAACTAAGTTCAGGTCTTACAAAATCTCTCTATTTATATGTTTATGTTTGCAGCATTTATAAGAAAAATGTCACGGATTTTCATCAGAAAAGTGGCCATTTTGGAGATGTGAAAATATGCACTGGGTCGCACGGGTGTGTAATCGTAATGAAATGTAAAAATATCTCTGATATAGAACCATAATAAAAATTGCTTGAATATAATTGGAGAACTGAGGTAATGACCAAATATGAGCGACACAGTATAAGAAGATAGATGGATAGGAATTCACGTGACAACTGTATTTGACTTAATACCCCTGTACAGCGACTCACGAGACTTTCCGAGATTTCAGCTAAGCTGTTTATCCTGGTAACTTATAAGTCTTTAATGTTTCTAATGTGTCTGAAATCATGTTTGCCTTTCCTTTGTTCAAATCAAACATTGTTAGAGCCATCTTTATCTTTAGAACAAAAAGTAAAGTGAAACTCTGACCCCGAGACAATTTCATTATAACGCCTTGAAGGTAAAGATAGCACCTTATTTCAAAGGTTAAAGCATGATAAAAAAGAAAATTTAAACAGTTAATATATAGTGTTTAATATATATGTTTGACACAGATTTTTACACAACATAACACTCCTAAGAGCATATAATATCCCGCGATATCATGACCGTTACTGAACCTCAGCAGGAAAAAAATATCTACGGGGGGCTTACTTCCGGCATTCATTAATAGTTAGCCCTCACTCTCAAACACAATTTTAGTTAATTGTCTGCTAAAAAATATATAATTACCTAACTACGTTTTTAACGATTCTTCACTGTCAGTTTAATAAAATATGCAACATTTAGCATATTTAACAGCATTTAACCTTGTATATAAGCCAACAACCGACAAAGAAAGTAAGATCTTAAACAGGTTTTTGAAGTCACTGTGCATACGTTTCGACATGAAAGTCTGTCTTAGTATTGCTATAATTAGCGTTTTAGTGATTTCGGTGTATGGATTATCATCTATTCCTATTAGAGCACCTCTTGTAGGAGACTGGGAATTAGTTAATCCGTGGCTTCCTGACGTAGGAGAGGTTACTAGGTATTCTGTTGCTGCACTAGGTCTAAATTACAACCCGGTCCTAGTTGTCAGGGCAGAGAGACAGGTATTCACCCAAAGACAAATAACTATTTATGGCTTTATATAGAGAGAATCTTACACGAGTGGTCATTTCATATGATAATTGTGAAAGGAGACTTCGTCGAGTTTCAAAAAACAATCATACGAAATGACCACGTGTGTAAGATTCTTTTTATCATCTGGCAACATAAAATTGAATTTTATTGCCTTTGAATTTGACATTTTTTCCCCACATGACATTACTTACTCCCTGCAAATTACGCCGCTGCCCATCGGGACTTGTAAAATAGATGGGCTGCATGATACTTCCACGCAGAGCTGAAACCGGCCAGAACTGGTTAACCGCTTAAATGATCTTAGACTGCTCAGGCAAAGCGGTGCGAGTCGGATCGTCCATGCTGATAAACCCTATTGGTTTCATTGGGTGGCAGGGCTTGAATGGTCATTTCATCTCAATATCGGGTAAAAGTCCCACGAAATTGGAAGCAACGTCTCCAAAATGACCTTTACAGTGTTGACGGGGACGTTAAACCTCAAATCAAACAAACAAAAATCCCTGAAAAGTGTTATATCACGTAAAACATAAGATTTTTATAACACGGATGTTATCCACTGCTTATCAAAGACATCTTATGATAAACCGCCTCATGGCAAAGAGTCAGTCAGGTAGTTAGTTGGGCTCACAAACCAGTAAGAAAATGTCACCCAGGAAGGGCCACAATCAAAGAATTCAGCCGTTTCAAGTCACCTATAGAAAGTGACACGGAGGCACACACCAAAACAGACAAAACATGAACCAACGCCACAAAGCCAAATAACACTAAGACACTGCAAAAGAACGACCGCCTTGGGACGGTCAGCAGCAAATCTCAAACCGCCGCAGGTTATAGGCAAAGGTAAGTATTTATATCGTTTTTATGATACACTTCCAATGACTAAATTATGATATACTTTCAAAAAATTTAGCACCCAATTTCGTAAAATCATTATTCGGTATAAAAAGATTGGGTATACGACATACTGCATGCATTGTAGTTGTTCCTATCACGATTGACAATTTTGCTTCCACCCTCACGAAAACACGCCTATACAATTATGACCAACTTGAACTCCACTTTTATCTAGTAAAACTGGGGTTTCCGGGGGTATACCTTATTTTCTGATTTCTGCCCTAAAATATAGATTGTTGGTACTCGTTAGAACCGCCTCGATGAGGCGGTTCTTACGAGTGCCCACAATTTATATTTTGAGCAGAAATAAGAAAAATATCACAATTTTTCATTATAAAATTTTCATTTTTACGGCGATAAAGTTGGCAAATATATTTGAATAGGCGTTTTTGCGTAATGATCATTTATTGCACGCCTTTGGGCCAGACCTCGGTTTCTAAGACGGTTCCAGCGCAAATGCTTACTGGTAATTAGAGAGAATATAAATTTATGTAAAGTTGGTTGGTGTTTGATCCTTTGCTCTGGTTGGGTCCATCGGAGTCTAACAGTTGTTTTTCTTTTGCTCCAGCATCTCAGTGGTTTCTTGTTGTCGAGTCTCCACCGTTTTTTTTTTCTCTGCAGTTCTTTTATTTTTGTGTTATCGGAAATGGATGTGTAAAATCGCTATAACGCCCCCGCCTCCCCAGTAAAATTCTTTTCACTTGCCGTTCCACGTCGGTTCTTCTGTCGCAGTTTATTACTGGTATGGTTTGTTTTTGAGTGTGTGTATCGCTTGTATGTTTTGTTTTGGATAGTCAACTGGCCATTTTGTAGGACAGTAACTGTCCTTTAGGCTTTACGCTATTAATGTTTCCATCAGGGTATAGTCTTTACATGTTCGTGTCTCTGTCCCTACGTGGTCTGTGATCGTAGTTGTGTTTCCTGATCATTGCCGTCACTTCTATTTTAAATCGATTTTACGCGGCCGCAATCCTCGTCCTTGATTCCGTCGCGATTTAGACAAATAATTGTTCAGTTGGCATGAAGGCTTCCGAACATCAGTGCACTATCTCCTACAAATCAAAAACCAAACAACCACAGAGACGAAACAAAGGTGTTGACTCGACAGCATCAACTACTAAAATACAGGAGCAAAAAACAAACCATCAGATAGACTCCCATCGGCCTAACCAAACTAAGAGCATCAAGCACCAAACAACATTACATAAGTATACATTTCCGCTGGAACCGTCATTAAATCTGAGGCCCGACCCACGGAGGTGCTGTTAAAGAGGGAAGCAAAGTTAACGACTACACTTCTTAATCAGGGATATCGGTACCATTAACTTCGCAAAATAGAGGTGGAGGCAATGATCAGGAATCGATACAATTAACCCACAGCTCCCATCAGAGACACCAAAAGGAAACAAGCAGAAACATGAAACAACTAAACCCTTATGGAAACAACAATAGCGGAAAGCCAAAAGGACAAATATTTTCCCACAAAATGGCCAATTGGCTATTTAAAATCAGCGACACACACACTCAAAGACATAACAAAAATAAACCGCGACAGAAGTATCGCCTTGGAACGGTCAGTGAAAAGAATTCCAGTGGGGCCTTAAATAGATTTTATGTGGCCACAATCCTCGCCTCTATATCTGTCGCGATTTAGACAAATAATTTGTTATCAACATGAAGGCCTCCTAACTCATCAGTGCAACATCTCCGTGAACACAAAAATCAAACAACCACAGAGATGAAACAACGGTGAGGACTCGACAGCAAGAAACCACTAGAATGCTGGAGCAAAAGAAGACCAACAGTTAAACTCCGATGGACCCTACCAGAGACAGAGCATCAGGCACCAACCAACATTACATAAAATTGGAAACTCTCTAATTCTCAGTAAGCCTTTACGCTGGAACCATCATAGAATCTGAAGCCTGACCCACCGGCGAACAATATAAGAGGAAAGCAAACTTGTCAACCGTGATCAGTTTAACGACCATGCATGCAGTCTGTCGAATAACATTTATGCTGTACACTATCTTTTTATATCAAAGAATGATTTTACGAAAATCGGTGCTGAAATCATTGCATTTATATATTTTTCTGAATTCATATACTAAGTCACAATGAAATTCGGGTTACAATAGACCTTCTTGCAGATGGGATTTAAGTCCAACATTGAATTTTGAAATTAAATCGGAATGGCGTTTATAAAATTTAGAAAAGGCTTTGTGTAGTTTATGATACCGATAACCCTGAATAAGAAGTTAAGCAGTAAACAATTTATTGCGAGTGTTGAAGTCAGTAACATGCTTAGACACTCTGGCAAATCGAATTAATTGCGAAATATAAACGTCAGATGATGTCGCACGAGGAATATCACCATCCAAGAAAGGCAAATTTACAGTCTCAAAGTCAAAATCATCGCGTTTATCATACATATTGCAAGAAACAAATCCATCTACAATAGATAGATGTTAATCCAAAAACGGGGCCTCGGTATCAGAATATTTTTCTTTATTTAACTGAAGTTCCGGAGGGCGGTGGGGGGGGGGCTCAATTTGACTTATTAAAATAGAAGTGAAGGTAATGACCATGAATCAATACAATTAACTCAAAGCTCCCATCTGAGACGCCAAAGGGAAGGAAACACAAACATGAAACAACTAATCCTTATCAAAACATCAACAGTGGAAGCCAAAAGGACAGTTACTTTCCTGCTAAATGGCCAACTGGCTAAACAAGACAAAATAATATAAGCGATACAAACACTCAAAGACAAGCCATAACAAAAATAAACCGCGACGGAAGAACTGCCTTGAAACCATCGAAATAGGTATTGTCAATATTTAGTATATCATCCAAATATCTAGAGGCTTCAATGATTTCAAAATGGTTTTCAACGGAAAGAGACATCATGAAGTCTTTTTCAAATCAAAACAAGAACAGATCAGCAACAAGGGGTGCGCAATTTGTACTCATTGGAATACCCACAACATGCCTAAATAACTTAATACCAAATTTTATGTAAATATTGTCAACTAAAAATGGGAGAGCTTCACACACTGTATAATTTTTATGCTCTTCAGAAGTGATTACACGCAAGCTAGAGAGAGTCTTCGTTAAATCGTAAAATCGATTTAAAAGGCCACGTAAAATCGATTTAAGCCCCCAGTGGAATTCGTTACTGCTGACCGTTCCAAGGCGGTTTATCTGTCGCGGTTTGTTTTTGATATGGTTTGTCTTTGGGTGTTTGTGGCGCTTATATTATTTTTTTTGATAGCCGTTTGGCCATTTTGTGGGAAAGTATCTGTCCTTTTGGCTTTCCGCTATTGATGTTTCCATTTGGCCTGTTGTTTCATGTTTGTGTTTCTTTCCCTTTGGTGTCTCTGATGGGAGCTGTGGGTTGATTGTATCGATTCCTGATCATTGCCAACACTTCTTTTTCGATATAAAAAGATAGGGTACAGCATAAATGTTATACGACCGACTGCATGCATGGTAATTAACCTAATGAGGGTTGGCAACTTTGCTTCTCTCTTTAATTGCACGCCGGTAGGTCAGGCCTCGGGTTCTATGATGGTTCCAGCGTAAAGGCTTGCCGAGAGTTAGAGAGTATCTTCTTTTATGAAATGTTGGTTTTGTGCCTGATACTCTGTCTCTGGTCGGGCCTATCGGAGTCTGACTTTCGGTCTTCTTTTGCTTCAGGATTTCAGTGGTTTTTTGCTGTCGAATCCTCACTGTTGTTTCATCTCTGTAGCTGTTTGATTTTTGTGTTCAGTGAGATGTCGCACCTATGAGTTAGGAGGCCTTCACGCGGACTGAAAAAAAAATATTTGTCTAAATCGCGGCAGAGATAAGGGCGAGGATTGTGGCCACGTAAATCGATTTAAGCCCCCCCCCCCCCGTTGTAATACGTTTCACTGACCGTTCCAATGCGATTCTTCGGTCGCGGTTTATTTTTGTTATAGTTTGCCTTTGATTGTGTGTATCGCTTATATTGTTTTGGTAACCAGTTGACAACTGTAAGGGGAAGTAACTGTCCGTTTGGCTTTCCGCTATTGATGTTTCCATTAGAGTTTAGTTATTTCATGTGTGTGCTTCTTTCCCTTTGGTGTCTCTGATGGGAGGTAGGGATTAATGGTATCGATTCCTGATCGTTGACTTCACTTCTGTTTTGCGTAGATTTTGACAATAGTGAAGAATGGCAGATCATTGCCTTCACTTCTTTTAAAGATAATCAGAGCTGACGAAAACAGCAGTTGGAGCACGGAGTGTCGAATCCGGGACGTAAACCATCTGTTTTTGTCCATATTGACTATTGTCGCAACACATAAATGATCTGACATTCTAATATTTATATGGTTGCCCTGTCTTACAGTGGCACTACAGGCATCCGTGTAGCTCATTTTGCCATTATAGTTATGTAAAAGGATATCGTCAGGACAACAAGTCCATGTAATGAACAACACCGAAAAACGCAACTTTATAGAGAGTAAATTGTATTTCTTACTATGCGGCAAAATAGATTATATTTTCATTTTCTGAAACGGAAGTGTATAATTAGTTATCTGTTTATACCTATATATTGTGAACAGATGTTTATCTATTATTAAAGATTGCTTGTCGGCGGTGTAAAAATGTTGAAAATCTATTTTCTTTAATTTCTAATAACTATCTTTTCTTTGATTTTCAGGTTACGGCTGGATATAAATATCGCCTGTGGCTTCGAGTATATCGAGTAAGCTTTGATTACATGTAACATATTATAATTGACAACATTGCATAAATAAAATTTAATGTATATTATACATGTATATGTAATATAAGACGCTTTTTGTACAGGCATTGATTAAGCTGATCATGACATAATGACTTCAAACATGTAAACCTTATACATGTCGTTGACACCAAAGTAACCGAAAATCACAAGTGTATGTGCAAATAAGAAAATAAAGAAAGGCCCATACGGGCTGAAATCACTGGATAAGGTTATCATTTTAAAAGGTCAGGAAGTGCTCTTTGTATAGCATGAAGATCCCGGGCTGATGTGAGTGTTGATAAGATGGTGTCTGAGGAAACTCTTTAAAAATACTTGATTTCAATAACTTAATCGTCAAACAATAATGAGCTACAGTACCATTCAGACGAATCTTTACACCAAGTTAACTAGGAGTTGACTACATTCAGACTACAGTTGGACCCTAGAGTTGACTACAAGTTCACTCCCTAGTTAACTATAGTTCACTAGGGAGTTAACATGGAGTTAACTAATCCTTTGTCCAGTCATCAAACTCTTATCTGAGATTTTATTTGCATATAATTTCATAACTGAAAATTAAGATATGCATAGTTTCTACTATCAAATGAGTAATTAATTAAATGTACATTTAATTTCCTATATTAAGAACACATTTTTGGCTGACCAAATGTTGTCTTAATAATAGATTGTCTTAATAACAGATAAAAAATATCTAAAAATGTTTTGGAGCAAGAATGGGAAACCTTTCACAAATTTCATAAGATGAAATACAAATCATTTTTTTTCAAATTCAGTTGATTTATATTTCATGTTTTTATAAAGCGAATTCCTTTTACTTTTCTTTCTTTTTAATACATTTACACATCTACTGTGTTATCTATCTATTTCTCTATAATAGGTCAAGCATTTGTTCCGGTTACTCCAGTTTTCGTCCACCTCAAATTAACAATTAAAATAAAACATCTGTATGACATACAGGTTGTGGGTGCTTGTTAGAACTGCCTCAACGAGAACCCACAACATGTCTTGGAGCAGAAATAAGAAACAGTATAAACCTCTCTAAACCCCTGTTTTCTGCATATAAATTGGAGTTTATGGGGTGTTCACTTGTTAACACAATGAATCGCCTAGAAATAAGTGAAATCATCTTGAGGGGGGCCGTAACCTTAAAAAATAGTTGGCATTGATGAATGTCATGAATTAACCCTTAAGATGCCAAGAAATGTTTTAAAAAAATGCTGTCTCTTTATGTTGTCTGCTGCACCTTCTTGCAGGCAAAACAGAGTGGACCCTGATCATACAGCTCCTGGAGGAGCAGTCTCATCTGGGTCCACACTGTTTGTAAAAATGAATTTCAAAGTTAACAGCAGACGACAAAGCAGACGATAATTGTTGTGATTGACGTCTTATGTGTTAATCCTGATAAATCTACAGGTAGGTAACTGTAGCTACAGATAAGTGTACCGGTAAGTGTTTATTGTTAAACAAACATGGGACATGTGCTGCATATTAACATCTTTCACTCATTAATAAATTACCTTGGGTAATATTACTCTGGTGTTTTATTACAACGAAGGGCATATTGAATCAGTTTACCCGGTGTATACAGAATCTGATTTACTGTGCTTGAAAACAGAATTCTGATACATTACGATAACACATTAGTGCGTCATAGCGCAATCTCTTATATATCTTCAAAATGACTACTTTTCTGGTGAAAATCAGTGATATTTTTCTTATTTATACTGCAAACATAGGTTGTTGGTACTCGTTTGAACCGCCTCAGCGTGACGGTTCTAACGAGTACCCATAATCTCATGGAACAGAAATAAGAAAAAAATAATGTATACCACCGTAAACCCCAAATTGCTCTATATAAAGTGGAATTTAGGGGTGTTCATTTCAGGTGATGAATTCAGGAGATATAAAACCCACAATACCTACACACTGTAATAAAAGTTCATATCTAATTACAAAAGAAAATGCCTTTACAATTCTGACCCCTCAAACCCCATTTTTAAAACTGGGTTTTACGTGGATAAACCTTATTTTTTCATATTTCTGCTTAAAAACATAGATTTTGGGTACTCGTTACAACTCCCTTATTGAGGCAGTTCTATCGAGTACCCACAATCTATATTTTGTGCAGAAATAAGACAAATATCTTTTGTTTTATCTGAAAAAATTCTTTTTGTTTTTCGTGGGTAAAATTTACAAAGTATTTGAACAGGCGTGCTTTTGTAATGATTCTATATTTTATCGACCATCTTTTCTATATTTCTTTTGAGTCCGGGATTTCTCCAGAAACTGTGTATCTGTTTTCTAGAATTTCTAAAATATTTTCAGAGCCAAAATATTTTTCTAATGTGAATATAGAAGGACTAAGCATGCCCAGGTAAAGTGTCATTTCATCTCAATGTCTGGTAAAAGCCCTATAAAATTGGAAGCAGCGTCTCCAAAATGACATAGTGTTGACGGGGACATTAGATCTCAAGTAAAAAACAAAAAAAAAAAAAAAAAAAAAAAAAACACCGTGATCTGATTCTTCACTGTCCACGCATAAGTTTCTACAGTATTAAGTTGTATTAAGTTATGTGCCCAAGCTTGTGATATTCGATATTACCTTTCTTTAACCCGTATATGACAGTGGAATCTTCTACTTTATAAGTTTGGAGGGGTCCATTTCAAAATGACTTAAATAGTGTTGACGGGGCATCCGATCTGAGTCTAAACTTTTTGCCGCTGTTCCACAAATGGGACGCTTGGCATATATGGGTTAAATGTGGAAATGAGAAATAAAACGCAACAACATTTATCAAAAAATTAAAATTTGTGAGCAATTGTCTTGTGAGCAACTGTCTTGTGGGCAATTGTCTTGTGAGCAAATGTCTGCGCACCTTTACAATAGATGTTTATTGGCCCCTTATGTGGGAATAGACAATGTCTGTAGGATCCCTGTCATTTAATTAATCCTTACTCTGCTGAACATGAAACAATGTAAATCCAGATCAGATGACCATCTGATCTGGATCTACACTGTCATTCAGTTTGCGAATTTTAAATGAATGCAATATGTGAAGTAATTTATGTGGACTCTAATCAGTCTGATCAGGTCCCACATTGTTTGTAAAATTGACTTTCAAAGTTACAAGCAGACGACAAAGCAGACAAAATTGTTGTGATTGACATCTTATGGGTTAATTATTCAGCAGGATATATGAAAACTGCATCTGAAATTGTTATTTGTTTATGTTGTCTGCTGCTCTTCTGGTAAATTTTTCAAAACATATTTTCAAACATATTTATGCGTGTAGTCAATCAGTGTGGACCCTGATCAGACTTCTCCAAGAGAAGCAGTCTGATTAGGTTCCATATTGTTTGAAAAATTGAAAATTTGACTTCTAAAATTACCAGGAGATGGTTCAAAACAGGTGGTGGGTACTCGTTAGAACTGACTCAATGAGGCGGTTCTTTCAAATTCCCACTTCCTTTTTAGAAGCCAAAATAAAAAATATATAAGTGATAATTTCCAGTTTAAAGTTATGAACAGGTTGTGGATGTTTATTAGAGCTGTCTCAATGAGGCGATTCTAATAAGTTCCCACTAAATAATGTTTGAAGCAGAAATAAAAAAGACAAACTAGCCAATAGCCATTTTAAAGCCATGAACAGGTTATGAGTGCTCATTAGAACTGTCTCAATGAGGCGATTTTAACAAGTTCCCACTTATTCATTTTTCTTTATATTTCCGCCGAAAAACATAGATTGTGGGTACGGTTTAGAACCGCCTCACTGACGCGGTTATAACGAGTTACCACAATGTATGTTTTTGCCAGAAATATAAAAATAAAAATGAGATTCATTGTCTGATTTTTTTGTCTATTATTAGGTGGTAAATTTTCAATATATTTGAATAGGTGTGTTTTCTTAGTGATGTAATGATAAAAATATTTTCTATGGCAAACGAAGATTCTAAGTTCATCTACTTTGCTAGATCTCAATCAAAATGATAATACTCCAGGTTATCATATATCACAAACCATTTCTCTTATCACCTACCAATAAATGACCACTTGAACCTCAGGGGATTAAGGCTGTTAACTGATGGTATTCAACTGATAAAATCAGATAATGACTTCTGATAAGAAGGGTTTAATCATTATAATCCACTTATGGATTACTCAATTGAGATAAACATAAAAAATAACAAAACATTACTACCACTACCACTACTAATATTAATAATAATAATAACAATAAATAAACATGTGAATATTACTGCTACTACTGCTATTACTTATAATAATAATAATAATAATAACAATAGTAACATAAATATTTCTACTTCATTGAAATAAATAATGAAATAAAAACTACAAGTACTAATTACAGCCAAGCATGCTAGAGGTTTAAAATTAGACAGTGCAGTACCAGACTGAAATATTTATCCTAATAAAGGTATACACATCTGTTCATTTTGTTCCAGAAACCCCAAAACGGGCAATTGGCAAACAGTGCAGGCCCAGATCAGACGCCACAGAAAGGGGCGTCTGATCAGGGCCTACACTGTTTGCAAAAAGTTAAGCCATTTTCCGAATGGAGTTTGAGGGGGCACAACCTGTCACCCCTGAACTTTGAGGTGGACTCGGGCTATATGTAGGGAGAAAGATTCATTTGGTACGAACCCTTTTTGTACCAAATGGAATCTTCCTCCTTATTTGTACCAGGGATCCATTTCAAGGTTTAGGGGTGTCGGGGTGTGTTTTCATCAAGGTTTATTTGGGGAATGACTGAACTTTTAGCAAACAGTGGAGGCCCTGATCAGACGCCGCATTCTGCGGCGTCTGATCTGGGCCTGCACTGTTTGCAAAAGTGAAATTTTCATGAATGAATATTCAGTTGCCATATGCTTAGGCAATTAGTGAGGAGGCTTATCAGTGTGAACCTGAGATTAATGAAGTTCATTTTGACAAATGAAAATAAACAGAGCCGTTGTTCTGGAGAGGCTAAAATGTCCATACCTGGATTTTCGGGGCACTTAAATCCACGAGTATAACATGAAATTCACTAATCCTTATCCCGCTGAACATGACAAATCCTAACTTTGCAAACAGCATAGATCCTGATCAGATGGTTTATGAAGAAGCCATCTGGTCAGGTTTTGTTTGTTTGATTTGAGGTTAAACGTCCCCGTCAACATTGTAAAGGTCATTTTCGAGACGTTGCTTCCAATTTTGTGGGTCTTCTACCCGACATTGCGATGAAATGACATCTCAAGCACCGCGGTTCCTGGACAGGCTTAGATCCTCTAAGCGGTTTACCAGTACTAGTGTGCGGGCCGGATTCAGCTCTGCGTGGAAGCATCATGCAGCCCATATATTTCTTCAAGCCCCTATGGGTGGGGGCTGTTTCATCTGGTCAGAATCTACACTGTTTTTCATCCAATTTGTGAATTGAATGAATACATAACATTTAACGATTTGAATGGTTGATATCCAGAAATGGGTATAGTAAAATTAATTTATTCAGCGGGATAAGGGCTAACAATGATCATTTTGAAATTATGAGATATAACCTGTCATTCTTCATTTTTTTTTTGCCATGCCATTTGCATCAGCATGATGAAAATAAATAAATAAAATAAACAAATTAAGTAACATGTTCATTCACCTGTTCTAATCCATATATGTACTACTGTATAACTGTTAAGACTTCTAGTCAACTAGAAGTTAACTAAAGTTCACTCCCTAGTTAACAAAAGCGGGAAATGGAGTTGACTAGGAGTTAACTCCATGTCTGAATGTAGTTGACTTGGAGTCAACTAGGGTGTCAAGAATCGTCTGAATGGTACTGTATTTTTTTTTTTTTTTGGGGGGGGGGATGCCAAACGGAACTTGTCTGACATGCGATGTTCATATTGTTCAGTGTCTATTCTAGCAAATGCATATAAATGATAGCATGTTTTGAAATGGTTTTATAACAGTATATTGAATATAAATAACAACTTCTCTGATGGGAGCTGTGGGTTAATTGTATCGATTCCTGATCATTGCCGACCCTTCTATTTTAACACAAAATTGTTTTGTACACTTAATTGAAAACAGATGGATGCGTTATAACAAACAATTTAAGACCAAATTGTTTTACAGGATCTAACTATTCAGAACTTACGAGTCGTATTTATCGTAAAACGTGGTATGCGATCTAGGAACCTGCAGTTTACCGTTTGCTGTCGATCTCATTCATCAGACCATGATCAAACTGCTCCTAGAGGAGCCGTCTGACCAGGATCCACATTTTTGCCTGTCTGCACAAATATTCATAAATCCTTTGCGAGAAGACGCAGCTGACGAGTTCAGATGCAGATATTCTTGGAAACTTAAGGGTTGACGAGCATTTGTTTTTATTTTGTTTCAGGGTCCTTTTAATTTCTTTTCAACAATGTGCTTTGCCGAGGTCTACAGTGATCCCAATGGCGATAAAAATATGCGGTATGTGTCACCTTACTGCCGGCCTTAGACACGGAAAACGATTATAACGACGAAAGCTGATGTATGTGTGAATAGTTTGATGTGACTGTATTAGGAATTTAGGATGTACTTTATACGATGATTTCATTGCCTTCACTTCTATGTTTTATTTGAGGTTTAACATGCCTGTCAACAATGTATAGGTCATTTTGGAAACGATGTTTCCAATTTCGTGGGACTTTTACCCGACATTGAGATGAAATGTCATCTCAAGCCCTGTCGCCAAATGAAACGAATAGGGTTTATAAGCACGGACGGTCCTACTCGGACCTCTTTGCCAGTGCAGGCTTAGATCCTCTAAGCGGTTTAGCAGTACGCGTGTGCAGTCGGTTTCAGCTCTGCATAGAAGCATCATGCAGCCCATCTATTTCTTCAATCTCTAATAGACGGAAGCAATTTTAAGACTTTAACCAAGCGCGAGGGTTATGGTGATGTACAATTGATTTCAACCGGAAGTGACATCACGAAAACACGCATATACAAATACATTGTAAAGTTTACCTCCTAAAAAACGAAAATTTTAAGATGAAAAATTGTGATATTTTTCTAATTTCTGCTCAAAATATAGATTGTGGGTACTCGTTAGAATCGCCTCATCGAGGCGATTCTAACGAGTACCCACAATCTTTATTTTAGAGCTGAAATTAGGAAAATAAGGTTAACCCCTGTAAACCCCAGTTTTACTATACAAAAGTGGGGTTCAAGGGGGTCAAAAGCATATAGGCTTGTTTCAGCTGAACATTCCATGGTAGTTTTGTTCTGTCATAGTTTATTATTTGTTACAGTTTGTCTTTGCTTGCATAAATTGCTTATATATTGTATAAACAATACATAATAATAAAGATATAACAAAACAAATATGTGTGTTCATAGTTTTGAGAAGTAAGGTGCAAGGTACAGATAAACCTACATGTCTGTTAAGTACAGTTTATATTTTGTTGTATTCTAACCAAAGCAGGCATGCACTATATTGTATTTTTATTGCTAAGCAATGGCAAAATAGTATGAGATTTTGATTCGATGTTCAGAAATCTATGTCCGTCGTGCGTCGTTGGCCGTGCATCTGTCAACTATTTACTTAAAAGATATCTCCCCCTAAAACGGTGAATGAATTTTGAAATAATTATACAGAAATGTTTCTCGGGTGATCGATTACCAAAATTGCATAAATTGTTTCGGTCCACTGAACAAGATGGCCGCCAGAGCTAAAAATTGAAAACACATAATGTAAAAACAATCTTTTATTCTCTATCTCCTCCTAGGCCACTGGCTAAATGTCCACATTACTTCACAGGAATATCTCTTGGGCGATTATCTACCAAAATATCCAAAACCTTTTTGCTTGGGTGAACTAGATCGCCGCCAGAGCTAAAATAGAAAACATCTTATCTTTTGCCAACAATATACTTAAAAGACATCTCGTCTTAAATCGGTGAACGGATTTTGAAATAATTTTACAGGAATGTTCCTTGGGAAATCATCTACCCAAATTGCCTAAATGGTTTCTCTCCACCAAACAAGATGGTCGCTTGAGCGAAATAAAGAAGAAAAAAAGACGATAACAAACACCTTAAAGTGCCATCTCCTGCTAGGCCACTGGCTCAATTTCAAAATATGTTTTCAGGAATATTCCTTGGATGTCCCTCTTCTACGAGTGTTTATGAAATGGAACAATCAGCCCTCTCTTCCCCACACGGGTGATCAGACCATTAGAAAACACTAAACAACATCTCACAACAAGTTTGCAGACATGCAATCAAAATAACAGCAAAAGACCAACAGCAAAACCACCGCCTTAGAACGGTCAGCAGCATATGCCACTGGGGTGGGGTTGGGACTTCGTAATTTTTACCGGCCGAATCTTCGCCCTAGGTTAGGGTGTTGTTTCTGAATATTCGGTTTGCATAATGAATTCCTAACTCAATCAATGCATCAACACAGAGGCATATATTACGAAAATACGCCTATATAATTTTGACCCCTCTAACCCCACTTTTATATAGAAAACCTGGGGTTTACAGAGTTGCTCTTTATTTTTCTTATTTCTGCTCCAAAATATAGATTGTGGGTACTCATTAGAACCGCCTCGATGAGGCGGTTCTAACGAGCACCAACAATCTATTAGAACCGCCTCGATGAGGCGGTTCTAACGAGCACCAACAATCTATATTTTACGCAGAAATAAGAAAATTATTGCAATTTTTCATCTTAAAATGTTCGTTTTTTTTCGGCTGTAAAGTTTGCAATGTATTTGTATAGGCGTGTTTTCGTAATGAATCCAATTCAAACTCTAAGGTTAAGCAAAGATGGAGGCTGCCAGCCGATCCCACTTTGCACTGTTGGCCACAGCTAAAGACAATCATCAGTTAAACCACGATGGGCCCAGCGACAGACAAAGCGATAGGCTTTGTCGTGCGCTGGCTCATGAATATAAATTTAAAAGATACTTATCCATAAACTTATTCAGCTATGAATGAATGAATGAATGAATGAATATATGAATGAATGAATGTTATGCCACACCCTATAGATTAGGGATCTGTGTGTGTGTGTGTGTGTGTGTGTGTGTGTGTGTGTGTGTGTGTTTCAACCAATAAATTGTCACTGATATTTCACAAATAATGCCCTACCCCTGCGTACGATCTATCTATCTTAATTGTCATAGTAGGGTGAGGCAACGTCCACTACCGCCACTCACCATTAGACATAGCCCTGCTCGCCCGTCAGATATACTGCGCTGCACAGACAATAGCACGGTCATAGGCCAAACGGCGACAACAAACTTAAAAATCCCACCTACCCACCATGACTCTTCATAAACAGTCCAACTTCAACAACTGGAACACTCCTTGGATCATAAAAATGTTCGAGATAGGGGCAGTTCGAATAACCCATGCTTACTCATAGTGACAGAGCATGAAGCATGACTGCACCTCTGTAAGATACCTTAAGGAGTTTCTCTAAAAGAAAGGAACGCTGTGTGTTCTATTCAGAATCGCCTCTTTGATGTGACCCTAATGAGCACGCACAAACCACACCTACAAGACAAAACTCTAACAAACATATACCCGTATGTTATCTCATATACATGGTGCCAGTGCATGATGCACGACTTCATGGCTACAAGGTACCTTACGGGTTTTCTACAAAATAAAGCAATGCTGTGTGTACTCATTAGAATCGTCTCACTGAGGCGATCCTTATGAGCACACACAAAACACCCCTTCAAGGCAAAATAGCACATCTGAAAAACAAGGTTACCCCGAGCCCTGGGAAGTCTCGAAAACCAGTACCAAACAGCCATGATACATGCACCATCCTTGTTCGAGCTATCGAAGCGCCGCTTTAGTTTAGTGCGGGAAATGTCTGCAATTCGACAAATGTTGTTGCTGTTGTTGTTGTTGTAACCTCGTAAACATACGATTTACCAGTCTGTATACTGAGTATCTTTGTAAACACCACATGGGCCCCGTCAAGCGATTTTGGTACTTCTCGCCTATGGGAGCAGCGAAGGTTCAGGCGACCCTGCGCATCCGCGCAGTCTCGCCAGAACCTTCGATGCTCGCTCATACAAGCAGTGAATCAAGAGGAACCTTCAGACAGAAAGCCATATCCCCGGCCCCTTTGAATGGCTGGGCATGCGCAGTTAAAATTTGTCATGACGGAATGCTCGAAGACACAAATTCGCTTGGCGGGGCTCATTTTACAAGGGGAAATGTGATCTCCTGTGGGTTCGAGGAAATACACCAACGTTACGATAACACAGTGATATTGTGCTTTTTTCACATCTCCAAAATGGCTCCTTTTCGGATGAAAATGAAAATCTGTAACATTTTTCTTATTTATACTGCAAACATAGGTTGTTGGTGCTCGCTTGAATCACCTCATTGAGGCGGTTCTTACGAGTACCCATAGTCTATGTATTGCAGCAGAAATAAGAAAAATAATGTATACCACCGTAAACCCCAGTTTTCTTTATATAATGTGCGGGTTAAGAGGGTGCTCATTTTACGGACTATTTTTACATGATGCAGCGATACAGCGTCAATACAAATTTGAAGCTAGTCTGGCCCAGAAAACATGTACACTCCATATTTTACACTTCTGTGATGTATTCCTTGCTTCCAAAGGTTAACCATTTTATAGAACATATTTGAAGCTATTTTACAAACGTCGCCGTGCCAGCGTTTAATGCCTGCGGAACACGCGTTTACACAGCAGATTTGTCTGAGTTAGCACATCGAAAATGTTATTCATATCAAGAAGTTTTAGAGAACCAAAACACTCTCGTAACAAAGTCAATTTTATTTATTAGTCGTGTTTCTGCGAAATTTTATGGAACCCGGGAAGGGGCATGCAGTTTTTTTTTAATATTATCTTGTGCGCACAAAATAATAGGTTGTACGCGCAATATATTATCTTGTGCGGACATCACAATAAATTTTGTGCGGACAACATGATATCTTGTTTGCACAACATATGATCTTGTTTGCAAACACAGATCTTGAAGGGACAAATAATATCTTATGCGTCTGATTAAATTGTGCTATACAGATAACATGTTGTCGGCACAAGATATTAAGTTGTGTGAACAAGATAATATCTTGTACACAGACGATATTATGTTGTCTGCACAAGTTGTATGTTGTACAAACAAGATAATATGTTGTGCGAACAAGATCATATGTTGTGCAAACAAGATAATAACGTGTGGGCACAAGATAATATAGTGTGCGCTCAAGATATTATTTTGTGCAAACAAGAAAATAACTTGTGCGCACAAGATATTATGTTGTCCGCTCAAGATCTACGTTGTGCGAACAAAATAGTATCTTGTGCGCACAAGATATTAAATTTTGCGAAAAATATTTCATCTTGTGCGCACAAAATGATAACTTTTCGCACAATTATCTTCTTTGCAAAACATATTACCAATTTACACATGGGTGGAGTGGGGCAGTGGCATTACATGTCTTACCCCTGAGCTAACGAGGCTGCAAAATTTATTTGCTTTGCGCAGGGCAGCTTAACATCACGTGAACAAGTCCGTAAAATGAAGACCTTCCATAAACCCCACTTCATATAGGGAAAATCGGGGTTTACGGGGGTATACATTTGTTTTCTTATTTCTGCTCCAAGACATATTTTGTGGGTACTCGTTAGAACCGCCTCCCAGCGAAAAATCAGATCAGCCTGCGCATCCATATAGTCTGACCATAGACTTCTCTTGCTGCGAGAAGGAGCAATGGGCCTTAAGCTATCCTAAGATGGCACAGCGAAGACACTAATCAGACTGCGCGGATGCGCAGGCTGATCTGAGTCTTCGCTGGGTGCATATGTCTTATTGTAGGTTTTGTCACGCGCTGGCTCATTTTATGTTTGTGTTTCTTTCCTTCTGGTGTTTGTATCGATTCCTGTTTTGAACAGTTTTGTAAATCATAGTGTCGATTATATTTTCTAGTCCTTTGACATCCTTGTTTGAGGGTCACTGTTTGTGCCTAATTGCCAGAAACTAGCTAGTCTGGCCCAGAAAAAAAAGTTCTACACTCTATGGTTTTCAGCTCCAAAACGCTTGCTCCTTTTCTAGAACTTATGACAATGAAACATCAAAACTTTAAGTTTTTTTTATTGTTATAGTGTTTGGTGCCTGAATTTTGGTCTTTGACTTGACTTTTCATAGTCTATCGGATGGTTTCGTAAGCCCCAGCTTATACGGTGTGGTACAAGCTACGAGTAGTGTAGAAGCCTCCGTGGTGGAGTGGTTACGCTACTCGCCTTGTAAACCAGGGATCGCAGGATCGATCCCGGGCTTCTCCAGACTTTCGGATGAGTCTTTAAATCGAGGTCCCGTCTCCGTATGACCTGAGCTGTTGGTGGGACGTAAAACTGAAACACTCACTCACAAGCTACGAGTAACGAGCCCTTATCTTTGTTTTGCCACAAACATTTAATTGTATTATCAGTGTGTTCTTATTTGTATGTTATACTGTGATCGTCCATTGATTAGGACAGTGGACCAACTATTATTAATAATAGAACCGAGAGTACAGGTTGGGCCCATAGAATCGATTTAAACCCAGCGGTTCTCGCTATAAATAGAAGTGAAAATAATGCTCAGGAATCAAAACGATTACTTCGCACCTCCTATCCAAGATGTCAAAGAGGAAAACACCGAAATAAATTAAAATCAATGCAAAGAAAACGTCACAGACAGAAATCAAAAGAGACAGTTACTTTCCCGTAAAATGACCAAAAAGATATTTGCAATGCACAAAAGACGAACTATACCAATAATAAACCACGACTTAAGAACCGCCCTGGAACGCTCAGTATACGAGTTTTTTCAGTGAGGGGCCTAAATCGATCTTACAAGGCCACAATTCTCGCCCCGGTTCTGTAGTAGTTTAGACAAACAATTTGTTCAGTTCGCAAAAAGGATTTGTAGCTTATCAGTGTACCATCCCCGAGAACATAAAAATCAAACGAATACAGAACAAACAAAATCAAGGAATCGACAGCATGAAATATCTGGGGCAAACGAAAGTCAAAGGTTGGATACCGTAGGGCCCAACCGGCAACAGAGCATGAGGCACGAACCGACATTACTGAGAACATAAAAATCAAACAAAAACAGAGAAGAAACAACGATGAGGACTCAACAGCATGAAATAACTGAAATGTTGGAGCAAAAGACACCAATAGTTGGAATCCTGTGGTTCTGACCAGAGTTAGAGCACCAGACACTAACCGACATTACTCAAAAAGTAAAGGAAGTTTTGGACTGGAGCCGTCAATAAATTTGACGCCCGACCCGCCGGCGGGCAATACATCACAAAAACATACCATAATTTTGATCCCCTTGAACCCTGCTTTTATATAATAAAACTGGGATTTACAGGGGTAAACCTTATTTTTCGTATTTCTACTGTAGAATATAGATTGTGGGTACTCGTTAGAACCGCCTCGATGAGGCGGTTCTAACGAGTACCCACAATCTATATTTTGAGCAGAAATAAGAAAAATATCACAATTTTTTCATCTTAAATTTTTTTTTCGGCGGTAAAGTTTACAATGTATTTGTATAGGCATGTTTTCGTAATGAACAGAGGGAGACAGAATTATCAACCGTTATCAACCGTGATTCGGTTCTGAATATGTATCCTAATTGTAAAGAAATGATTTATCGAGTGGCAACCACAGTAGCAATGCGCAATTATTGCAACAAACCATTCAAACCAGGAAAGCCCAAGAAGGGAAGAATTTTACTGAAATATCTGAAAATATGTTTAAATAAATAATGCGAAATAAAGATACAGTAAATGCGACCATTTTGCGTTGCAAATCTAGCATGTTAAAAGTATGTCGTGAACCGTAATGATGTAAGTAGCGCCTGGAGAGAAATCAGAATACCTCGGAATACACCGTCACGGATACTAGGGTTAGTAATGACCATGACAAATTAAGAGAAAATTTATGTTTTTTTTTTCTTCTGACTAGTGGAGAGTTATTCTTGTGTCCCTATCTTCGAAAGAAACTGAGAGGATATGTAGATACTGTCCTGTCCGATACACGGTTTCGTAGAGGTAAAATATACAGTAAATACGTCGCCGGCCTCGGTAGCTCAGTCGGATGCGCATCTGACTGGTGATCAGGGGGACGCGGGTTCGATACCTGCCGGAGTAGGCAACATTCTTTCTCGGGGATTGATCATGAAATTTTTTCTACGGTCATTCTCTTCCTTCCACTGATTCAAGAAGGGCAGTTGTCGGTTTCTGTCGAAAGAATGTGCACTGTACTGGTTAACCTCTTACGTATAAGCCTGCCCAGGAAAAGTGTGGAAGGTAAACTGACCGGCTAAAATTACCTAAAATAGTGTTGACTGGGCCGTTAAACACCAATGCAAACAAAAATCAGTAAATACATGGTAAGTGTCTTTAATAATAAAATATAATCGTTAATCCTTAGACAATTTTATAAGGGCGAGCTTTAGCGAGCCCCTATAGAATTGTCGGGTTTTCTTGCTAAAGACACTAACCATGTATTTAGTTTATACCGCGATTCAAAACAATCAAGCGTTTTGCAATAATTAGCAAATTTAAGGAAAAGAATATAGCAGACAGTATGGCATGTTAAACGACGTTCAGTGCCATGGCGCGCACACGTAGTATAACGTGACGTCAAGGAGTGCATAGTTCTGACGTCACCGCGCACCAGAGACGTAGAAAACAACATGGACGCTCGAATAAAAGTTTCTCAGCGCTTTACAATCTGTCTGAGAATCTGCAAATAAATAGTATATTTTAGCTGCCGAATTTATTTTCGAGGTTGCGAAGCAGCCTGCGCAATTATTACAAAGAAACCATTCAAACCACAAAAGCCAGAGAATGTAGGAATTTAGCTGAAATTTCTAAAAATCTGTTTATTATAAATAAATATTGCAAAGATTTTAACTTGCAGTTTCGTTGTTTTCCTGTGTATAAAAGGTTGCATGTTATTATTTACACTTGCAAATTAGGGACCTGAAAAGTAGGTCCGGACTATAAACAGTCACTTGAGGTATTAAAGGTCAGTAACAGTTATCAAAGGTCACTACCTATTATAGAGTGCAGTTATTCGAAACCCTTTATTAGGTCACTAGAATGGCTGATTGCCATCACGAAAACACGTCTATATAATTCTGACCCCATTGAACCTCACTTACAGGGGTATACATTATTTTTCTTGTTTCCGCCCAAAAATATAGATTGTGGGTACTCGTTTGAACCGCCTCGATGAGGCGGTTCTAACGAGTACCAACAATTTATATTTTGAGCAGAAATAAGAAAAATGTCACAATTTTTCGTCAAAAAATGTTCATGTTTTCGACGGTAAAGTTTACAGTGTATTTGTATAGGCGTGTTTTCGTAATGGGTATAAATGTTTTTACCTAAACTTCAAATTTATGGAAGAAGTATGAGAAAGGAACGAATATTATTTTCCTAACGGCTTGTTTGGTAAACTCATGCACATTTTCGACTTAGCCATTCAAAGCTTATGAGATATTGTCAGCAAAATATCTGTTTAATTATGCCCGATGAATTCTGCCTCCTCGGTTTATTGATTTTTAAGGGAAATGAACTTCAACCTGACAATTACTATTCAGGTCACATTCATTTATAATACATTGTGTTTGTAAAAGTGATGTTTTGATGTATTTATTGAGAACACAAAGGTGAAAAACATAATAATTACGTTTAATATGGATTAACAATTACATAAAAAGGTAATTAGGTAATTAATATTCACTAGGTCGATTTATTATGTTAACAAATTGGTGACCTTAATATAACCGCATTACGCAAACACGCCTATACAAATACATTGCCACCTTTATCGCCGAAAAAATGACAATTTTATGATGAAAAAATGTGATCTTGTTCTTATTTCTGCTCAAAATATAGATTGTGTGTACTCTTTAGAATAACGAGTACCCACAATCTATATTTTAGTGCAGAAATGAGAAAAATAAGGTTTACCCCTAAAAACCCAAGTTTAACTTTATAAAAGTGGGGTTCAAGGGGGTCAATATTATATCGGCGTGTTGTCGTGATGAAAATAAGCTTGCTTATAAGTAGTGCGTAAATCTATATATTAACAAACCCAAGACTATGACACCTGTGTAGGAAATTTATGATTTTCTACCTACTCTGCACAGATCAATTTACAATAAAGGGGGCGTGTGTTCAATTTTATTTGTCATAGGGTTTTCAAAACTTCTTATTAATCAAACAGAGGTGAATACCAATATCACGCGCCGCGTTTTGCTGTGTGCATTCTGCAATACACTATTCTCCAGCACACAGTCTATTTTATAGTGCTAATCATATGAGCCAGCGCATGACAAAACCTTCAATAAGACATGTCCGCCCAACGAAGACTCAGATCAGCCTACGCATCCGCACAGTCTGATCAGAGTCTTCGTTGTGCGATCTAAGGATAGTTAAGGGCCCAATGCTACCTCATATTAGACTATACGGATGCGCAGGCTGATCTGAGTCTTCGATGGGCGCACGTGTTTATTGTAGGTTTTGTCGTACGCTGACACATATATGGATTAATGTGAAGCCAGCCCATATCACACCATCGATATTTGTATACCGTGTCAATTCAACCAAATGTTTTGTTTCTCGGAAAGTGTACCCGCTCATACATTATAAATTAAATGAGACGAATCAGTCACAAGTAAATCATATCCAAAATTTCAAAGGGAAAGGTGGACAAACACATCTAAAAAAAAAAAAATAAAAAAATAAAAATACAGGCGACAAGCCGATTTAGCAGTCCCTTCCCCTTAGTTTTGGTGCCTCTGGTGGGTGGTGTTTGGTAGCTCTATCGATTCCTGATCATTTGCTTTTCTTCTATTTTACATGGCCCCAATCTTCACCCTAATCTTCCGCCACTGTTAACATAATTAAGTTGGCTGTTCGGCCGCATGAAGATCTCCTAATTTGTCAATGTGTTATCATGGAAAACGATTAAAATAATAAAAATACAGAAGTGAAGACACCAAAGTGATAGAAACAAGGCCATAATATAACTAAACCCTAATATAACAAGGCCATAATATAACTAAACCCTAATGAAAACATCACAAGCGGAAAACCAAAAGGACAGTTACTTTCCCACAAAGTGCTCAAACGGCTATCCAAAATAATAAGGTATTAGCAATGACGCATCCATAGACGAAATATATAGAGGATCTTGCATGAGTGTTCCTGTATTACTGAAGATATTTAACGAGTTGAGGGAAAGGGATATAATGCGAGGCTTCGCCGAGCACTTTATCCCGTTTAATAAATGTAATAATATATGATCGTTTATGCAAGATTCTATTTATCATATGACATTTAAAACGCATTTTATTCACGATTTTTAACAAAAAACAAATTTGAAACTTCCGCCACCAGTAAACGCGACGTCGTTCAAGACGCCGTACGTGTACGTTTAGGGGCGTATCTAACTAATTTGCATATTTAAACCACAAGTGGATTATCGAGTTTATTACATGACGTTTTTACATTATCAGACGCGACGTCATATGATAAAGCAATAATAAACCACGTCAGAAAAACATTTCCGGGTTCTTGTATCACATGCTGATATGAAACGTTGGTGTCAGCACATTTCCGAAAGCAGCGCCCTGACTGTCTACGTCAAATATATCACTCGTTGACTTTTATAGTATGATGTATTAGTTGTATCTAAAATGAGGAGATGGTATAGACAGCTAAACGTGCGCATTGGTAGATGTACGGTATAGCATTAACAATCTGCGCGCTAGCCGGCCTCGGTAGCTCAGTCAGATGCGCGTCTGACTGGTGATCAGTAGGACGCAGGATAGATACCTGCCGCGGTCGGCACCATTCTTTCGTGGAGATTGATCATGAAATCTTTTCTATGGTCATTCTCTCCCTTCCGCTGATTCAAGAAGGACAGTTGTCAGTTTCCGGTGAAAGGATACGCACTGTACTGGTTAACCGTCTACGTACACGCCTACCGAAGAAAAGTGTGAATAGGTAAACTGACCGGCTAAAATGTCCTAAAATAGTGTTGACTGGGCCATAAACTTCAAAACAAACAAATAATCTTCGTACATGGTATCGGTATGAAAACCATTACAATTCAACCTAGTCATTAAACCACGGATATCAAAGTGAAAATGAACAGCTCCTGTTCCTCCGGAGAGTTGGTAGCAACTACGAAATCATTGCAGTCTAAAGTATTATGGCAAGCAATGCCGAAGCAACCGTTTTGAAACAAGCAGCAGAAAATCTAATGGAGCGGGTTTCAACGCCTTTAAAAACTTATTTACATAACAAAAGTTCATGTTTTGCAAACAATAAAAAGAGGTCACATTGAACATGATTATCAAATAAGTGAGACTTAATAAATATGTGACTTTCAGCTCGCGCAATGAACACTGCAAACACCTTGTCATTAGACATACTGGGTCGAAAATAACAATGATTGATTATGTTTTAAAGATACTTTTAGCTTACAAAATAAAAGTGAAATCATCACGAAAACAATTTTACTTAAATTTGAACCCCTTGGAAAATAGAAGTGAAGGCAATGATCTGGAATCGACAATTAAACTGGTGTTTACAGGGATTAATCTTATTTATTTTTATTTCTGCTTTAAAATACAGATGATGGGTTCTCGTTAGAACCGCCTCATCATTACCTAAACTTTTATTTTAAAAGCAATGAATGCAACAAAGAAATAGAAAAATGTGTACAAACACACCTGACTAGCTAGTTTTGACCATTTAGAACTCTGTTAAACCTCAGATATTTTCGAAATTCCTCAGAGTGGAATTAATGTCCATAAATGACAATAAAGTATAACACGACCTTAAAACATGGGCAGGTAAGTTTTTACGACCACCCTTAACATGGGCCGTGGGATTTAAATATGACTATAAAAATATTTTTTGGAAGTAATTTATTTAACACCGATAAGTGTTCTTAGTTGTAACAGACGGCCCCGCCCATAGGGGCTTGAAGAAATAAATGGGCTGCATGATGCTTCCACGCAGAGCTGAATCCGGCCCGCACACTAGTACTGGTAAACCGCTTAGAGGGTCTAAGCCTGTCCAGGAACCGCGGTGCGAGGCGGACTCCATGCTAATAAACCCTACTGGTTTCATTGGGCGACAAGGCTTGAGATGTCATTTCTTCTCAGTGATGGGTAAAAGTCCCACAAAATCTGAAGAAACGTCTCCAAAATGACCTTTACAGTGTTGACGGGGACGTTAAACCTCAAATCAATTTATCAATCAATCATAGTTGCAGCAGAGGCAACAATCCACACACATGCTTGAGGACATATTGTCGCTTGCGGTGGCTCACATTTCGGCTGACTGATACCGGCAACAGCACAGTATGTCATAGCAACAGAAACATGACGCGTGGGATTCTTTTTGATTGGTTGGTTTTGGTTCAAGATTATTACCCTTATGTCAATTCGATCGTTAATCAGAGGTTGGCGGAAACCAGAGTACCTGGAGAAAAAACCAACTGGCCTTCCGTTGCAGAAAATTGCGTTTCACATTTGGCCCGCCCGAGCGATGCTAAATCACAGCGAGGAGAGTCAGCGTTAGACCACAGAGATCAAAAGTCTCAATCTAGGCAAACAAAATAATAGTACAAAGGGTTGATGAGTGATACATTGGTTTTCCTAGTTGAATTCGTTTCTTCACAACAGTGATATGTAATTTTTGTCTTTACACTACCAGGAATTCTCGTACTACAGGAACTGTCACCAAGGTTATCGCTATTCAATTTTTGATAGGCTTCGATTACTTCCATTTGACCGGTCATCTTACCCGTGTAAGCTGGGATGTAATTATTAACACGGTGTCAATCACCTACCTGTTTTCATTGGAATACTCGAGAGATATCTGTGGTACTGTCTCATTTAGGATCCGAACATTGGTTTTTTTTGTTTTTTTTGTGTGTGTGTGTGTGTGGGGGGGGGGGGGTCGTTATACGCAGTAGTATATATTTTGGGGGCTCGTAAGAAGAGGTAACATATTAATTTTCGAGCCACAAAATTGCGTGGGTGGAGACTCAGATCAGCCTCCATTTCTACTGATTTAAATCAGAGAATACAATTACGGCTCTATGGATTGCATTGCTTCCACAGATGCTTGATGTCACAAGGAAAAGGCTCTGATCAGATTGCACTCGCTTAAACGCACAGTCTGATCTGAGTCTATACTAGTCACCAATTCGACATTGTAAAAAATCTCATGTCTGCGGCGCAGATCTGTATAACTCATGTCTGATATGAAGAGCTGTCCCTACAGTGGCACGTGCGAATTAAACCAGGGTAAAACTCTGTTTAATAATATTGTCACGACAAAACCACAAACTTTTATTACATTTCCGGATAAACATATCTCGGCAGTTCCGCCCCCGCCCATAGGGGCTTGAAGAAATATATGGGCTGCATGATGCTTCCACGCAGAGCTGAATCCGGCCCGCACACTAGTACTGGTTAACCGCTTAGAGTATCTAAGCCTGTCCAGGAACCGCGGTGCGAGGCGGACCGTCCATGCTAATAAACCCTATTGGTTTCATTGGGCGACAGGGCTTGAGATGTCATTTCATCTCAATGTCGGGTAAAAGTCCCACAAAATTGGAAGCAGCGTCTCCAAAATGACCTTTACAGTGTTGACGGGGACGTTAAACCTCAAATCAACCAAATCTCGGCAGTAACTTAATTCATTATCGTTTTACCATATCATCTTGTTATTTCTCTCCACTTCATACACAGATTGCGAAGGTACATTAAAACGCCTCAATGAGGCAGGTACAACGAGGTCTCAAAAATCTAAGTTGAGGAGCATAAATGGGAAACAAAAAACAATAAAAACACTTTTGATCTGGAAAAAAAATAATAACAATAATGTCATTTTAAATCTCGTTAAAAATCAGCTGCATAAATAGCTCTATCGCTAGCACATTCAAGGGGACTTTGTACACTTAATAATTTGCAAATAAACGATTGTCCCATTTTTCACCCAAAATAACATTTAATACATAAACGGGCCAGGGGAGCCTAATTGGAAAGAGCCCTGCCTCTTAACCATGAGGCCTCTCGCCGTTGTGGCTCGTGACTGGCAATGGGGTTATATGTGAGATGCAAAGTTCTGTAACGGAAGGCCAGGTGGATTTTTTCCGGGTACTCCAGGCTGTTTAACCATAATAATAAAACATTAATGATAATACGTATAATAAAAAACGAAATGTTTGTCTCCGGGGTAAGTTTTTCAACTGTACGGACGAAGCATATCAGATGTTCTTTTTCATTGAATTTCTGAGCACTTCAATAATTTCTCCCCTTTTCGGTCGAGACTCTTTCCATATTATTTCAAACAGTTTGTCTTTTAATTCTTCAAAAGTTAGGTATTCCCTGTTTAAATTTTCTGTGTTTAAAAAGGAGACTTATTTACAATCTCAAAACATCACGTGAACAAGTCCGTGAGATGAAGACCCCCCTAAACCCCACTTTATATAGAGAAAACAGGGGTTTAAGGGGGTATACAGTATTTTTCTTATTTCTGCTCCAAGACATAGATTGTGGGTACTCGTTAGAACCGCCTCAATGAGGCGGTTCTAACGAGTACCGACAACCTATGTTTGCAGTAAAAATAAGAAAAATATCACGGATATTTTCATCAAAAAGTAGCCATTTTGGAAGTGTGAAAAATGCACTATGTCGCACGGGTGAGTTATCAAAATGATAACCATTGAGCTGTAGTTTAATAATTCGACAACTTGCAAGAAAATAGGGCAATGTGTGACAAACATAAATCATTCCACAGCTCCCATCAGTGACACCAATGGAAAGAAACACAAACATGAAATAACCAGACCCTAATGGAAACATAAACGTTTAAATTATACACATTACGTTAACATGGACGTGAAATAAGCATTTGTAAACCCCTCTTTATACAGAGAAAAGTGGGGTAAACAGGAGTATATCTATTTTGTTATCAATGATTCAACTAGGTTTCTGTGACATATTAGAATCGCTTCAAATTAAGATAACACACCCATACAACATATTGCAGCGACATAATGCATTTTTCATGTCTCAAAAAAAGACTATTTTTTATGAAAATCCGTGCGTTTTGTTCTTATATATCTTGCAAAGGCTGTGGGTGCTCGTTAGGGCCGCCTTGTAGGGACCCGTTAGAAACTCATCGACAAGGCGTTTCAGACGAATATCCACAGCCTATGATTTGAGCAGAAATAAAAAAGTAATGTATACCCGTGCAAACCCCGGTTTTACTGTGGAAAAGTGGGTTAAAGGGGGTAAACGCATACAGGCGTGTTTTGTGGTAATTGTTATTAAACAAAAAACATCGGAGAAAAGACCGCGCACTTAGGCCTTTTTCTGTTACCCCGACAAATATTTTTTTTATCAAACAAACAAAACGCAAGTAATAAACATTTTGTAGTTTTCCTAGGCACAAAAGTAATTATATCAAAATTTAATTAAAACTTCGTCAAGTTGCTGAATAAAAATGAAGTGCGACGCAAGCAAAAACAAAAAAAAAAAAGATACGTTTAATTTAAAGATATATATCTTTGTTTTCTTTTTAAAGAAATATAATCTTGATAATTCTATCAATTATATTATCCTTATAGATACCAATTTCTTTTTTATCTTCCCATTCTTGCAACCTCTTGTAATTCATTTTAGTATCATGTGCAAACAAGTATGTAGTATCTATGTAATCTTGAAACAATTTCTAGCCTACTAGTGTTACCTCAACACATTTTCGAAATGCATTTTCAAATATAGCTATATACTGCAACCTATGGACATCTTTTAACAAAATAATTTATTCAATATTTTACCATAAAACTGTAGATATTAAATAGATCTATCGAATGAGAGGTTATAGAGAGCGGAGAAGCTTTAACAAATATGGCTTTTGGCAGTTGAATTAAGGCTATTATTCATTATTGTTGTCAAATGCAAAGACTTAATAGTGTAAAAACCCTTCAAGCATTCATTACAATCTGAGCCATTTTAAAATTTATCTTATTTCAACAAATTTGGTATCAAACTGAAGTAGATACATTTTTCTATCAATTGCGAGATTATACTTATTTCTTGTCTAAAATAAAGTAAATGATTTAGTGAGCTAAATGTCGGGCTCCTGTATAATGCTATACAATTCCACATTGTTTCTCACGACATTCAAACTAGAAGTAAAACAAAGATCAGGAACCGATGCAATTAACTTATTCCACCCATCATAGACACCAAGCCGTAACAAAGGACAGAAGCTTACCCTGAAAAAAATCCCGCCTATGGTGGGATTCGAACCCGGGCCGCTCGAGTGGTAGTCCAGTGCTCTAACCACTGTGCCAAAATGTCGACTCCCTGGCGCAGTTGTCAGAGAGGTGATAAACATATAAGCTATGCATGTAGGCAATGCGGTCCGTAACATGTTACCTGTCTGAGAACTAGCGACAGGCTGTGACGTCACAAAAGTGACAGGCTGGTGCTGTTAAGTACCTGTAGTACGAGAATTCGTGCATATAATATCGTCACAGTGTTTTAATATGATGCATTCGTTTTCTGTAATCTTCCGCTGTTTTAGTTAAAAGTTGAAAATAACCTGTTCTGGAGGAATAATGACCACTATTTGAACCCGGCATGACGATTTGGGCCGTTTAAAATTAACCCTTGTCCTGCTGAGCCCAGAAATGCCATATTTTCCAAACAATGAAGATCCAGATCAGATGGCTTCTGACGAAGCCATCTGATCAGGATCTACATTGTTTGCTATTCAGATTGTGAATCTTTTGCAATAATTTGCATCAAGTAATCTGATTGGTCAATTGGTAGTGGGTGTGGCATATATAAATATTCAGCAGGTCAAGGGTTAATATAACCAGGGTTATTGTTGTGTCAGTTCTATGGCAATGATTCCTTTGACCATTATTCTCTGTGGCTCGTTACTGTATAGTTTTGTTATGCCTAGTCATGTTGTTACATGGTTGTTTTTTTTATTTCCTTCAAATCAATTTGATTTACCTCGTACAAGAAGATAAAACTGATTTATTTGCACTCTTTATACTTAACGTTAAGTCATCCATTTATCTTGCTGTCGACATTGATCACGTTAACATGGCCGTGAATTGAAGACTCCAGCAAACTCCAACTTATACAGAGACGGATTCCAATTGCCCCACCTTACACAGAGAAAGACTACAGTAAACCCAAACTAACACAGAGAAAGACTGCATTACACCTTGCCTTTACAGCAAACCCCAGTTATACAGAAAAGGACTCCAATAAATCCCACATTATTCATAGAAAGACTCAAGTAAAATAGAAGAAGAGGCAATGATCAGGAATCGACACAATTAACCCACAGCTCCCATCAGAGACACCAAAGGGAAGAAACACAAACATGAAGCAACAGACCCCAACGGAAACACCAACAGCGGACAGCCAAAAGGATAGCCACTTTCCCACAAAAATTATCCAAATTAAAATAATGTAAGTGACACAAACACAAAAACCCAAAGACAAACCATTACAATAATAAACCGCGACAGAAGAACCACTTTGGAACGGTCAACGGAAACGAAATCCACTGTGTGTGTGTGTGGGGGGGGGGGGGGGGCTCCACCTTATACTGATTTAGACTCCAGTAAACCCACCATTACGCATAGAAAAACAAATCCAGTTAACCAACCTTATACAGAGAAAGACTCCCGTAAACCTTTCATTATACATAGAAAGAGTCCAGAAAATCCACCTGAAACAGAGAAAGACTCAATCAAACCCAACTTTATATATAGAATGACTCGCACCTTAATAGAGAAAGACTCCATCAAACCCAACATTATACATAGAAAGAGTCCAGTTAACCGCACCTTAATAGAGAAAGACTGCATCAAACCCAACATTATATATAGAAAGACACCAGTTAACCGCTTCTTAATAGAGGAAGACTCCATCAAACCCAACATTATACATAGAAAGACTCCAGTTATCCGCATCTTAATAGCGAAAGACTCAATCAAACCCAGTATTATATATAGAAAGACTCCAGTTAACCGCATCTTAAAAGAGAAAGACTTTATCAAACCCAACATTATACATAGAAAGACTCCAGTTAACCGAATCTTAATAGAGAAAGACTCCATCAAACCCAACATTATATATAGAAAGACTCCAGTAAACCACACCTAAATAGAGAAAGACTCCATCAAACCCAACATTATACATACAAATACTCCAGTTCCGGCATTTTATACAGAAATAGACTCCATCAAACCCAACATTGTATATAGAAAGACTCCAGTTAAACGCACCTTAATAGAGAAAGACTCCATCAAATCCAAAATTATATATAGAAATACTCAAGTTAACCACATCTTAATAGCGAAAGACTCAATCAAACCCAACATTATACACATAGAAAGACTCGAGTTAACCGCATCTTAATAGCGAAAGACTCCATCAAGCCCAACATTATACATAGAAAGACTCCAGTTAACCGCATTTTATACAGAGAAAGATTCCATCAAACCCAACATTATACATAGAAAGACTCCAGTTAACCGCATTTTATACAGAGAATGACTCCATCAAACCCATCATTATATATAGAAAGACTCCAGTTAACCGCACCTTAATAGGGAAAGACTCCATCAAACTCAACATAATACATAGAAAGACTCCAGTAAACCACACCTAAATAGAGAAAGACTCCATCAAACCCAACATTATACATACAAATACTCCAGTTCCGGCATTTTATACAGAAATAGACTCCATCAAACCCAACATTGTATATAGAAAGACTCCAGTTAAACGCACCTTAATAGAGAAAGACTCCATCAAATCCAAAATTATATATAGAAATACTCAAGTTAACCACATCTTAATAGCGAAAGACTCAATCAAACCCAACATTATACACATAGAAAGACTCGAGTTAACCGCATCTTAATAGCGAAAGACTCCATCAAACCCAACATTATACATAGAAAGACTCCAGTTAACCGCATTTTATACAGAGAAAGATTCCATCAAACCCAACATTATACATAGAAAGACTCCAGTTAACCGCATTTTATACAGAGAATGACTCCATCAAACCCATCATTATATATAGAAAGACTCCAGTTAACCGCACCTTAATAGGGAAAGACTCCATCAAACTCAACATAATACATAGAAAGACTCCAGTTAACCGCATTTTATACAGAGAATGACTCCATCAAACCCATCATTATATATAGAAAGACTCCAGTTAACCGCACCTTAATAGAGAAAGACTCCATCAAACCCAACATTATATGCTCCGTCTTTGGTCGGGCACATTGGAGTCTATCGTTTGTTTTCTTTTGCCCCAGCATTTCAGTGGTTTCCTGCTGTCGAGTCCTCATCGTTGTCTCACCTCTGTGGTTCTTTGATTATTTGTGTTCACGGAGATGTTGCACTGATGAGTTAGGAGGTCTTCATGCGGACTGAACAAATTAATTGTCTAAATCGCGACGGAAGTAAGGGCGAGGATTGTGGCCACGTAAAATCGATTTAAGCCACCCAGTGGAAATCTTTCCACTGACCGTTCCAAGGCGGTTGTTCTGTGGCGATTTATTTATGTTGTTGGTTGTTACTTACTGTGTGTATCATTTGTGTCTTTTTATTTTGGATGCCCATAAGGCCATTTTGTGGGAAAGTAACTGTCCTTATGGCCTTCCTTTGTTTAGGCTACCATTATGGTCTGGTCGCTTAATGTTTGTGTTTCTTTCCCTTTGGTGTCTTTGATTGGTGGAGTAAGTTAATTGTATCGATTCCTGATCTTTGTTATACTTCTACTTATTATATATAGAAAGACTCCAGTGAAACGCAACTTAATAGAGAAAGATTCCATCAAACCCAACATTATATATAGAAAGACTCCAGTTAACCGCACCATAATAGAGAAAGATTCCATCAAACCCAATATTATACATAGAAAGACTCCAGTTCCCGCATTTTATACAGAAATAGACTCCATACAGAGAAAGACTCAATCAAATCCAACATTATACATAGAAAGACTCCAGTTAACCGCACCTTAATAGAGAAAGTCTCCATCGAACCCAACATTATACATAGAAAGACTCCAGTTAAACGCACCTTAATAGAGAAAGATTCCATCAAACCCAACATTATATATAGAAAGACACCAGTTAACCGCACCATAATAGAGAAGGATTCCATCAAACCCAACATTATACATAGAAAGACTCCAGTTCCCGCATTTTATAAAGAAACAGACTCCATACAGAGAAAGACTCAATCAAATCCAACATTATATATATAGAAAGACTCCAGTTAACCGCACCTTAATAAAGAAAGACTCCATCAAACCCAACATTATACATAGCAAGACTCCAGCTAACCGCATTTTATACAGAGAAAGACTCAATCAAACCCAACATTATATATAGAAAGACTCCAGTTCCCGCATTTTATACAGAAATAGACTCCATACAGAGAAAGACTCAATCAAATCCAACATTATATATATAGAAAGACTCCAGTTAACCGCACCTTAATAGAGAAAGACTCCATCAAACCGAACATTACACATAGAAAGACTCCAGTTAACCGCATTTTATACCGAGAAAGACTCAATCAAACCCAACATTATATATAGAAAGACTCCAGTTAACCGCATCTTAATAGAGAAAGACTCCATCAAACCCAACATTATATGCTCCGTCTCTGGTCGGGCCCATCGGAGTCTCCAGTTAACCGCACTATAATAGAGAAGGATTCAATCAAACCCAACATTATACATAGAAAGAATCCGGTTCCCGCATTTTATACAGAAATAGACTCCATACAGAGAAAGACTCAATCAAATCCAACATTATATATATAGAAAGACTCCAGTTAACCGCAACTTAATAGAGAAAGACTCAATCAAACCCAACATTATATATAGAAAGACTCCAGTTAACCGCACCATAATAGAGAAGGATTCCATCAAACCCAACATTATACATAGAAAGACTCCAGTTCCCGCATTTTATACAGAAATAGACTCCATACAGAGAAAGACTCAATCAAATCCAACATTATATATATAGAAAGACTCCAGTTAACCGCACCTTAATAGAGAAAGACTCCATCAAACCGAACATTACACATAGAAAGACACCAGTTAACCGCATTTTATACAGAGAAAGACTCAATCAAACCCAACATTATATATAGAAAGACTCCAGTTAACCGCATCTTAATAGAGAAAGACTCCATCAAACCCAACATTATATGCTGCGTCTCTGGTCTGGCCCATCGGAGTCTCCAGTTAACCGCACCTTAATATAGAAAGACTCAATCAAACACAACATTATATATAGAAAGACTCCAGTTAACCGCACCTTAATAGAGAAAGTTTCCATCAAACCCAACATTATATATAGAAAGACTCCAGTTAACCGCACCTTAATAGAGAAAGATTCCATCAAGCGCAACATTATATTACATAGAAAGACTCCAGTTAACCGCACAATAGAGTAAGATTCCATCAAACCCAACATTATATATAGAAAGACCCCAGTTAACCACACCTAAATAGAGAAAGACTCCGTCAAACCCAACATTATACATAGAAAGACTCCAGTTAACCGCATCTTAATAGAGAAAGACTCCATTAAACCCAACATTATACATAGAAAGACTCCAGTTAACAGCACCTTAATAGAGAAAAACTCCATCAAACCCAACATTATACATAGAAAGACACCAGTAAACCGCACCTTAGTAGAGAAAGACTCCATCAAACCCAACATTATAGATAGAAAGACTCCAGTTAACCGCACCTCAATTGAGAAAGACTCCATCAAACCCAACATTATACATAAAAAACGCCAGTTAACCGCATCTTAATAGAGAAAGACTCCATCAAACCCAACATTATACATAGAAAGACTGCAGTGAACCACACCTTAATAGAGAAAGACGCCATCAAACCCAACATTATATAAAGAAAGACTCCAGTTAACCGCACCTGAAACAGAGAAAGTCTCCAGTATAACCATATTATACAGCAAATGACTCCAGTAAACTCCCCCATACATATAAAGACTCAAACCAACCCCACCTTATAAAGAGAAAGGCTCCAGTAAACCCACCTTATACATAGAAAAATTCAAGTAAAATAGAAGTACAGGCAATGATCAGGAATCGATGCAATTAACCCATAGCTCCCATCAGAGACACATAAGGGAAAAAACGCAAACATGGAGCAACAGACCCCAGCGGAAACACCAACAGCAGAAAGACAAAAGGACAGTTTTTCCCATAAAATGGCCAAAAGGCTATCCAAAATAAAATAATATAAGCGACATAAACATTCAAAGACAAGCCATTACAAAATAAACTGCAACAGGAGAACCGCCTTTGAACTGTCAGCGGAAACAAATTCCACTCTGTGTGTGTGTGGGGGGGACTTAAACCGATTGTACGTGGCCACAATCCTCGCCCTTACTTCCGTCGCGATTAAGACAAATAATTTGTTCAGTCCGCATGAAGCCCTCCTAACTCATCACTGCAACATCTCCGTTAACATAAAAATCTAACAACCACAGAGATGAAACAACGGTGAGGACTCGACAGCAAGGAACAACAGAAATGCTTGAGCAAAAGAAAACCAATATTTAGACTCCGATGGGCCCGACCAGAGACAAAGCATCAGGTACCAACCAACATAAGCCTTAACGTTGGAACCGTCATAGAATCTGAGGCCTGACCAACCGGCATGCAATTAAAGAGGGAAGCAAAGTTGTCAACCGTGATTGGGTTAACTACCATGTATGCAGTCTGTCGTATAACACTTATGTTAATGTTGTAACCAAATTTTTTATCGAATACTGATTTTACGAAATTGGGTGCTGAAGTCATTGCGTTCCAAACCCAACAGTATATATAGAAAGACTCCAGTTTACCGCACCTTATACGGAGAAAGATTCAATCAAGTCCAACATTATACATAGAAAGTCTCCAGTTAACCGCACCATATACAGAGAAAGTCTCCAGTACAACCATATTATACAGAGAAAGACTCCAGGAAACCCCCATTATATATATAAAGACTCAAACAAACCCAACCTTATACAAAGATAGACTCCAGTAAACCCACATTATACATAGAAAGCCTCAAACCCGCCTTTTTCAAGAAAGACTCTAGTAAATCCACCATTAAAAAACTCCAGTTAACTAACCTTTTGCAGAGGAAGATTCCAGTAAACCCTAAATTATACAAAGAAAAAACTCCGGTAATCCCACATCATACAGAGAAAGACTCCAGTAAATCCTACCTTATGCAGGAAAGACTCCAGTAAACCCAACATAACACATGAAAAAAAAATCCAGTAAACCACCCGTATACCGAGGAAGACTCTAGTAAACCCTTAATTATGCATGAAAAAAAACCTCCAGTAATCCCACATTATACAGAGAAAGACTCCAGTAAACCCTACCTTATACATAGAAAGACTCCAGTAAACCCACCATTACACATGGAAAATACTCCAGTAAACCAAACTTATACAGGGGAACACTCCAGTACACCCTACATTATACATAGAACAACTCCACTAAATACCCCTTATACAGAGAAAGATTCCATTAAACCCAACATTATACATAGGAAGACTCCAGCTAACCGCAACTTTTACAGAGAAAGACTCCAGTAAAACCACATTATATAGAGAAAGACTCCAGTAAACCCCGCATTATACATATAAAGACTCCAACAAACTCCAACTTATACAAAGAAAGACTCCAGTAAACCCACATTTTACATATACCGACTACAACAAACCCCAATATGTACAGAGAAAACTCTAGTTCATCCCCATTAAACATACAAATACTTCAGTTATTCCGCCTTTTACAGAGAAAGACACCAGTAAACCCTACATTACACATAGTAAAACTCAAGTAAACCTACTTTTTACAAGAAAGACTCCAGTAAACCCACCGCTATACATGGAAAGAAACTCCAGTAAACCGCAACTATACAGAGAGACTCTAGTAAACCATTATTTTACAAAGCTAAACTCCAGTAAACCCTCCATAATACATAAAAAGACTCCAGTAAACCCTACATTATACATAGTAAGGCTCCAGTAAACCCTACATTATACATAGAAAGACTGCAGTGTATACAGAGAAAAACTCCAGTAAACCACAATTTATACAAAGAAATACCTCAATAAACCCACGTTATACAGATTAAGACTTCAGTTAACCGCACCTTATAAAGAGAAAGAATCAAGCAAACCTCACTTTATACAGAGAAAGACAGTAGGAAACCCACCTTAGACAGAGAAAGATGCCAGTAAACCCCTAATTTTAGATCGAAAAAACACCAGTCAACCCACCTTAGACAGAAAATAACTCCAATTAACCCCACATTATACACATAAAGACTCCAGTAAACCAACTTGATACAGAGAAAGACTCCAGTAATCGCAACCTCATTCAGAGAAAGACTGCAGTAAATCCTCTTATTCAGGGAAAGACTCCAGTAAACCCTCACAGCGAAGGACTCCAGTAAACACCATCTTATAATAAGAAAGAATCAAGTAAACTGCAGCTTATACAGAGTAAACCTAACTTTATACATGGAAAAACTCTAGCAAACCCATATTAGACAGAGAAAGACTCCGATATACCGCAACTGATATAGTGAAAGACTCCAGTATCCCCATATTTGACATAGAAACACTCACCATAGAAAAAAACTCCAGTAAACCCACCTAATATAGCGACAGAGTCGATCAAACGCCATAGTATACATAGTAAGGCTCCAGAACACCCAGCTTCGACAGAGAAAGACTCCAGTACACCCGCCCGAGACAGAGAAAGACTCCAGTACACCCATCTGAGACAGAGAAAGACTCCAGTACACCTACGTGAGACAGAGAAAGATTCCAGTACAACCACCTTAGACAGAGAAAGACTACTTTAAACCCCCCTTATACAAAGAAAGACTCCAGTACACCCATCATTAAACATAGAAATGACCCAAGTAAACACACCTTATACAGCCAAAGACTCCAACAAACCCCAACTTAGACAGTAAAAGATTTTAGTACACCCACCTTTGACAGAGAAAGACTCCAGTAAACCCAACTTATGGAGCGAAAGACGAGTAAACCAACGGTAAACCGCAATTTATACAGTGAAAGACTACAGTAAACCCACATTTAACATAGAAAGGCTCCAGTAAAATAAAAGTGGAGGCAATGATCAGGAGTCGATACAATCAACCAACAGCTCCAATCAGAAACACCAAAGGGACATAAGCACAAACATGTAACAACAGACCTAATGGAAACATCAATACCGGAAAGCCAAAAGGACAGTTACTTTCCCACAAAATGGCCAATAGGCTATCCAAAATAAAATAATATAAGCGACACAAACACCCCAAGACAAAAAGAACCGCCTTGGAACGGTCTAGCGGAAACGATTCCACTGGGTGGGCTTAAATCGATTTTACGTGGCCACAATCCTCGCCCTTACTTCCGCCGCGATTTAGACAAATAATTTGTTCAGTTCGCATGAAGGCCTTCAAACTCCAAAGATATACCATAACAAAAACAAACTAGGACAATAGAACCGCCTTGACACAGTCAGTGAAATGAATTCAATGGGGGGGGGCTTAAATCGATTTTACGTGGCCACAATCCTCGCCCTTACTTCCGTCGCAATTTAGACAAATAATTTGTTCAGTCCACAAGAAGGCCTCCTAACTCATCAGTGCAACATCCCCGTGAACACAAATAATCAAACAACCACAGAGATGAACCAACGGTGAGGACTCGACAGCAAGAAACCACTGAAAAGCAGGAGCAAATTAAACCAACAGTTAGACTCCGATGGGCCCGACCAGAGATAGAGCATCAGGCACCAACCAACATTTCCTTGAATTAGATCTCTCTAATTCTCAATAAGCCTTTACGCTGGAACGTTCATAGAATCTGAGGCCTGACCCTGCGGCGTGCAATTATAATGGGAAGCAAAGTTGTCATCCGTGATTGGGTTAACTACCATGCATGCAGTCTGTCGTATAACATTTATGTTGTACCCAATATTTTTAAATCAAAGAACGATTTTACGAAATTGGGTGCTGAAGTCATTGTGGTTATATATGTTTCTGAATATATATTCTAAGTCACCATAAAATTCGGGTTCCGATAGACCTTGTTGCAGAAAGACTCCAGTAAACCATTCATTACACAAAGAAAAAACTCCAGATAACCAATCTTATACAGAGAAAGACTCCAGCAAACCCCACCTTATACAGAGAAAGAGTGACTCCAGTACCACCACTTTATACAGAGAATGACTCCAGTCAACCCTAAATTGTACGGAGAAAGACTCCAGTAAATACCACCTTATGAAGAGAAAGACTTCAGTAAACCCAGCCTAATACATAGAAAGAGTCCAGTAAATCAATATCATACATAGAAAGACTCCAGTAAACCCCACTTTATACAGAGAAAGACTCCAGTAAACCCGACCTTATACAGAGAAAGACACCAGTAAACCCAATCTTAAACCCAGGGAATCTCAAGTAAACCCAACCTTATACAGAGAATGACTCCAGCGAATCCACCTTATACAGAGAGAGACTCCAGTTAACCCATCTTATACAGAAAAAGACACCAGTAAACCTTACCTTATACCCAGAAAGACACCAGTAAACCCCACTTTATACAGAGAAAGACTCCAATGAACCCACCTTATGCAGAGAAGCATCGCAGAGAAAGACACCAGTAAACCCCCATTTTATACCCAGAAAGAGACCAGTAAACACAACCTTATACAGAGAAAGACTCCAGTAAACCCAACCATATACAGAGAAAGACTCTAGTCAACCAAAACCTATATTCAGAATGACTTCAGTAAACCGAACCTTATACAGAGAAACACTTAGTAAAGTAGAAGTAAAACAAAGATCAGGAATTGATACAATTAACTTACTCCATCCATAAAAGACACCAAAGGGAAAGAAATACAAACATTAAGCGACCAGACCATAATGGAAACCTAAACAAAGGAAGGCCATATGGACAGTTACTTTCCCACAAAATGGCCATATGGCCATCCAAAATTAAAAGACACAAGTGATACACACAGTAAGTAACAAACAACAACACAAATAAATCGCCACAGAAGAGCCGCCCTGGAACGGTCAGTGGAAGACCTCCACTGGGGGGCTTAAATCGACCCCACGCGGCCACAATCCCCGCCCCCACCTCCGTCGCGACCCAGACAAATAACCTGTTCAGTCCGCATGAAGGCCTCCCAACTCATCAGTGCAACATCTCCGTGAACACAGAAATTAAAGAACCACAGATGCGAGACAACGGCGAGGACTCGACAGCAAGAAACCACTGAAATGCTGGAGCAAAAGAAAACCAACAGCCAGACCCCGACGAGCCCGACCAGAGACAGAGCACCAGGCACCAACCAACACTACCCCCCTAATTTTCAATAAGCCTTTACGTTGGAGCCGTCATAGAACCCGAGGCCCGACCCACCGGCGCGCAACCAAAGAGGGAAGCAAAGCTGCCAACCGCGATTGGGTTAACTACCATGCATGCAGTCTGTCGTATAATATCCATGTTGTACCCAATCTCCCTATATCGAAGAATGATTTCACGAAACCGGGTGCTGAAGTCATTGCGGTTATATATTTTTCTGAACCCACACACCAAGTCACCATAAAACTCGGGTTCAGATAGACCCTGCTGCAGAAGAGATTTAAGTCCAACATTGAACCCTGAAACCAAACCAGAATGGCGTCCACAAAACTTCGAAAAGGCCTCGCGCAGTTTTTCACAGTGAAAGTCTTCAGTAATCTTGAATCTTTCTCTGTATCAGGTGGGGTTTAGTGGAGACATTCTCTGTGTAATGTGGGGTTTACTGAAAAGTAGAAGTAAAACAAAGATCAGGAATTGATACAATTAACTTACTCCATCCATAAAAGACACCAAAGGGAAAGAAATACAAACATTAAGCGACCAGACCATAATGGAAACCTAAACAAAGGAAGGCCATATGGACAGTTACTTTCCCACAAAATGGCCATATGGCCATCCAAAATTAAAAGACACAAGTGATACACACAGTAAGTAACAAACAACAACATAAATAAATCGCCACAGAAGAGCCGCCTTGGAACGGTCAGTGGAAGATTTCCACTGGGGGGCTTAAATCGATTTTACGTGGCCACAATCCTCGCCCTTACTTCCGTCGCGATTTAGACAAATAATTTGTTCAGTCCGCATGAAGTCTTTTTCTCTATAAGGTGGTGATATTAAAGACAGGTGCCTTCGGTGAGTTTCACAACTCTCATATTAAACGACGACGAGTATTAGTTTCTGTTTATCATATCGCACTTCGTAATCGGATTTTTTTTTTGCAAAAGAGCTTTATTTATGTTGTTGTTTGTTACTTACTGTGTGTATCACTTGTGTCTTTTAATTTTGGATGGCCATATGGTCATTTTGTGGGAAAGTAACTGTCCATATGGCTTTCCTTTGTTTAGGTTTCCATTATGGTCTGGTCGCTTAATGTTTGTATTTCTTTCCCTTTGGTGTCTTTTATGGATGGAGTAAGTTAATTGTATCAATTCCTGATCTTTGTTTTACTTCTACTTTTCAATAGAAATCATAGAGTTTTCATGATCGGTGTGATGACGATACGCGCCAGTAAGCACGTGTGGTCATGTGACCTTAATGACATGACGTTATCCACTAAATAACAGATACGTTATGTGATTATCTTTTATGGTGTGAATCCTTGCCTATAGAAAATATTATTCATTGGTTATTGTATAAACAACTTTGTACCGGCAGGTCTGACATTTGATTAGCAGAAATATATTGAGATAACAAGTGCATTGCCAGATACGCCTCGCCATTATTGACAGGCAATTACTGTGAGAGAGTGAGAGGAAGTTGTTTTGATGGCGTCGTATACGTGCACTCATTAAGGTAACACACCCGTGCGACATGGTGCATTTTTCACATCTTAAATTAAAATGGCTACTTTTCTGATGAAAAGCCATGCTATTTATCTTATTTATACTGCAAACAATAGGTTGTCGGTGCTCGTTAGAGGCGGTTCCATAGAGTACCACAACCTTTGTCTTGGAGTAGAAATAAGAAAAATAATGTATACCTACGTAAACCCCGGTTTTCCCGATATAAACTTGGGTTTAGCAGGGTGTTCCTTTCAATGACTTGTTCACATGATGTTAAATGTCCCACAAGCCACGATACACAAAACAATTTCTTGGCATTTTCTTCAAATTAAACGCTGTATCTGGTCTTGTGTGATGTTGTCTCATTCTTCCTGTAGCGCCATGGCAAGCTGCTGACTGTTGATTGGCGGATGCCGTCGGCAGTACACGCGTTTTCCAAGCTGGTCCCAAAGGTGCTCAATTGGGTTTAATCCGGTGAAAACGCAGGCGAAGGAAGAACTTGCACACCATTTTTATTGAAAAAGTCCATGGTTGGCCTCGCAGAATGAGCACGTGAATTGTCCTGTTGGAAAAGCGTAACGTCACCATGATTTCGTAAAATCGGTACCACCGTCAAATTGCCATCAACAACGATGAGTTGTGTTTTGTGGCGCCATGAGATCCCTCCCCTCCACCATTATGCTACCACCACCCCAACGTATCACATGTTTCACACAACAGTCTTGAACTAGCTCCCGCGCCGACGACATACTTTACGTCGCCTATCAAACATTTCAACACAAAAACGGGACCCGTCCGTGAACAGTACACCACGCCAACGCTGTCGAGTCCATCGGGCACGCTGTCGACACCAATTATAGCGACTGATTTGACTTTCCGCGGAAAAACGTTCCTCTTATACGCCTAATGTCTAGAAATACCGCGTTCCTGGAGAAGCCGTCGTACAGTTAAGACACTTACGCGTAGGTTATGTGTTCCCACTGTCCCTGGGCAGTTTCTACAGTCGCGTAAATGACTCAAAACAATGTACCGGTCCTGCTGACGTGTAGTAACACGTTCACGTCCCGGTCGTTGTCTATCGTCCACAGACCCCGTAGCGCTGTGCCTTCCAGCCAATCGAAGTGTGCGAACAACCCATACGCTCTGCAACTTGACGGTATGAAAACCCACCTTCAACCATATTGAGGCCACGATGACAATCGACGTTACTTAGACGTCACATGCACATCATGAAAATCACGCAATATTCGTGTCACACAAACTAATGCTTCGGTGACAACTGATCAATACCGTATTTATCAGTTGAAAAAGCCCGTCATTTTTCCCTTTAACAACAGTAATTGAAATTCTAAAAGGGGTGTTTCATTGAATCTGAGTATATTAGCGATATTACAGAACAATGTCACACGGGTGCAGAATCAAACTGCGACACATAAAACATTGTTTGTCGAAAATATTACATTATCAACTTCATAATTTCAGTTGTCAAAAACTGCGAGAGTCTAAGGTTTTGGATGAAGCTTTCTGTTCGCGTATAAAGAATAAGTACCACTAATTTCATCCCCAGCAATAAATGAATGCAATGAAAAACCGCAATGTTCTGATTGTGTTTGAGTTGTAGACTATGTGTATAGAGTTTAACACCGTCAACACTGTTAATACAACGTCGTATCATTCAGATTCCCTGACAATACTATCGCTGGAAAAGCTTATATATATATGCTGTTTAAAAGTGCTATGCATATTATTTTGCCAGAAACGTTTAAGCGTCCTTCTAAAATCAATGGAAGGGAGAAAATGGCCATATTAAAATGGTTATCAATTTCTACGAATTGTTTTTTGAACCGAACGGGGATCGTTTCTTTAACCTATTTATGACCAGTTTGACGTGCATCAGACATAGCCGCCGATGTTCTGACCATCCCGAAAATAAACACTTTATATAGGACTAACAAGGTTTAACAAGGTTTTACCGAGGTTAACATTTATTTGTGTTTATAGAAGGGCTTGGAAAATACATTCAATTTTTCGGTTTCAATGAGTACAATATTCATGCTGAACATAAATAAACTTAAACAAAGATACAAACAACAAAAGAACTAAAATGAAGACACAAACAACAACTAAATCACAAACATGAAGACACACACAACAACTAAAAACCAAAATGAAAACACAAAAACAACTAGAATACTAAAATGAAGACACAAACAATAACTAAAACACTAAATCACGTGCACATAAAAGCTAATATTCAATTACTCGAATGTATTTTTTTTATTATTAAGCGGATGGAAAGGTTTGTGAAGCTAAACAATTTTAGTCTAATTGGGCCTGTTTTGCCTTGTTAGCAAAGGGGTCTGCCTCACAATTGTCACCCCTGCGACCAGTATGTGATTCCCGATGTCGGCATGTGGCAGGGCATTGGTCGCCCGTCCAAGGACGATATTTTTCTTCAGTTACTCTGTTTTAAACCCCCTAATAAAAATCAAAATTGAGTTACGCCAACATGTGCGCCTTCAAAAACGCATAAGTTCACGTGCGCTTTCGAAGTAAAATAATAAAGTTTAAATTACAGTGTTAAGGGAAAGTATAGCATGTCTATTGACTATCCACAATTGCAACGGATGGGCCAACACAGGAAAGGCATTATACAAATATTTTGTGTATACATATTGGCCAGAGGTTAATGGCCTTCCTGAATCAACGGGAAGCGAAACATACAAAAGATATGTATCAATCTCCAATAAGGTTAAAGTGGACGTACTGGGACTATAATTCGTCAGTTTCAGCTTAGTATTAAGCTTTATACACGCTGGTGACTGCCAGTAGAACAGTCTCCTAGAATTGTGTTTTATCTCGCAAGAATGGAGACCAGTTTGCTAGAATTTGAAATCAATATGGCAATGTGACTCAAGCTCAGGGAGAGGGCTGAAATTGTGAAGAAGCAAAACAACGAGTTGATTTTTACAACACTGTCCAAAGGCGGTCGTTTCTTGGCAGTGTCTTATTTTTACCACTTTAACAAGTCCTTGTACTAAAAACATCTGTAAATTAGAAGTGAAGGCAGTGTTACGGAATCGATACAATTACCCATCTCCAATCAGAGATTCAAAAGGAAAAGAAACACGAACATGCTTTAACTAAACCTTAATGAAAACATCACAAGCGGAAAGCCAAAAGGAAAGACACCTTCCCATTAAATTGGACAAAGGGTTATCCACATTAAAAAGATATAAGCGATATATAGATGCAGCGATGACATATAACAATAAGAAACCTCGACAGAAAAATCGTCTCTACATAACCCCAATTTAACTAGTGAAAATCTCTGGTCGGGCCAGTGGGAGTACAGCTGTTGGTTTCCTTTGCTACGGCACTGCAATTATTTCATGCTGTCGAGTCATCATCGTTGTTCGATTTCTGTATTCGTTTAAAGTTTCTATTTTTCTCTTTTGTTTTGTTTTTGAAGATGTTGCACCGATGAGTTAGAAATCCTTAATAAGGACTGAACAAATTATTTGTCTGAACCAAGACAGAAACAAGGGTGTGGATTGTGTCCACGTTAAGCGATTTATGCTCCACCCGTTCCAAGGCATAGGAAAGTAGAAGTAAAACAAAGATCAGGAATCGATACAATTAACTTACTCCACCCATCAAAGACACCAAAGGGAAAGAAACACAGACATTAAGCGACCAGACCATAATGGAAACCTAAACAAAGGAAGGCTATAAGGACAGTTACTTTCCCACAAAATGGCCATATGGCCATCCAAAATAAAAAGACACAAGTGATACACACAGTAAGTAACAAACAACACCATAAATAAACCGCCACAGAAGAACCGCATTGGAACGGTCAGTGGAATGATTTCCACTGTGGGGGGGGGGGGGGGGGCTTAAATCGATTTTACGTGGCCACAATCCTCGCCATTACTTCCGTCGCGATTTAGACAAATAATTTGTTCAGTCCGCATGAAGGCCTCCTAACTCATCAGTGCAACATCTCCGTGAACACAAAAATCAAAGAACCACAGAGGTGAGACAACGGTGAGGACTCGACAGCAAGAAACCACTGAAACGCTGGAGCAAAAGAAAACCAACAGTTAGACTCCGATGGGCCCGACCAGAGACAGAGCATCAGGCACCAACCAACATTACCTTGAATTAGATCTCTCTAATTCTCAATAAGCCTTTACGTTGGAGCCGTCATAGAATCTGATGCCTGACCCGACGGCGTGCAATTAAAGAGGGAAGCAAAGTTGCCAACCGTGATTGGGTTAACTACCATGCATGCAGTCTGTCGTATAACATCCATGTTGTACCCAATCTTTTTATATCGAAGAATGATTTTACGAAATTGGGTGCTGAAGTCATTACGGTTATATATTTTTCTGAATTTATATACTAAGTCACCATTAAATTCGGGTTCCGATAGACCTTGTTGCAGAAGAGATTTAAGTCCAATATTGAATTTTGAAATTAAATCAGAATGGCGTCTATAAAATTTTGAAAAGGCTTCGCGTAGTTTATGGTACCGATAACCCTGATTAAGGAGTTTAGCCGTTAATAATTTATTTCGAGTGTTGAAGTCAATTACATGACTACACACTCTGGCAAATCGAATTAATTGCAAAATATAAACGCCATAGGATGGCGCACGAGGAACATCGCCATCCAAAAAAGGAAAATTTACAATCTCAAAATCAAAGTCATCGCGTTTATCATAAATTTTGCACGAAACAAATCCATCTGCAATAGATAGATGTAAATCCAAAAACGGGGCCTCGGATTTTGGAAGACCATTACAGGGTCACTGATGAGGCTTTGTTAGCCGAAACTACGTAGTATGACCCATCTTCTTTCTTATGAATGTTTTCATTGCTCTTAAAGGAACTCATTTTTGATTTTTATTTGCCTTCACTGCAGCTGGTGTTGTGCCGTGTGGCGGCCGTAAAAAGTCTCCCCGTACATCAACCATAGTGCAGTTTATATTTTACTTTTGGTCCTTTGAGATCAGCGTGAATATTCTGAGAAATCAGAAATATATTATTGGTTTAGACTCATATTCTAGACAGGTTTTCAATTATTTGGTCCCCATTTTGATTTATATCAGTCCTTGAATCGACTGCCTATTCGAAATTCGCAAAATTGCAGTATGTTTCCTCTGGCTTTCTTTGCCGGATCATTACAGGGTCACTGATGAGGCTTTGTTAGCCGAAACTACGTAGTATGACCCATCTTCTTTCTTATGAATGTTTTCATTGCTCTTAAAGGAACTCATTTTTGATTTTTATTTGCCTTCACTGCAGCTGGTGTTGTGCCGTGTGGCGGCCGTAAAAAGTCTCCCCGTACATCAACCATAGTGCAGTTTATATTTTACTTTTGGTCCTTTGAGATCAGCGTGAATATTCTGAGAAATCAGAAATATATTATTGGTTTAGACTCATATTCTAGACAGGTTTTCAATTATTTGGTCCCCATTTTGATTTATATCAGTCTTTGAATCGACTGCCTATTCGAAATTCGCAAAATTGCAGTATGTTTCCTCTGGCTTTCTTTGCCGGATCATTACAGGGTCACTGATGAGGCTTTGTTAGCCGAAACTACGTAGTATGACCCATCTTCTTTCTTATGAATGTTTTCATTGCTCTTAAAGGAACTCATTTTTGATTTTTATTTGCCTTCACTGCAGCTGGTGTTGTGCCGTGTGGCGGCCGTAAAAAGTCTCCCCGTACATCAACCATAGTGCAGTTTATATTTTACTTTTGGTCCTTTGAGATCAGCGTGAATATTCTGAGAAATCAGAAATATATTATTGGTTTAGACTCATATTCTAGACAGGTTTTCAATTATTTGGTCCCCATTTTGATTTATATCAGTCTTTGAATCGACTGCCTATTCGAAATTCGCAAAATTGCAGTATGTTTCCTCTGGCTTTCTTTGCCGGATCATTACAGGGTCACTGATGAGGCTTTGTTAGCCGAAACTACGTAGTATGACCCATCTTCTTTCTTATGAATGTTTTCATTGCTCTTAAAGGAACTCATTTTTGATTTTTATTTGCCTTCACTGCAGCTGGTGTTGTGCCGTGTGGCGGCCGTAAAAAGTCTCCCCGTACATCAACCATAGTGCAGTTTATATTTTACTTTTGGTCCTTTGAGATCAGCGTGAATATTCTGAGAAATCAGAAATATATTATTGGTTTAGACTCATATTCTAGACAGGTTTTCAATTATTTGGTCCCCATTTTGATTTATATCAGTCTTTGAATCGACTGCCTATTCGAAATTCGCAAAATTGCAGTATGTTTCCTCTGGCTTTCTTTGCCGGATCATTACAGGGTCACTGATGAGGCTTTGTTAGCCGAAACTACGTAGTATGACCCATCTTCTTTCTTATGAATGTTTTCATTGCTCTTAAAGGAACTCATTTTTGATTTTTATTTCCAAAATCTCGGACATACCCTTCCCGGCATTACACCTTTTCTTCGTTTGGGTCGATGGGCATGGTGGGCGAAGCTTGCTTACCAAGTAATGCTTAATATCCGCGTACGCCTGATTACACTCTTCTGGAGTCCATGTCTGTTGATCTGAACATTGATATTTGCCATTTTGTCTATGGATTAACGATTTTGGATTAACGCTTTGGTACTACGACCTAAACTACTTATCGTTTAATATTGTTAAAGTTCGTTCGTATTTGCATTTGTTTACTGCGATTTTTTATGTTTGCATTTATGTTGGATGCCATTTGGCCATTTTGTGGGAAAGTAACTGTACTTTTGGCTTTACGCTTGTGCTTGGCGACTTGGGTTGGAGATATGAGGCAAGTGAATCGAGCCCTGATCATTGCATTTACTTCTTGTTAGGTAAACATTATTTTCCTCATTTGTGTAAAAATAATCAAACATACATTTTGGGTACCTCTTTGAAACCCTCAATGAGGCGGTTCTTACGAGCACCATACATAAATGTTTAGACTAGAAATAAGACAATTGAAACCAACTGACAATCTGAAAAGCGATTTCTAGAGGCATGAAAGACGCTATTTTAAACCACGGGTATGTTATCATTATTGGTAAGTTTAGTTTAGCTGTGCACATATTGTTCTATGCCTTTGTGTCTGTTTCCGGGTCATTCTATTCTTCTAGTGGATGCAATATTATTTGGTTGGGGTTTTTCATGAGTTACGTAATTTCACTATTTCCCGAAGAGGCATAAACGAACATGGATAATAAAAATATAGGTGATAAAATATTTTATTTTAATCCTGCTTTACACGATAATCTCTTCCTTTGCAAACAGTGTTGTTTCAAGCCATTTGATAAGGATCTTTACTGTTTAGAATGTAGTTTGTGCCTGAACGAATACATTATATCAAGTAATTTGATTTGTTGATAGTCAGAAAAGGGTGTGGTATTTTTGGTCATCAGGATAGGGTTTTTTGTGTCATTTGGACATGATTTATGAGTGTATTAATCTATACATGAACGTTTCACTGTGTTTTTTATCATGAATCACTGTTGAGCTAGGAGACCTCCATGCGGACCAATTTCATATTGTTAATATGTTTGATACTAAACCGGAACTGAGGGCGAGGTTTGAGATTGAATAAACTCCGGAGTTGAAGCGCCCATTCGTTTCACTACTGACCGCCCCAAAACGTTCCTTCTTTTGCAGTGCGTTATGTGTTTATTGGCCCAGTGCCGTTGGTCCACGTTTCGTCTGATGTTTTTGTGTGTGCCTCCTTGTTCCTTACTTTCTTTAGAGGCCCCGAGATGGTTGAGTTTTTTTTTTGATAGGGGCCTTTGCTTAGTGGCATGTTCTTACTAGTTTGACGGAAGATCATAATCGCGGTACCCGTCACGAAGTCAACTTCTGATATTTGTATCAGACCCCATATTATTAAATGCTTATTCAAGTTATCAATGGATATCAATATATATCTAAATGTGTTTATTTCATTTTATAATCATTAGTACAACTGTAATCAGTCCACTCTTTTACGACTACGACTTTTTACGACTAGAGCTGTAACTAAAACACAATAACATCAATACATCCTGAAAAATCCGTATACAGGGAAAGGTTTAGGGTTTACCTAGTTTAAATACTCTATATTTTATCACTATTCTAAAACGTAGATTGTGAGAACTCTTTAGAAAAGCGTCAGTTATTTTCAACAGGAATTTGTCGGGTCCTAAAATAAAGCTGTAAAGCTTGGCTTCATGCCATAAAGTTCCACGTGGGCGTTATTCTGAAGAAAACTACAATACGATAACATCGACGTGCGACAAAGTGTTGTTTCAACATCTCCAAAATGGCTACTGTTTCGATGAAAATCCGTGATGTTTTTCTTATTCATAATGCAAACAAACGATGGCGGTACTCGTTAAAATCGCCTCATTAACATAGGGTATGTTGGTTGTAGGTGCTCGTTTGAACTGCCCCAATGAGGCGATTCTAAGGAGTACCCACAACCTATTTGGAGCAGAAATAAGTAAAATAATGTATACTCCCGTAAACCCCAGTTTTCACTATATAAAAATAGAAGTGAAAGCAAGCTAGTTGGGTTTGGTAGGGTTTTCGTTTCATAGTCTTGTTCACGTACTGAAAATGCAAGTTTAGGGGTTCAGCGCTTGATGTCGATCAATGTAGCATTAAAGACATAAATTAGCGCATAATTACACATCATCTAGTGCATTTTATCATATGACGTCGCGTCTGAGAGTGTAATAACGCCATGTATTATTTTCGATAATCCACTAGTGGATTAAATACGCAAATTAGCTAGATACGTCCCGTAACGGTACATGTACGACGTCCTTATTGACGTCGTGTTTACTAACGGCGGAATATTAACATTTTTGTAAACAATCGTGAATAAAATGCGTTTTAAATGTCATATGATAAATAGGATCTTGCATTCGTGCTCATGTGTTATTGAATTTATTAAACTCGTTGAGGAAAAGGGATAAAATGCTCGGCAAAGCCTCGCATTTAATCCATTTTCCTCAACTCGTTTAATAAATTCAATAATACATGAACACTCATGTAAGATCCTCTATATAACATGTCACCTCATGACAAATTGTGATAAGTTTTTCTATTTCTATTTCTTTTTCGCATACACAAAACAAACAGCTTTTTGGTTACTGTTTATATACTGTTATCATAAAATTGCTTTATTCTTTGCTATGAAAAACAAACGGTTTTCTTTTTTTTTCCTGTCAATATGAAGAACATAATCCATAGTATGTAATCTACATGTATAATCTAATGTCATTTGCGTGTCTGTTTACGACAGCTGCGCGCCTTTTTTAAATTAACAAGCAAAGACGACTAATTATTTCGCTCAGTTAAGAATACAGCTCGTACATTTCACATTTGCAGGACAGGAGGTCATTAATAGGTAAATATAAGATACAGATGTCACTTAAAACTGGCGAGACAGGCCAACTTCATGGATCAACTGGTAAGCAGTACAAAATAAAAGTGAAGGCAATGATCAGGAATCGACACAATTAACTCACAGCTCCCATCAGAGACACCAAAGGGAAAGAAACACAAACATGAAACAACAGACCCTAATGGAAACATCAATAACGGAAAGCCAAAAGGGCACTTACTTTTCTAAAAAATTGCCAATTGGCTATCCAAAACAAAATAATATAAGCGACACAAACAGCCAAAGACAAACCATAACAAAAATAAACCGCGAGAGAAGACCCGCCTTAGAACGGTCAGTGAAACGAATACCACTGGAGGGCTTAAATCGATTTTACGTGGCCACAACTCGCGCCCTTACTTCCGTCGCAATTTAGAAAATGATTTGTTCAGTCCGCATTAAGGCCTCTTAGCACAACAGTGCAACATCTCCGTGAACACACACAAAAAAATCAAACAACCACAAAGATGAAACAACGGTGATGACTCGACTAAGAAACCACTGAAATGTTGGAGCAAAAGAAAACCAACAGTTAGACTGCGATGGGCCGAACCAGAGACAGAGCATAAAGCGCTCCTACGACTCAATGGTAGTACTAGTTACATCGAAAGTGCATAACGCTGTATACGTTGCCACTCATAACAGACAGAATCATTATTTAGGTACTAATAGATGTATTGACTCCGATGTCCAACAGCAGGAACACGAGTAGCTACAAACGCAAATGAAATAAAATAATTACATCATTTGGCGAATTGAGGTGAAGGCCAGCATCAGAAATTGATTCGATTGCCCCACATCTCCCATACAAGACACCAAAGGGAAAGAAACACCAACATAAAACAACTTCATCATAATTATTTGAAACGTTACAAGTAGAAAACCAAAAGGACAATTTCTTTCCCAAAAGAAATGGCCAACATCTATCCAATATACAAATATTAGCATTACATGCATGCAAAGAAGAACAAGTATACAGATGAAATAATGATGAGGACAGCATGAAGTAAGGGGGGGGGGTGTTGCTGTAGCAACTAGAAATGTGTATGACACTGTCATAACAATCGACATATTGTAAGTTACATCAAACTTGACCTAGATTTTATGATCATATAAAATATGAATTAAGTGCAAATCAATTATCTGATAATGATTTCAAAAGATTTCAAATACAAACTCCTTTTATGTGTGATAAACACGAAGTTGAAATAAAGGGCCATAACTCATAGAATAACTGATGGATTTTATCAAATATCTAACTTGACCTGTATTTTTTATTTTATAGCATACTATAAAATATGAATTCAATCAATCCACGTTTTCAAAAGATATCGCATGGAAATTATTTCTCATGTTAAAATGAAGTTGATAAAGGTCCATAACTTCCATAATAAATGGCAGATATTATATAAAATCAAATCTGACCTGTATTTTTTATAATAAACCTTTGCATGAAACATGAATCCAATCCGCCAAGGTTTTCGAAGGATATCGCACGTAAACCATATTTTTTATGAAGAAAGAATAATTGAAAAAGGTTCATAAATAAGTTCTGAATAGTTGGATCCTTTCGAAGCAAAGAATACACCAAATAAACGAAATAGCAGACCCGCTTTTATTTCAAAATGATTCTAAATGAACTCAATGATGCCGAGGGACCAGAAAATATAATCTGAATTATGATGATGTACGGAGAGACTATTACGGCCGCCACACGGCACAATTCCAGCTGCAGTGAAAATAAATAAACTCTGAATTGTTGGATCCTTCGAAACGACGAATACATCAACTAAGCGAAAAGAGCAGACTCAGTTTCATTAAATATGTTCTTTAAAAGCTTTATTCCAAAAATTGGAAAATATGAAGTGTACATGTTTTCTGGGCGAGACTAGCTAGTTTCGGCCAATTAGGCCTCATCAGTGACCCTCAAATACTTTCAAAATTCCGTTCATGATCGGTACTGAGAAGTGCAACACGGCCCGCGCCCTCTAGCAGCGGCTTCAACAGAACCCGTTTTGCAAAAAGATTCTAAGTACCTGAATGTTTTCATAACTCTCATAATAATTGGCGGTTTTTACCCAATATCAAACTTGACCTGCATTTTATTGTAATATACTTGTATATGAAACTTGAATCCAAGCCACCAAGGTTGTCAAAAGATATCACACGGAAACTATTTTTCATGTAAAAATTAGGTTGAAAAAGGACCATAACTCTCATAATAATTAGCGGATTTTACCTGAAATCGAACTTGACCTTTATTTTATAATTACATACCTCTGCATGAAATATTAATCGAATCCACCAGTCCTTTTTCCAAAGATATGACATCGAATAGAAACCATTTCGAACAGTACGTATGGGGCGTTCGGACGTACGTACGGACAACGGCGATACTATCGGCGATACTATATGCGCCCCTTCATTCAAAATGGCGGGGCATAAAAACAAAACCTAAAAAAAATAAAAACAAAAAGCCGTTCGACTCTGAAAAGTAGAAGTAAAACAAAGATCAGGAATTGATACAATTAACTTACTCCACCCATAAAAGACACCAAAGGGAAAGAAATACAAACATTAAGCGACCAGACCATAATCGAAACCTAAACAAAGGAAGGCCATAAGGACAGTTACTTTCCCACAAAATGGCCATATGGCCATCCAAAACCAAAAGACACAAGTGATACACACGGTAAGTAACAAACAACAACATAAATAAATCGCCACAGAAGAGCCGCCTTGGAACGGTCAGTGGAAGATTTCCACTGGGGGGCTTAAATCTATTTTACGTGGCCACAATCCTCGCCCTTACTTCCGTCGCGATTTAGACAAATAATTTGTTCAGTCCGCATGAAGGCCTCCTAACTCATCAGTGCAACATCTCTGAAGACTGTTGCTAAGTATTTTCAGAACGATGGAATAGTAAACAAAACAAATAAATTGGAAGTCCAAACGATCTTTTTTCCAGTTACATGGAGCCGAAACTCATTTTCTGATGCAAATGAAGTTTCCGTGTCCATGATTATGAGGTACAGTAGCATTGATCAAAAACAATCTGTTCTTGTGTCCTTTATTACAAATTAGGTTTCACAGAAAATGCCCATGTGCATTGTTTCCAATGTATTATATACTTTCAGAAAATAGGAAATGTACTTTTGAGTTCATTTGTGATCCTATGTCAATTAGCTTTGCAATGTACCAGGACTATTCTTTCCAATAATTAGTTTTAGAGTATGTAAGACAAAACGAAACCAGACATATGTTATCGTAAGAGCGCTGACTCTTAATCATTAGGTCTCACTCAAAGTTATGCAATGAAAGATCCGGTGTTTTTTCTCTCTGATTAATGATCGGCTCGAAATAAATGAAATAATCCTGAAAGGGTCGTAAAACCAAACTCAGAAAAACAACGTTATCTGAGTACGTGACGGCACTATATTTCACGCATTCTCTGTTGAAAATTACAATATTGAAAACTTGACCTAAAATTAACATGAGCCCTCAACGAAAAACAAAGTGACGTATTTTTCGTGCGGATTCTGTTTGCGTCAGCGTCGGCGTCGTCTTAAGCACTTGAAGCACAGTCTGTTCCAGATTCGAAATGTACGTTCTTTAAAAGGGTTATCGGTTGGAAGCAAAGAATACACCGCAGAACTCATGACGATTAATGGCGCCTATGTTATTTCTTTTTTCTGATATTTTTCTTACTTCTAGTCCAAATGTGGATGGTGAGCGCTCCATGGAACCGCCAAAAGAGTACCCACAATCTATGTTGTTTAATTGTGAGTGCTCGCTAGAACCGTCTCAATAATGCAGTTCTAACAAATACACATAATCTAGGTTTTGAGCTAAATTGCACAACCCGCAGAAAAAGCGACCGACTGAAGTCGGTTGATTTTCTAAGAGTGCCTTAATACCACCGTGTCATTCTGTCAGTCTGTCTGTCCGTCCGTAACCCGTTTGTGAAAATTGGTGATAGTGACTTAACTGACTGGAATATTTAAATAATTTTTGGCATACTGATAGATATTAATGAGATCTGACCAATGAACTTGCCAAATATTACATTTCATTTAGTATAGCCTCGCCGAGGCGAAAAATGTGAAAATTTTCGAACTGCTTCTCCTCGGAAACCGTTTGGCCGATTGAAGTCAAATTTCATATGGAAAGTAGAAGTAAAACAAAGATCAGGAATTGATACAATTAACTTACTCCACCCATAAAGGACACCAAAGGGAAAGAAATACAAACATTAAGCGACCAGACCATAATGGAAACCTAAACAAAGGAAGGCCATAAGGACAGTTACTTTCCCACAAAATGGCCATATGGCCATCCAAAACAAAAAGACACAAGTGATACACACACTAAGTAACAAACAACAACATAAATAAATCGCCACAGAATAGCCGCCTTGGAACGGTCAGTGGAAGATTTCCACTGGGGGGCTTAAATCGATTTTACGTGGCCACAATCCTCGCCCTTACTTCCGTCGCGATTTAGACAAATAATTTGTTCAGTCCGCATGAAGGCCTCCTAACTCATCAGTGCAACATCTCCGTGAACACAAAAATCAAAGAACCACAGAGGTGAGACAACGGTGAGGACTCGACAGCAAGAAACCACTGAAATGCTGGAGCAAAAGAAAACCAACAGTTAGACTCCGATGAGCCCGACCAGAGACAGAGCCTCTCTGGGATGGGTAAAACCAAAATTTGCTCATGGGGTCCAGGTCACATGACCAAAATGGCCGCCAAGCTATATATGGTAAAAACCCTTCAAAAACAGTCTTCTCCAGAACCACTGGGCAGATTTCCATGAAACTTGATAAATTGCATCTGGGACGTAGGCCCGTCATAAAGTACTAAAATGGTGACCCTGGGTTGACCTTGACATTTTTTGTGCCGAGGTCAAACTTTGACACATATGCTTTTGTATTGGAAAAGTAAGAATGCATTTTATCCTGCAAACGAATCAGAATACAGTACTAAAATATAAGATATATTTTTGCTCCTTACGATAATGCGCATTTATTGGGGGAGCCGTTTTAGGTCCAGGTCACATGACCAAAATGGCCACCATACCCATATATGGTAACACTCATAAAGCTAAAAGCATCCGGCGGATCGTGCACTTTAGCTGAAGCACTGGTTAAGGAAGAAATGACTACTGTCCCTGGTTAGGCCCATCGAATGCTAACTTTTGTCTTCTTTTGCTCCAGCTTTACAGTGGTTTCTTGCTGTCGAGTCCTCACCGTTGTCTCACCTCTGTGGTTCTTTGTGTTCATAGAGATGTTGCACTGATAATTTAGGAGGCCTTCATGTGGACTGAACAAATTATTTGTCTAAATCGCGAGGGAAGATTGTGGCCACGTAAAATCGATTTAAGTCCTTAACCCTTGTCGAATTCATTTCACTGACCGTTCCAAGGCTGTTCTTCAGTCGCAGTTATTTTTTGTTATGGTTTGTCTATCAGTGTGTGTATCGCTTATATCATTTAAGTTTGGATAGCCTTTTGGCAAATTTGTAGAAAAGTAAGTGTCCTTTTGGCATTCCGCCATTGATGTTTCCATTAGGGTCTAGTTGTTTCATGTTTGTGCTTATTTCCCTTTGGTGTTTCTGATGGGAGCTGTGGGTAAATTGTATCGATTCCTGATCATTGCCTCTCTTCTATTATAACAAGCATTTGGTATCCTTGGCTTGCTTTTCAACATCATACAAGGCCCAATATCGTTAATTTGATTTGCCTTTCCTGTACTATTTGTGATACATTTGACCAAACTAAAGGCTTATGTTGGTTGGTACCTGATGCTCTGTCTCTGGTCGAGCCCATCGGAGTCTAACTTTTTGTTTTCTTTTGCTCAAGCATTTCAGTGGTTTCTTGCTGTCGAGTCCCCAGCGTTGTTTTATCTCTGTGGTTGTTTGATTTTTGTATTCGCGGAGCTGTTGCACTGATGAGTTAGGATGCCCTGATGCGGACTAAATTAATTATTTGTCTTAATCGCGACGGAGGTAAGGGCGAGGATTGTGGCCACGTAAAATCGATTTAAGCCCCCAAGTGGAATTCGTTTCCGCCGTTCCAAGGCGGTTCTTCGGTCGCGGTTATTTTTTGTTATGGTTTGTCTTTGGCTGTTTGTGTCGCTTATGTAATTTTATTTTGGATAGCCTATAGGCCATTTTGTGGGAAAGTAACTGTCCTTTTGGCTTTCCTCTATTAATGTCTGTTGTTTCATGTATGTGTTTCTTTCCCTTTGGTGTCTCTGATGGGAGCTGTGGGTTAATTGAATCGATTCCTGATCATTGCCTCCACTTCTAACTTTGTACAGTATATCATGCCAACATCAAAACTATCAAATTGTCTGTCTGTGACTTTGATCAGTTTTAAGGTAACATCGTTAATTGGGTCAGATATGTTTTCAGGGACTTCATTTTACTTCTGTAAGCATTTCCATTTCTAATGTTAAAACAGAGGAAATGGTAGGAAGGGTTAAACAATACAAATAGAACCAAAGTGTTATTCATACCTAAAAAAAACTTGCGTGGCGTTATATGACAATTAAGGGGTATGGTAACACCTTCTGAAGGGGCGGCAACTCCTGCAAAAGTATTTTGACTCCCATGTCAATAGGGGTCATTTTTAAAGGAAAATAATGTAAATATAAGTATTACAAACAGAACTAGACGCCCGGAAAAACAATAATCAAAGATAACAGCCTACTAAAGGTTATTAATTTCTCTTTAATTTAAGTATGAACAAAATCGGGTTAATTTCTCTTTAATTTAAGTATGAACAAAATCGGGTCACAAGCAAAGTTTGAGTGTACCATTACTTTGCTCATGACCCAGGGTTGTTAATTTTTCCACGAATGTAATAAAATTACCTTCATTGCAAGTAAACTTCCCACCTAGCTCCGTCAGGTACCTGGTGTTATGTCTTTGACCCAGCTCTTTAGAGTGCTATGTTGTTTTTTTTTTTTTTTTTTTTTTTTTGTTTTTGTTGCTTTTGTTTTTTTTTTGTTTTTTTTTTTGTTGTTTTTTTTTTGTTGTTGTTGTTTTGTTTACAACTCTCGCTGTTATGTGTGTCATAAGCTCGCATCTTTGTCTCATGACAGTGGTTTAATGTTATTCATTTTGTTATGCCTGATTAATCGAGTGAGGATTACAGAAGTGGCGACAATAACAAGGAATCGATACACCTACCCAACACCTCCCACCAGAGACACCAAAGGGAAAGAAACACGAACATAACATAACTAAACCCTAATAAAACATTACAAACAGAAAGCCAAAAGGACAGTTTCTTTCCCACAAAATGGCAAAACGGCAATCCAAGATAAAAGATATAAGCAATGCATGCAAGCAAAGACAAACTATAATAAAAACGGCGACAAAAGAGTCGCCTTAGAACCAACAGTAACGATATTGTACGGGGATGCTTAAATCGATTTTTCGCGGTCACAATCCTTGCCCTTGGTTCTGTCGCGGTTTTGGAAAATAATTTCCTCACACTACGTAAACACGCCTATACAAATACATTGCCACCTTTATCGCCAATAAAATGAAAATTTTATGATGAAAAATTGTGATATTTTTCTTATTTCTGCTCTAAAATATAGATTGTTGGTACTCGTTAGAACCGCCTCGATGAAAATAAGGTATACCCACGGAAACCCCAGTTTTACTATAACGATCAGGTCTCGACAGTATGAAACAACCAAACTGCTGGAGCAAAGGAAAATCAACAGTTAGACTCCGGTGGGCCAGTAATTGGTTCAGTCCGCATGAAATTTTTCTATGTCATCAGTGCTACATCTCCCTGAACATAAAAAAATAAACGACTACAGAGATGAAACAACCTTAATGTATGAAGGGATCGCAGGATCGATCCCGGGCTTCTCCAGACTTTCGGATGAGTCTTTAAACCGAGGTCCCGTCTCCGTATGACCTTAGCTGTTGGTGGGACGTAAAACTAAAACTCACTCACTCACCTTAATGTATGACAAAACTTACATAGGCGTGTGTGTGTGTCTTTCCAATAGGTGTCTCTGATGGTAGGTGTTGGGTAATTGTGCCGATTTATGTTCATTGCCTTCAATTATTTTGTTTTAATAATATTTGAACCCAGTTAGAAGATTTCGGCTCTGTAAAATCGATTTAAACCACATTCTTAAATGATAATCGCTCTTACCGTTGTAGTGCGAAGGTAGCTTTTGTTTTTCATTTCATGTTATCCGACACTACATGATAATTTCATATCCAGTACTAAGTAGAAGTAAAACAAAGATCAGGAATTGATACAATTAACTTACTCCACCCATATAAGACACCAAAGTGAAAGAAATACAAACATTAAGCGACCAGACAAAAATGGAAACCTAAACAAAGGAAGGCCATAAGGACAGTTACTTTCCCACAAAATGGACATATGGCCATCCAAAATTAAAAGACACAAGTGATACACACAGTAAGTAACAAACAACAACATAAATAAATCGCCACAGAAGAGCCGCCTTGGAACGGTCAGTGGAAGATTTCCACTGGGGGGGCTTAAATCGATTTTACGTGGCCACAATCCTCGCCCTTACTGCCGTCGCGATTTAGACAAATAATTTGTTCAGTCCGCATGAAGGCCTATGAACTGCTGCCTTTTGCTTGAAGAGGACTTTAATTGATGAGCAAATTTGTCATTCAGCCACCAATATGTTGTAGAAAGGGTTATCCTTTTGTAGCAAGGAATACACCACAGAACTGGAAAGTATAGAGTTTGCATGTTTTCTGGTCAAAAAATCCTAATGAAGTTTTAAATAAATTGAAATCGAAACGTTTTCAGTCTGTCTAATATGATTTTTCTACCCTTTACACTACACTAATCATATAAAAGAAAAACATAATTATTTAATTGAATGGACATTTCATAGGGAAGACTCCCTATAACTAAACATAGAATGAAACACTCCTCACTGAACCGATCGGCAGCGTGTTTTCTAGACATGGATTTCTAGCACATGTGCTTTACATCACGAAACTTCGACATCAGATTGTTTAGGAAATCAATGTCAAGATTTTTATCCATTTTCTGCCTGGCATTCTAAGCCAGTTGTTGCGTGATGGTAAACAGTTTCCTAACGTTTAATCCAATCAACATAAAATCATTTCTGTACCTCAGTCGTGTCATTCGCGGAGATACTCGGTGTGAAAGATTTTCCCACATTGGTACAACTTGGCTATATTCCAATATGAGGTGTGCTTTCTCAAGAGCAAATTTACATATATGCCATCGTAAAAACAGTTTATGTTTTGTTTTCTTTATCTACCGAGTGCAGCAACTAGTGAACAGAAGCATTTCTTTCTACTCTCAAAATACGAACTTTTACCCTCTAAACCTAAGACTTTTTCCATCTAGCTATTCCAAAAACTCATAAGAAGTTTGTTTTGGCTCAAGCAGATAAGGCTGCTAACAGTGTGGCCGTTGTTTGACGGCTTTACTATGTTAACACTCTTAAGCAAGGACTTGGGTGTACTAAGGCCTATGAACTGCAGCCTTTTGCTTGGAGAGGGCTTTAATTGATGAGCAAATTTGTCATTCAGCCACCAAGTTTGCTGTCTGTGTTACGGAAGGACAAGACAAGATTTCTAGGTTATATTGGTTACCTAAACCTCATAAAAGACCACACAAAGCATGATCTGCAAATTCCATCTCTTGTACCACCACTAAACCCTCAATATTATTAATTTTACGCTTTACTGTCATCAAAAACATGCATTAAATATTGCGACAAATATGTTCTAGAAAGGGTTATCCTTTGGTAGCAATGAATACACCACAGAACTGGAAAATATGGAGTGTGCATGTTTTCTGGTCAAAAAATCCTAATGAAGTTTTCAATAAATTGAAATCCAAACGTTTTCAGTCTGTCTGCATATGATTTTTCCACCCTTTACACTACACTTTCTCATAATCTTATAAAAGAAAAACTTAATGATTTAATTGAATGGACATTTCATAGGGAATACTCCCTATATCTTGTATGTAATGTCAAAAATGATTTTTCATTCCTGAAGAGCTTAAGAATTATGCTTTATGGTCATGTCAGAAAGTGTGTGTAGCTCTCACCTTTCTACTTGACAATATTTACATACAATTTGGTACTAAGTTATTTAGACAAATTGTGGATATTCAGATGGGTACAAATTGCGCACCCCTTAGGGCTGGTCTATTCTTGTTTTGTTATAAAAGGGACTTCCATGATGTCCCTATCTGTTGAAAACCAATCTGCCATCATTAAAGCCTTGGTGTCTCTGATCGGAGCTGTGGGTATATTGTATCGATTGTCTTCACTTCTATTTTAGAGTGACTTCTAGATAAAAAACGCTGAAATGCCAGAGCAAAAGAAAACCAACAGTAAGACTCCGATGGGCCTTTGGGGTCTCTGAGGGGAGCTGTGGGTTATTTGTATCGATTCCTTATCATTGCCTTCACTCCATTTTATATATAATATGCTAATTGCGTTTTAAGGTGGTATATTTAGGACATTCAATATAATATTTCGAAATATATTATGTCGATCGCTCGAGAATATCTCGAGCGCTTGAGATAATATCTAGAGCGCTCGACATATTATCTCGAGCGCTCGACATATTATCTCGTCTTATTACCTCGAGCGCTCGACTTATTATCTCGATCGCTCGACATATTATCTCGAAAGCTCGACGTATTATTCGAGCGATCAACATATCATCTTGAGCGCTCGACATGTTATATCGAGTGCTCGAGGTGTCATCTCGAGCCTCGAAATGTGCGAAGTCTTCCTGCCCTACATCATAGTGTAGATTATATTTTCTTGTCCTTTGGGATCATTGATTCCATTGTGGTATTTTGAAAATATCTGAGGGTCACTGATGAGACCTAATTGGCCGAAACTAGCTAGTCGGGCCCAGAAAACACGTACACTCCTTATTTTACAGTTCTGTGGTGTATTCCTTGCTTCCAAAGGATAACCCTTTTATAGTAAATATTTAAATACCCCGTGCATTCTGATCCGAGTTCTTCAGCAAGCCGCATACCGAAAAATCACGCCCATCGGGGCTTCGAGAAATAGACTGGGCTGTAGGATGCTTCCATGCGGAGCTGAAACTTACTACACATGTGTACTGGTACCTAAGCTTGCCCATGAAAACTAGTGCGAGGCAGATCGTGCAAGCACATAAACCCCATTGGTTGCAGCTGGCGACAGGCATTGAGATGTCATTTCATCTCAAGGTCGAATAAAAGTCCAACAATACTGGAAGCAACGTCTCAAAAATGACCTTAATAGTGTTGATGGTGACGCCAAACCTGAATTCAAACAGAATGTTTAATTAACATACAAATATTGCTAAATTGGCGAAACGGTCTGAGGAGAACGATCAGGCTTTGGACAAGAAAAAAACTGCGGACGTTGAAACGGGCGAAACGTCTATGGAAGAAACGTCTTTTGGCGAACGGGTCAATATAACAGGTTAACAAGTCCACCTCTCTTACTCCCAGTTTAATAGAGAAACCTGGGGTTTGCAGGGGTACACATTATTTTTATTATTTCTGCTCCAAGAGATATGTTGTGGGTAGAAGTTGGAACCGCTTCATTGTGGCGGTTCTAACAATAACATACAACATATATTTGGAATATGAATGAGAATAAAATAACAAATTGTGTCAGAAAAATAACCGTTCTCTCTCTCTCTCTCTCTCTCTCTCTCTCTCTCTGTGTGTGTGTGTGTGTGTGTGTGTATGTGTGTGTGTTAGAATGGAGAAATTAGGTCAAAACCGGGAAAATGATGTTTTGTACATCGCATTTCAAAGAATGGACTGTGGGTTCTAGTTAGCCCCCTATTTGAGGAGGTTCTAACGGGTACTCATTGAAAAAACAGAAATAAGGCGATTTTATACCCCTGTAAACCCGGTTTTATCATGCTGTTTTAATTGTTTAATTTGAAGTTTTACGTCCCCGCAAGCCTTGGTGGGCGGGGGGGGGGGGCTATGCTGTTAACTGGAACGGTTAATATTAATGATTATAGGACTTAGTATGCAATTCGTCTCCAAATTGACTAAAATATTGTTGGCAAGGGCTTAATAACTCAAACTTTGAACAAGTTGGGATTTAAGGATCTTGAGTGCATAGCCTTGTTAATTTGTTGCCAAACTGATGTTTCGATATGATACAGAGCGCCCATTATAATATATTGAGTGCTTGACATGTTATCTCGAGTGTTCGAGATGACATACCGATCGCTCGAGATAATATGTGGAGCGCTCGAGATAATATGTAGAGCGCTCGCGATGTCATGTGGAGCGCTCGAAATATTATGTAGAGCGCTCGAGATAATAAGCAGGCCGCTCGAAATATTATGGAGAGCGCTAGAGATAATATGTAAAGCGGTCAAGATAATATGTAGAGCGCTCGAGATAATAAGTCGATCGCTTAAGATAATAAGTTGCCTACTAGATCACCTTACAAACAGCCTAAACCATTGTATTTTATGTTGTTTTGATGCACAGAGTATAAGGTCATCCACCTAACGCATCATCAAAATCGTGAATTGTTACATGTTTATATGTATAAACTTTTGAAAATATCTGAGGGTCACTAATGAGGCCTGGTGGAAACTAGCTAGTCTGGCGCAGAAAATATGTACTCTCCATATTTTTCACTTCTGTGGTGTATTCCTTGCTTCCAAAGGATAACCCTTTTATTGAACTTATATACAAGGAAGTGGTTTAAACTTTTTAAATCTCCAATTGTATTCCATGATGTATGATCTGTATATTGTTAATAACATATTGGCAGAGGGAAATAAAGAAACAAAAACATGTTAATTTTATAGCAAATGTTGGTTCCAGCTGGGTATTAGCTAATTATTTATGCTTGCATTAATGTTGGTGTCTCTGGTCTCGTATTAAACTTCTATTTAGTGGTTTACAATGTTTAATGTACCGAACCTTACGTTTATCACAAGTGAAACGCCTATTAGCCTAGAAGAGTTTGTAAATGTTATTTTTCTATAAATCTAGATCAAACTCTAACAAACCGACTTTTAGATCTGAAGCGCATCATCATTCAAACACCATATACCCCAATGTTTATTATTTTCAATTATATTTTTTTCGATTATAGAAAAAGATATAATTAACGGCGATATAGCGTTTTCAGAATTATCAAGACATTAGCGAGATCTAATGTTTGTTTACAATCGGATACAGAGGTAACACAACGGTAAGACTCGACAGCATGAAATAACAGATGCTGAAGAAAAAAGTGTTGATAATATTACTTGTTATAATTAAAACGCATACAATTAAAGAAATAGGTGACCAGGAAAAGGCACAATCCAACATTTAAATAGAAGTGAAAGCAATAATCACGAATCGATAATATTAACCCGCACTTCCCATCAGAGACACCAAAGGGAAAGACACACAAACATAAATGATTAGACCATAATACAAACATCAATAGTGGACAGCTAAAAAGACAGGTACTTTCCAACAAAATTGCGAATCGGCTATCCAAAACAAAAAGATATAAGCGATACACCTATTCAAAGACGAACTGTTACAAAAAATAAAGCGACAAGGGAACCGCCGTCAATGAAAAGTATTTCTTAGGGTTGGGGGGTGGGGCTTAAGGAGGCCGACTATAATTTCAGTTGCACAAGGTTCTGCGCAAATTGCCGTCAGTAGGTGCCGTAACGACATTCTCTTCTTGCAATGTGAGTACGAAAGTTAGACCTAATATTTTCGAAGTGATACTTCCTCCGCGATCATAAACAAAATTAATTTTGTACGATTAGATTTTTCCACACACTGTACAAACTTTTCACAATTATTACGATTTCTGGTAGCAGTAAAAGCAGACAAAGTGAAAGGATGTAAAAATCGTCTTAGCGTCGAGTTGTTTCATGTTTGTGTTCCTTTCCCATGTTGTCTCTGATGGGAGCTGTGTGTTAATTGTATCGATTCCTGACCATTGCCTTCTGAAATGGAAATGTGTCGATCATAACAGTGCAAGGGACTGGGCTTTGGACTGCAAGCATCTTACCTCACATCGGTCGGAAAGTGTGTTGAAAATCGTTTTCGTATTTTCAAAAATATGTGTAACGTTTAACCAACAAAATTCCTCTCATTATCCTGGAATAATGGTTGTACAACATGATGAATATCGTACTATATCTCCTTTAAAGTACGATCTATTTTGCTAACAGATTTGTTTCGAACTTGCATCACTGTTATATCAATACAATGAAAGTACGAGGTAGATTTACAATTACACCCCGCATATGTGTAAACGTTTAGTTGCTGTGACGAAATCAAAATGAGGTCAAGAGAAACAGCTGGTGGATTGAATCAAAGTCCATATGCTACTGTTTTTTTCTGAGAACTGACCGTTCTGTCTCTCTCTCTCTCATTCTCTCTCTCTCTCTCTCTCTCTCTCTCTGACCGATGGACTGCGTTTATCTTTCTCTATCTATCTATATCTGACCGATGGACTGAATCATTTATAATCATTCCTATGGAATGAATGTCATTTGACGTGTCACCAGTAAGAATTCAGAACCATTCTATCTATCTATCTATCTATCTATCTATCTATCTATCTATCTATCTATCTATCTATCTATCTATCTATCTATCAATTTAGTGAAATAGATTGGGATCCATTGTGCTTCCACGCAGAGATGATACTGACCGCACACGAGTACTGGTAAACCATTTAAGGCAGCCCAAGCAAAGTCGGACCGTTCATGCATATAAACCATATTGATTTCACTGAGCGGCAGGACTGTCATTTAATCTCAGGGTTGGGTCAAAGTGTCACCGAATTGGAAGCAATGTCTAAAAAATGACCTAAATATTGTTGGCTGGGACGTTAAACCTCAAATGAATCAAAACTAGAAATGGTGTTTGTAAAACACAATGCCCCCAACCTTTGTTTGTCCCTAGATGGTAAAATATTCAACAAATATTGTTAAAGACTCAAAAACATACAACAAGAATTCCGCCGAAGGCTATGTCGCGCCTGTGGGGGCGCAAAGTCACCAAACCATGAAATCTAGGTCAAGGTCAAACATGGATGCCTGCATAAAAATTTCACTCCTAGTTGCAAGCATGTACCAAGTATCATCAATAAAACTCTTAAAAACAGACTCTCAGGAAGAAATCTGTTTTGGTCTATAAAAAATTCGAATGAGGTTTTAAATAAATTGAAATCTAGACATTTTCGTGCTTCTAGTCTGTCTACCTACGATTTTTCCACTCTTTACACTACACTTCCTCATAATCTTATAAAAGAAAAGCTTAATGATTTAATTGAATGGGCTTTTCACAGAGAAGATTCTCTCTATCTTGCATGTAATGTCAGAAATGCATTTTTCACTTCTAAAGAGCATAAGAATTATACACTTTGGTCATGTCAGAAAGTGTGTGATGCCCTCACCTTTCTACTTGACAATATTTATATTAGATTCGGTACTAAGTTATTTACTTGGGTACTAATTGCGCACCTCTTGTGGCTGATCTGTTCTTGTATTGTTATGAAAGAGACTTCATTTTGTCGCTTTCCATTGATAACCAATCTGAAATTATTGAAGCTTTTAGCTCTACTTCTAGATATTTAGATGATTTATTAAATATTGATAATACCTATTTTGATGGTTTGATCAGTCAGATTTACCCCCTAGAACTTCAGTTAAATAGAGCAAATTCTTCTGATACCGAGGCCCCGTTTTTGGATTTACATCTTTCTATTGTAGATGGATTTGTTTCCTGCAAAATTTATGATAAACGCGATGACTTTGATTTTGAGATTGTAAATTTTCCTTTTTTGGATGGTGATGTTCCTCGTGCGCCATCCTATGGCGTTTATATTTCGCAGTTAATTCGATTAGCTAGAGTGTGTAGTCATGTAACTGACTTCAACACTCGTAATAAATTATTAACGGCTAAACTCCTTAATCAGGGTTATCTAATTTTTGATTTTTATTATCGGTACCATAAACTACGCAAAGCCTTTTCAAAATTTTATAGACGCCATTCTTATATAATTTCAAAATTCAATATTGGACTTAAATCTCTTCTGCAACAAGGTCTATCGGAACCCGAATTTTATGGTGACTTAGTATATAAATTCAGAAAAATATATAACCGCAATGACTTCAGCACCCAATTTCGTAAAATCATTCTTCGATATAAAAAGATTGGGTACAACATGGATATTATACGACAGACTGCATGCATGGTAGTTAACCCAATCACGGTTGGCAACTTTGCTTCCCTCTTTAATTGCACGCCGGTGGGTCAGGCCTCAGATTCTATGACGGCTCCAACGTAAAGGCTTATTGAGAATTAGAGAGGTAATGTTGGTTGGTGCCTGATGCTCTGTCTCTGGTCGGGCTCATCGGAGTCTAACTGTTGGTTTTCTTTTGCTCCAGCATTTCAGTGGTTTCTTGCTGTCGAGTCCTCACCGTTATCTCACCTCTGTGGTTCTTTGATTTTTGTGTTCACGGAGATGTTGCACTGATGAGTTAGGAGGCCTTCATGCGGACTGAACAAATTATTTGTCTTAATCGCGACGGAAGTAAGGGCGAGGATTGTGGCCACGTGAAATCGATTTAAGCCCCCCAGTGGAAATCTTCCACTGACCGTTCCAAGGCGGCTCTTCTGTGGCGATTTATTTATGTTGTTGTTTGTTACTTACTGTGTGTATCACTTGTGTCTTTTTATTTTTGGATGGTCATATGGCCATTTTGTGGGAAAGTAACTGTCCTTATGGCCTTCCTTTGTTTAGGTTTCCATTATGGTCTGGTCGCTTAATGTTTGTATTTCTTTCCCTTTGGTGTCTTTTATGGGTGGAGTAAGTTAATTGTATCAATTCCTGATCTTTGTTTTACTTCTACTTTTTTATTGTGGTTGAGAACTGCTGTCTCTCTCTCTCTCTCTCTCTCTCTCTCTCTCTCTCTCTCTCTCTCTCTCTCTCTCTCTCTCTCTCTCTCTTCCATTTCGCCTTTACCACAGAAGGGGAAAAAGATAGCGTATATTATATACACTCCAAGTTTGCAGGATGAAAGCCTTTACATTAGTCAACTCAATTATGTCCCAAGGACGTTTTCCCGGAATTTTACGATTCAATCTGCCGATTTCTCTAGGTGAACTGCTTTCCGTCCACCTTATATTAACATTCGGTTCGAAATAGGTGAACTAATTTTGAAAAGGTCGTGACAGAAAAAAAAATCCAATGCATTTTATAATTGACGGCGGTAACCTTAAAAATAATCCTTGATATGAATATGAATGTGTTCAAAATGCTATCCATCAAAACGAAAGAAAGGGGGCATAAAGCGCAGATGAATAGACAATAAAACAGAGTATAATCCACGTCCTGAAATGACTAGTTTCACAATTGCCTCTGAGCATTTTTGGGAAAGGAACTGTCCTTTTTGCCTTCTAAATGTTGTTTTAATTATGCCAAAGTTGTTTTAGATTGGCATGTCTTTCCCTTTGGTGTCTCGTATGGTGTACGATAAAGGTATCGATACTATGTCCTTGCTGAACACTAAGTTATAATATATACAAATTCTCTAGGGCAGGTGTCATAGAAACAAATAAAAATAGAAGTGAAGGCAATGATCAGGAATCGACACAATTACCCACAGCTCCCATCAGTGACTTCAAAGGCCTCCTTAAGTCGATTTTACAGGGAACCAAATTTATCAGCTGCGATTGGGTTAACTGCCATACCAGCAGTCTGTCGTATAACATTTATGGTGTACCAAATCTTGTTACATCGAGGAATGATTTCACGAAACTGGGCACTAAAGACACTGCAATTACGTATTTGTCTGAATTAATATACTTAGTCACCATAAAATTCGGGCCCCGACAGACCTTGTTGCAGAAGAGATTCAAGTCCAACATTGAATTTTCAAATTAAATCGGATCAAAGTTTATAAAACTTAGAACATATAAAGCCTAGCAATGACACTAAGCGGAAGAGCAACTAACATTGAGGAAAACAAAACAGAAAAAAAAAACGAATAACACAGCCCAGCAACAACCTCCCTCACCCCTACAAGAGATGACCAAGGTGCAACATTGAGTTAAAATAAAAACAATAATAACAATATTACACCAAAAAAGCACATAAAGAGCCCCATCGGAAAATCCAACAAAGCTACATTTAAAAAAACAATAACATTAGAACCGCCGCCTAAGGTCGGCTAGTAGCGAGAACCGCTGTGAAGTTTTAATCGACCCTCGGTTCTTATATCATTTACAACAAAACACACAACATAGTTAGTCCATCTGAAAGTAACTAAGTAGTTTAGGTCGTAGTACCAAAGCGTTTATCCAAAATCATTAATCCACAGACAAATGGCAAATATAAATGTTCAGACCAACAGACATGGACTCCAGAAGAGGGTAATCAGGCGTCCTAGGATAGTAAGCATTGCTTGGTAAGCAAGCTTCGCCCAACATGCCTATCGACCTGAATGAAGAGATAGAGTAAATGCCGAGAAGGGTATATCCGAGAGTTCGGAAGTCTTTCTATGATTTTCCATTGGCAAACACATCAAAAATAATTCTGGAAATGGCCACATTATACGGATCAACAAGATCATGATACCTCTCATATAACTTCTTTAGTGTTGATACCAGTTTGATTTTTTGATATCCATGGCATAACAACGTGGTAGAGAGAACCTTCCAACGTTCCATCAGTCCTGATTCTTGGAATAGGCTCTAGCATAACGGATTAACTTTAAAACGTAACTCCGTATGCTGGTGCAGACATGATATTACTGCTCAGAAAGGGAAAGGTAACAATGGGAAAATTGAAGTCATCTCGTATATCGTACAGCCTAGTAGTAATCTTCCAGTTGTCAATATAGAGTCAATAATGGATCAATCAATATAGAGCCAATAATGACTCAATCACCATCACAGAATAACACAGACCAAACTGAAATACAAACCAAACTGAATAACTGTGATGAATTAAAGCAGAGGGTTCGTAGCTTGAAACCAGTAAACTAATGCCAAATCAGCACCTGAAGGATAGTAAGCATCACTTGGTAAGCGAGCTTCGCCCTTCATACCTTTTAACCTGAACGAAGGAAATGTAGGGAGAAGAGTATTCCGGGATCATGCGGAATGAACAAATTATGTGTCTAAATCGCGACGGAAGTAGGGGCGAGGATTGTGGCCATGTAAAATCGATTAAAGCCCCCACGGTGGAATTCGTTTCACTGACCGTTCCAAGGCGGTTCTTCTGCCGCGGTTTATTTTTGTTATGGTTTATCTTTGAAGTTTCGAGGCCTTCAAGCGGGCTGGGCAAATTATTTGTCTTAATCGCGACGGAAGTAAAGGCGAGGATTGTGGCCACGTAAAATCGATTTATGCCCCCCCCCCCAATGGAATTCGTTTCCGCTGACCGTTCCAAGGCGGTTCTACTGTCGCGGTTTATTTTTGTTGTGGTTTGTCTTTGGGTGTTTGTATCGCTAATATTATTTTATTTTGGATAGCCTATTGGCCGTTTTGTGGGAAAGTAACTATCCTTTTGGCTTTCCACTGTTGATGTTTCCATTAGGTCTGTTGTTTCATGTTTGTGTTTCTTTCCCTTTGGTGTCTCTGATAGGAGCTATGGGTTGACTGTATCGATTTCGACCATTGCCTCCACTTCTATTTTGTAATTGGCAAAAACATAAGAGCCAATTCTATAAACTACCACCTTGCAGTGATTCAACAGACTGTGTTGCTACCAAATTGGATTCCGTATGGCCGGACAGGAGTCATAGCATCAGCCACCAGCCGACTTTCTCAAAAGTTGGTCTTCAGGACGGAGCCGTCAGAGGTTGATGCCCGACCTGCCGGCATGCAATGGAGAAGGAAAGCAAACTCATCTATCGTAACTGGGTCAACTTCAATACATATAGCGTACTGTTTTGGAAATTGAGGCCCTCAGGGAAGCTTGGACTATTACAACTGAGGTGTATCAAGTTGTAAACATAGAATAATAGATAATAATAATAAATGGTTAACTGTATTATAAGCGATTTCGTGGCACTGCGGAGAAAATATAAGCACTTCAGGACAATATTTATGTTGTTTTATGAATGCGAAGTAGATAAAATTTACATATCTGTATGGTTAACATATAATTGACCATATTTTATAAAACTAATTGTTACATAATTTTACTGACCAGAACTGCTTAACACTCCAACGGCCAGATTGCAGAAAAAAGACATGTTATAAATTTAAATGAATCGTTTAGGAGAACGCACAGTTCAAGAAAATAAGAATTTCATCACGGAAAACGCCTATATAATTCTGACCCCCTTTAACCCCATTTTTCATGGTATTACTAGGGTTTATATCAGTCTAAGAATCGACTGCCTATTCGAAATTCGCAAAAACGCAGTATGTTTCCTCTGGCTTTCTTTGCCGGATCATTACAGGGTCACTGATGAGGCATAATTAGCTGAAACTACGTAGTATGACCCATCTTCTTTCTTATGAATGTTTTCATTGCTCTTAAAGGAACTCATTTTTCATTTTTGATTTTTATTTACAGGGTAAACCCTATTTCTCTTATTTCTGCTCTAAAAGGTAAGGCGGTTGTAACGAGTGCCCACAATCTATATTTTGAGCAGAAAGAAGAGAAAAATATCACAAATTTTCGTCTTAAAATTTTCATTTCTTCAACGATAAAGGTGGCAATGTTTTTGTGTAGGTGTGTTTGCGTAATGTTATTGGTGGCTCATTACCTGAACTAGGTTATAATTGTTATCATTTTAGATAGCAATGATGCAAACAGTCTAGCAAACAGAATTCTAAATCTCTTTTGGTCTCCTCCAATACATTCTCTACTTCCCATTACATTAAAGGAATCTACTATTTCTGAGTGAAACAGGTAAGGATTTTTTTTCTGAATGAAACCGGACAAGTACATAGAGATTGTTGCAGTGGCAATACCGGTAAATATTAACGTGAATCAACCATGACCCGATTTTGAATTACTTCGACAAAATGGAAACAGCCAAGTATGTTAACTTTGCAAGGGCTTTTCTGTTTGTTCACGAGCGGATGCAGTACTATATCTGCGCCCTGATAAAAAGGTGTGTCATTGAGGCGAAATAGGATGAGTCTTAATAGGTTTTGGATTAGAAGACATTTCTGAATGTAGATCATGGCTGATAAGGCAGGCAGGTAAAACTAGCATCCACAATCTATTCTAACATAAATTTCAGAATAATACATAAAGTGTTACTTTATGTTATTCTTGTGTTTGGTTAATTTAAAGTCACAAGGGCCCCGTCAAGCGATTTTGGTACTTATCGCATCCGCCAGAACCTTCGCTGCTCGCTAATACAAGCAGTGAATCAAGAGGAACCTTCAGACAGAAAGCCATATCCCTGGCCCCTCTGAATGGCTGGGCTTGCGCAATTAAAATTTGTCATGACGGAATGCTCGAAGACACAAATTCGTTTGGCGGGGCTCACATGGTGTTTATGTAGCTTGAAAATACGCTGCTTCCGTTTCGGACCTTGAACGTAAATAATAAATACGAGGGCTAAGTGGCTAAAACAAGCTGGACTTGTCAAATGAGCCCCGCCAAGCGAATTTGTGTCTTCGAGCATTCCGTCATGACAAATTTTAATTGCGCAAGCCCAGCCATTCAGAGGGGCCAGGGATATGGCTTTCTGTCTGAAGGTTCCTCTTGATTCACTGCTTGTATGAGCGAGCAGCGAAGGTTCTGGCGAGACTGCGCGGATGTGCAGGCTCACCTGAACCTTCGCTGCTCGAGCATAGGCGCTAAGGACCAAAATCGCTTGACGGGGCCCAAATTATGTAACCGTTAGTTTCTAGAGGAGTTAGAATTCCTTTATGCGGACTGAACGAAGTATTTGTATAAGCTATGACAGAATCAATGGCGAGGAAATGGCCACCGCAGATTCTCTTAACACCAGTTGTGATGAAGTGAAATGTTCTGTAAAAAGAATGGAAAGATGTACATTATAAAGGGTATTCGGAAAGATATAAACTAATATGCATTCAATTAGGATCACATACACCTCTCACATAGTCGATTGTTTCGAGACCGCACAAATGGCATTTTTGGGTCGATTCTTATCAACAATCGACCCAGGTTTTAACATTAGCCTAAAACGGCTAGCTACTGTAGATGTGACCTAATCGACACCGAGACATCCGTGAGTAAATATTGCTCCATATTCAAAACAGTTTCAAAAGTTCCTCACATCTAAAAATGAAACTGCTGATGGAGTCCTGTTTGCATTTCAATAATTATAAATTTTACACATAGATTCTAGGTGTACAACTAATGAATGAAATATAGTAGATTTATTCGCCTTGCGTCTTTTTATAGCTCAATACAGATTAACTTATTTTGTACATATACCGGGAATTCCAAAACGGGTAACTGGCAAACAGAGCAGGCCAAGATCAACAATGTTTGCAAAACAAATCCAGTCATTTTCCAAATAAACTTTGACCGTTCCAAGGCGGTTCTTCTGTCGCGGTTTATTTTTGTAATGGTTTGTCTCTGAGTGTTTGTGACGCTTATATAATTTTATTTTGGATAGCCTTTTGGCCATTTTATGGGAAAGTAACTGTCCTTTTGGCTTTCCGCTGTTGATGTTCCCGTTGGGGTTTGTTGCTTCATGTTTGTGTTTCTTTCCCTTTGGTGTCTTTGATTGGAGCTGTGGGTTAATTGTATCGATTACTGATCATTGCCTCTACTTCTATTTTGAAGAAAACACAACCTGACATCTCTAAATTTTGAAAATGACTTATACTGTTCCCTTCAGTACAAAATGGGCTAAAAGTTCAAGGCATAATAGCAGGCGCTCAGAGTTACAAATAAACTAGGGGCGACCAATAAAAACATATCGCTAACGTTGCGGGTGAGCCCGGTAAAACCCCTGACTACCACAGTATCCTGCAAATCATCACAAAACCGGGACGATTCGTCCTTGGGTGCAATTGTTCCCATCCCGTTATTATTCTATGTAGGTGTTCTAAGTGGGGATAAGAAAAGGAAAATTAAATGTCAACCATTTTATTGATACGTTGTAAGTTAGTAGCAACCATTTATAACAGACACTAACCGTTTAATTTTCATACGATATGTTTATTCTTGTAAGCATAAAAACATAGCATTAGAAATGCTTCCAAGAAAAGATAAAGAAATATAAACATTTTTCAAATCGATAATGATAAGAAGAAACAACGGCAATGAAAACAATTTTGACGACCATACAGCCCCTTAAAACCCTTGACTGTCGCTGGCCATGTACAAAATGCAGGTGTCTGTTGTTTATAGTATGTATAGTCGTGTCCCTGTCACCCTGTGACGACAGAATGCAGTGTAAAAATCTGGACTGAGCTCGTTTGTTTGATGTGAGGTTTAACATCCCCGTCAACACAGTATAGGTAATTTTGGAGACGTTGCTTCAAATTGTGTTGAACTTTTGCCCGAAATTGAGATGAAATGACTTCTCAAGCCCTGTCGCCCAATGAAACCAATATGGTTTATAAGCATGGACGGTCCGCCTTGCACCGTGGTTCCTGGACAGGCTAAGATACTCTAAGCTGTTTACCAGTACTAGTGTGCGTGGAAGCATCATGCAGCCCATCTATTTCTCCCAGCCCGATGGGCGGGGGCGGAAGACTGAGCTCGTGCACTGGGTCATTGACAAACCGTGAACACCTAATCAGACGCCACTTAACGCGGTGTCTGATCAAGTTTACACTGCTTGCTTAAAAAACTGGCATATAAGGATTAACCGAACAGTTCAATTCTCAGTGCAGGGCTATTTTCCCAACTTTCACTCAGAGACAATCGAACCATCAGTACATTCAGTGCTTTGATTTCTGTAAGAGGCGAATCATGTTTGTATCAGATGCTTATAAAGAATGGGTATTTGTAACAACCGACTCAATGAGTTGTTCCTAGTGAATACACACACTGCTTTAGCGTTTGGGCGCTTTTTAAAACCTCCTCATGACGTCGGTTCTAACAAGTACCCACAATCTATGTTTTAACAATAATATATGTTTTGTGATAAAGACATGGCAAATAATGCAAAAACCAGGTGCTCAGAATAGTTTTGTTTAAACAAAATCATTCCGAACTTCATTTCATCTGAACAGATTCCCGGCTGTTTAAAAGTTCATTTGATTAACATTTGGAAAGATTTATCAATACACCCACGCCTCAGTGCCACTGCCAACACAAATTCTGTTCTGAACTGTACATTGCGACATTTCGAATCTGTTTGCGAGGTGAACAGAGAAAATGAAGATGGATTCTTAACGATCGTGTCATCCCGGTACCACTTAAATGAAGCGAAACATTTTCCAAGACAAATGAAGTTTCTGTACTAATTAGCTGAGATAATTAGGCAAACGGATACAATTCGTCAAAATGATTCTGTCAAATTGGAAGTAGTACTTATAATTAACATAAGAGAAAATCATGTTTTCATTTTCAGGTGTATACGCTTGTCATTTCATGAAGCAAATATGATCGTAGTTCAGTACAACCGGAGATTCGAATCCAAAGAAAACAGTACGAAAGCTGAGTTCCTGTGCATACGTATCCTTTTCTATTTTCATAGAATATTCTTTATATACATTACGATAACTCACCCGTACGATATAGTGCATTTTTCACATCTCCAAAATGGCTACTTTTCTGATGAAAATCCTTGATATTTTTCTTATAAATACTCTAAACATAGGTTGTGTGTGCTCGTTAGAACCGCCTCATTGAGGCGGTTCTAACGAGTACCCACAACCTAGGTCTTGGAGCAGAAATAAGAAAAATAATGTATACCCCCATAAAGCCCACTTTTCTCTATATATAGTGGGGTTTATGGGGGTCTTCATTTCACGGACTTGTTCACGTGATGAAACCAAAGAATATATTTTGATATGAAGAAGGAGGATGACACAGTTGCGACGTCTACCAAGGACCTATTATATAACTATGTCCATTAGATATGAATAACATGTCTGTTTCTAAACCATATGTATTTAAAAAAAAATACAAACGTCATCCTCTGTGAGCAAGGAAAATAACGCAAAATTTGAGGTTGTTCTGAGTCAGTCTATCTAGTTTAAGCTCATTAGGCTATATCGGTGGCCCGTTAATATTTTCAGAGTTATTCCACAAAAAATCGATGATCTCAAAGAACTAAGAATATAAGCTTATTATGGTGAAGGACACGGAGAGCCGGTTAAACGTCTCCCTGCCCTACATCATAGTGTAGATTATATTTTCTTGTCCTTTGGGATCATTGATTCCATTGTGGATTTATGAAAATATCTGCGGGTCACTGATGACGCCTAATTGGCCGAAACTAGGTAGTCTGGCCCAGAAAACATGTACACACCATATTTTTCACTTCTGTAGTGTATTCCTTGATTCCAAAGGATAACACTTTTATAGAACATATTTAACTTCACTACAGCTGGTGTGTTGGAATGTGTGGCGGCGGTAAAACGTCTCCCTGCCCTACATCATAGTGTAGATTATATTTTCTTGTCCTTTGGGATCATTGATTCCATTGTGGAATTTTGAAAATATCTGAGGGTCACTGATGAGGCCTAATTGGCCGAAACTAGCTAGCCTGGCACAAAAAACATGTACACTCCATATTTTTCACTACTGTAGCGTATTCCTTGCCATCAAAGGATAACCCTTTTATAGAACATATTCAACTTCACTACAGCTGGTGTGTGGGAATGTGTGGCGGCGGTAAAACGTCTCCCTGCCCTACATCATAGTGTAGATTATATTTTCTTGTCCTTTAGGATCATTGATTCCATTATGGAATTTTGAAAATATCTGAGGGTCACTGATGAGGCCTCATTGGCCGATACTAGCTAGTCTGGCCCAGAAAACATGTACACTCCATATTTTTCACTTCTGTAGTGTATTCCTTGCTTCCAAAGGAAAACCCTTTTATAGAACATATTTACTGCAGTTTATTTTGTCCTGTCTATTTAGAACGTGGAATAAAGTTTTGACGAAACCTTATTTACCGAAACTAGCAAGTTCGGCTCAGAAAAAAATCAATTTACATACACTGCAGTTCTGGGTGTATAAATTGCTTCAAAAGAATAACCCCCTTTATAGAGCATTTTAAGATATTTTAACACATTCTTATACATGAAATTAATGGCCTTATAATACTACCTGCTAGTAATAAATGACTTTCTTTTGTTACAATTAAATTAAATTCTGACCAGCTAATAGTAGCCTCCATGGTGTAGTGGTTATCCTTTTCGCCTAGCAAACCAGGGATCGAAGGATCGATCTCGGGCTTCTTCAGACTTTCGGAATGAATCTTTAAACCAAGGTCCCGTCTCCGTGTGACCTTAGCTTTTGGTAAGACGTAAACCTCAAACAATCAATCACTTACCGGTTAATATTCATGAGATAATTGTAAAAATAAAACCCAATCAAATAAGTAATATTATCGGATCGGTTAATAAAGAATTTCGGAAAATGTGTCTTTCTATACTGTGTTCCGCTTCCATAGAATTTTTAAATCCTTGTCCGAGCCAATGAGTCAGAGCTAATTACGCAGAATAGTCTTCACATTGTCATAACTGATCAACTCGGCGTGTGAAAACCTGCATAAGGTACATTGAACTAGCTCGGGCAACAACAAGACGCCATGTTCTGCATCAAAAGTTGTTTAAGTATCCCCGGCTACTCCGGTTTTCTCCCACTTCTGATTAATGATCGGCTCAAAATATGTGAACAAATATTGAAGGGGCCGTTAACAGAAGAGAGGCTGAAAAACAGTAAACTCCCAAGCCATCATTGCGTTATTTCTATTTGAAATATAACCGCATTCTAGTTATAGGACAGGCGCACACGTCTTTGAACATATTGGACTGCAAATGTTACGGAGGCAATAATGTTTAAGTAGTGATTATGCAGAAGACGTTGGCTGTTGTCTAGGAACGTTTGTCAGATTCGAAAACCAACAGAATTTGATTGTATCGCATTTCAACTTACCAGACTGCTCTTAGATTAAACTAGATTAATTTAGAATCTTGCTCAGTCTCAGAGCAAACCTAGACGTGACGCGACTGGTGATACATCACGCGAACAAGTCCGTGCAATAAACACCCTAAACCCCACTTTGTATAGACAAAAATTATTCTAATTTTTTCTGCTCGTATACACAGTTTGCGGGTGCCAGTTAGTTCAAATGATCTCCCACAACATATGGTTGAGTATAAATAAGAAATATATCACGGATTTTCGTCAGAAAAGTCGAGAAATTAGCAATGTGAATAAATGCACTATGCGCACGTGTGCGTTATTGTAATGCAACTTGAGCAGACTAGCTATTAGAAGAAACAGTCCACTGCGTCGCTGACATTCTCCTTACTCAATAAACTTTCCATCCCGTAGGTCAAGTCTTCAGAGACTCATTTAAGATGAGTTCCTAGCAATCACTGCAGAAAACCTAGAACCTAGGGTGATGTTACGTATGGCAAACTTACATTGATGAAGGCTAGATTATAGATGATAGAGGCGGAACACTCGAATATTAATAAAACAAGCTTTATGTGTCTTTTAATTTTGGATGGCCATATGGCCATTTTGTGGGAAAGTAACTGTCCATATGGCCTTCCTTTGTTTAGGTTTCCATTATGGTCTGGTCGCTTAATGTTTGTATTTCTTTCCCTTTGGTGTCTTTTATGGATGGAGTAAGTTAATTGTATCAATTCCTGATCTTTGTTTTACTTCTACTTTATACCTGTGACCAAATCTTCAATTCTTAATCTATTTTGTCAGTCGTGACAAACACAGGGTCAGACAGAGACACTTGCAATCATTGGTTATTGATTACCAAAGAAACGAATGAAAACAAATACTTAATATGAGGTTCCGTCAAATACTTCGCTTAATTCACACCATTTAAGCTAGAAAGCACTAGATGTTGTTATTAAATGTATCTCCACGTGGTTGACTAAAAGGAATGGACAATTTGAACATAATCATGACGTTTCTAGCTATGAAATAGGCCAGTCTTTTAATATGTCTTTAACAATTGGAAGTATATTTCTTTCTGTTTTGTTGTAATGCTAACACACGTCTAAATCATGGCTAACAAACATTTTTCTCGTTATAAAATACTCTTCACTATTACTTATCATACAAAAACTAGTTCAGAAGACAAAGAGTGGGAGTGGTAGTAAATAAAAACAATAGGATTGAGTGAGTTCAAATACTTCGCCGTATTCGACACGTGTACGCGGGAAAGACTTGGTACCTTGCGTCACAATAATATTTACTTCTATAACTTTCAAAATATTCTTGAAACTGAAAAAAAAAACATAATTAAGAAAAAGATCAGCTCTAGATGTGATTTGTTGAGTAATAAAGCACGTTTTGCAGGTCAGTTGTAAAATAGACAAATATTTGTCTACTTACAACTGACCGACAAACTGTGATTAATTATGAACAAATCACAAACTAGAGCTGATCTTTTTCGATTCTAACACGCAAAAAATCGGCAATAATGTTGTTTCTTCCTTCAAAATCTCACAACCATTTCGCCATTGTTAGAAGAAATTTCGCTAAAACTATTGACTGAAACACACGCATTTGTATCCTTTTCTTACGTTTTCGATGCGAGAAAATGACGTTACACCATCTAACGCCAAGGGCCAAGGGAATCGACTAGTGACGTCATTAATTGGCAGTTTTTTTAATAAGGTCACTGGTCGCGCCCTTCCGAGCTCTAATTTGTTGAAGAAAAAAAACACAGTTATTTTCCAATGACTATATAGGCGCGCTGTGTTAGAATATGTTGTTATTCTGGCATTGGTCCATCAGTCGACACAGTATCAGATCTTGCAGGTAATATGAAAAATATTGTTGAATATGAGGGACTGTTATTCTAAGGCTGCACATTTTGTTAAGACATTCTTATCCACTGTTGATCGAGATATACAGCAATTTTAGGGTATTATTTTAAGCCATATTAACTTTGAAGAATGGCTACTACGTAAATAGAATATTACTCTTGTGTAAATTTTTTTTTTTTTATTTAGAAAGAAATATTACTCGAATGTCAAGATGTTCAAAATTTTGTATGTTAGGAAATAGTTATATTGAAAAAAGGGAATAGCATCGTTTTTGAGGCATTTAACAAATTACCCTATTTTATTGCAAGCAAATAGTTTGTATAAAAATATGACAATTTGTGATTCCTATCAATGCTTATTTCAAATGCGCAGTTTGTGTTTACCATGATTGTCGACTTATAAATAAAGGCAGCCATATTTTTTTTTTTTTTTTACAATTCAGGAATTTAACCTCATGATATTTATTATTCATTTCAAGCTTATAAACCAGAATTGCATAGTTAGGCAAAAGCAAATATTTGAAAATATATCAATGCACATGTTTATAAAATTCATAAAACTTATTTCAGACTAGATGCAACAAGAGAAGGATCAAATAATTTATCGTTGTTTCCTGTTGCCTATATACGACTGGCATATATTTTCGCCACTTTTCAAAGGGAGACAACTTTCAGGACTTCCTGTTCGGTTTTCTGTAAACTAGTTCCCACTGAAAAAAGGGGTCTACTCTTAAAGGAAAGAATTTATTCTTTGGGCGCAAATTATTTTCTTTAAGAGTTGACCCCTATTGACAAAGGAGACAAAAATACTTTTGCAGGAGTTGCCTCCCTTGAAAGTCTTCTCATTCCTCTTAAATATATTTCTGCGTGAACTATTTACGTAGTTCTATTTTTTACACAGTGTCGACCACGTTTAACTCATTTGCAGTTGTTCATGAGAAGAATCATTGCAGATCTGACAATAATAGATCTGACAAAAGCTATGAAGAGACCTAAGTACCCTATTTCACCTTGCGCATAAAGGGTGTCTGTTCATTATCCGCTTTTCTTATTGGCTGACCTAAAACAACATCACCACTGTCGATATATCAAGACCATGACCGGACCTGAAACGCAGCAACAGATCACACAGCGGGTCTTGTTGTATCCCAGCTTAATGATTTCTTACCTTAACAGGAACACACACAATGACTAGGAGAAGATCTGCGGATGCCAGACTCAGAAGGAAGGTGTTTGTGATTGTCATCATCTGTTCATACCGGCTCACTGAGAAAATAACCAGTCCATTGCCAAGAATTCCAAATATAAGGGTAAAGCCATACACAATGGACACAGGAATAAGCTCCTCTAATGGCGGGTCTGTCACTATCGGATAGTCGTAATCTGGAGTTGTCGTAACATTTTCTTGCGTATAGTTTGTCGAAACGTTTTGTGTTGTGAAATCCATTTTGTCAAAATCCAATTTCTTCACACAGGAAGTCACGTCATTAAAAAGGAAACACCTTCAACCTGAAACAAGTACAGTTAGTAAATAACATTGATCTACGACAACATACGAGATTATATAGGGCTTTGATAGGCGACGTTACGTAGTGTTTTTATTAGACTTCTCTGGAAGTTGTGCTTTCGTCTTAACGGACGCTGATGTGAAATTTATTTCCTTCAGTGCAGCTTGTGTTGACTGAGACGCGGTCGAAGACGACAACTTGTACTTCATTAAAGTGTATTTTTCAATAATAATCAGGCATTGATGCAATTATCTATCAGAGACACTAAAGGCTAAGAAACACAAACATGTAAAAATACACCCTAATAGAAACATCAATAGCAGAAAGCCAAAAGGACAGTTACCTTGAAGTTCTCACATAACGGCCGATCGGCTATTCGAAACAAAACGATAAAGCTGATATTATCATTCAAAGACAAACTAAAAGAAAAATAAACTGCGACGGATAGAAAGCTGTAACATTTGCATACAAAAAAGACTGAAGAAAGGAATTCAATTTGCCAGAGTACTTCAACACTCGTAATAAGTTGTTAACGGCTAATCTTCTTAATCAGGGTTATCGGTACCATAAACTACGCAAAGCCTTTTCAAAATTTTATAGACGTCATTCTAATTTGATTTCAAAATTCAATATTGGACTTAAATCTCTTCTGCAACAAGGTCTATCGGAACCCGCGTTTTATGGTGAGTTAGTACATAAATTCAGAAAAATATATAACCGCAATGACTTTAGCATCCAATTTCGTAAAATCATTCTTCGATATAAAAAGATTGGGTACAACATAAATGTTATATGACAGACTGCATGAATGGTAGTTAACACAATCACGGTTGACAACTTTGCTTCCCCCTTTAATTGCACGCCGGTGGGTCAGGCCTCAGCTTCTATGACGGTTAATCGACGCCGTTACTGGACTCGCCGTTGTACAAGTTCTCAAAGTCAGTTTTTTTCCATTTTTCAAAGGCCCTATTTTCGTCCGTAGTCACGTGACCGTTGTCATCATGCACCCGAGCAGAAATACTCCTGTCTCTCCGAGGCCCCAGATTCTTAACTTTATCCCAGAAGTCATAAGGATTCGAAGTCGACATATACTCAGTTTCGTCCGCCATGGCATGTCACCACGGTCGTTATATGTAGCCACGGTCGTTATCGTCCATTGTTCTGCGTGGTTCAGAAAAACAATTTGATCAGTCCACATAAATGATTTGTAATTCATTAGTACAACATCTCCGAGTACATAAAAAATCAAACAAATACAGAAATGAAACAACAATGGGAACTCAAAGCACGGAATAACTGAAATGCTGGAACAAAGGTAAACCAACATTTTGACCCCGGTGGGCCAAGCCAGAGACAGAGAACCAGGCACCAAGCGGCATACCTTAAAAAGTTTATTAACCATCCAACTTTTTGAATAAGGTTATCGATATGAGGTTTTGCAGTTAATAATTATCCGAATTAATTGCGATATATAAACACCGTAGGATGCCGCACCATGAACATTACCCCCTCCACCCCCGCCCCCAACACGCACACACACACACACACACACACACACACACACACACACACACACACACACAGCATAAATCATTGCGTTATTATAAATGATTAGCAACAATGGGACATGACAAAAGCATACGTAATTAAAATATGCAATCAAGATTCTAGACCTAACAACAACAATCTGATTTCAGATTGGTAGGATAAACGAATCTGATAACGAAGTTGCAAACGCAGGTCTATAACATAAAGGGGACAAAAGGAGAGGAAAGTCATGTTTACTGAAATCACATACTCACGTCACTTAAAATCTTGAGTAAACTTTTATCGCTTTATTTAACACCCATTAAAATACCTAAAGACATTGAATAGTGCTGTGCGGCAGAATGGCAATAACAGGTGCCTACCGAAACTTTATTAGATCGAATAGCATTTTATTGTCCACAAAAGCAGAATGGTTATACCAAGAGTAAACGTTTGAGTTTTGTGACATATCCATAAGCTAAGAGAAAATAAAGCGAACATTTATTAAAACAAACCTATGTTTCTCTTGAAGGCCCAGCAGCAGTGAATTCTATAGAAAGACCAACTATACTGAACAAACATGCAACGCACCTAAAAGAACATCTACATAACAGGAAGAGTGTCTAGCCTTTATAAAGTGATATTTGCATCTTATTGTAGATTTATTATTTAATATTAAACTTTAAATTACAGTAATATGCACAATATTCTTCACCAAACGCAATATTTGTCTAATAAGGAGCCTGTGATGTCTAACCAAACAATTTATTTGCAATGATATCATGAAAGTTAATGCAATGGTCAGGAATTGATACTATTACCTCCCACCTTTAATCAGAGGTAACATGGGGAAAGACGAAAACATTTTATAGTGGCGGGGGTATCAAATTGACTGTAGGTGTCCGAACACTCGCCATCAGATTCTAAACTGGCGTACATAAGCTAACTACTCAGTCCGCCTGAAGGGCTTTTAACTGATTAGTTGATAAGTGTCTGATTGATTAATTTAATAAATTGGTTGAACAAAAAATCAAACGAGCGCAGAGATAAAACAAAGATGAGGACTCGAATGCATAAAATAATTGAAATGCTCAAGAAAAAAAAACACAGCAAAATGAAAATAATAATAATAGGGTTTCTTCGGTGGGTCAGACCTGATGTATATAAAAGAAATATAAGAAACATGTATCCCTTTGGAAACAAAGAACGGAATTTAGACAAAATTAATTCTCTGTTTTAACCAAAATAGAAGTGAAGGCAATAATCAGGAATCGATACAATTAACACACAGTTCCCATCAGAGACACCAAAGGAAAAGTAGCACAAAAATGAAACAACTCGACCCTAATGGAAAAAATTAATAGTGGAAAGCCAAAAGGACAGTTACTTTCCCACACTATGGCAAATTTGCTATCCAAAACAAAATATAATATAAGCGATACACACACACAAAGACCAACCATAACAAAAACTAAACCGCGACAGAAGGACCGCCTTGGAACAGTCAGTGGAACGAATTCCACTGAGGGTGCTTAAATCGATATTACATGGCCACAATCCTCGCCTTTATGTCAGTCGCGTTGTTCCGTCCGCATAAAGGCCTCCTAATTTATCGGCGCAACGTCTCCGTGAATACAAAAATCAAATAACCACAGGGATGAAACAATTCTGAGAAATCGGCAGAAAGTCTGCGTTTTTCGTTGTTCCTTTATTTGGTGTTTTCCATGCTTCCAAAGGTTCTAACTATTCAGATCTTATTTACAAAACGTGTTCCGCACGGAGGCTTTTCAGTTCAACATTGAGTCAAAGTAAAAATACATAGCAAAATGATCATGTATCGATAAATACAATCGTGATCAGAGTTGAGCTTCCCTCTTTAATTGCACGCCGGTGGGTCAGGCCTCAGATTCTATGACGGCTCCAACGTAAAGGCTTATTGAGAATTAGAGAGATCTAATTCAAGGTAATGTTGGTTGGTGCCTGATGCTCTGTCTCTGGTCGGGCCCATCGGAGTCTAACTGTTGGTTTTCTTTTGCTCCAGCATTTCAGTGGTTTCTTGCTCACCGTTGTCTCACCTCTGTGGTTCTTTGATTTTTGTGTTCACGGAGATGTTGCACTGATGAGTAAGGAGGCCTTCATGCGGACTGAACAAATTATTTGTCTAAATCGCGACGGAAGTAAGGGCGAGGATTGTGGCCACGTAAAATCGATTTAAGCCCCCCAGTGGAAATCATTCAACTGACCGTTCCAAGGCGGTTCTTCTGTGGCGGTTTATTTATGGTGTTGT